>CM030363.1:208580439-208917666 GCA_017893485.1 Hemerocallis citrina | reverse complement strand
TAGAAGGTTTGAAAAGAGGAGGGGAAGTAGAAATGAAACCGGCGAAGGAGTTTAGCTTCTCCTCCAAAAGAGAATGATGATAGCGAAGAAGAGAGTGAAAATTAGAGAAACGCCAGTCTTCGTGAACATAAGTAAAAGTGGCAAGACAAAAATTAAGAACAAAACTGATAGGGAAAGCAAAATAATGCATAAAACTCATATCGCAAATGCAATGAGTTAAACAAACAGAACCATAATGAACATACAATGCAATAGGAAAATTAAAAATCAATACCTTTTGATGAGGAGAAGACTTAGTAAGATCTGCTGCCTCCTCGGAAAGAAGATCATCCTGGTCAATCCAAGAATCAGCCCTAGACGCTGACGGTGGAGCGGATTTAGTAGAAACACCCTTAAAAACTGGGGTCACAAAAGATGACCCCTGCACACCTTTAACGAACATATCCCAATCTGACGAGAACTTGGGATTAATCTCCCAGACATGCCATTTATACTCAGCATCCTTCACTTGAGCCTCTGAATGGGCAGATGGAAGATGAATGTCAACCGAAGGAGTAACAGGGAGAGTAGGTATAGGAGTCGGAGACGAATGGATAGAAGGGAGCAGCCTAGCAGAGCTCCCCTAGGAGCAGGCTCAGGCTTCGTAGCAGAAGACGAAGTCAAATCAGGGTTGATCCAAACTAAGTTATGGGCTTTAGAGGGCAAAATTTTGGAGGAAAGGGAGAGAGCAACGTTCTTGCACTGAAAAAGGACATTCTTTTTAGTGAATGACTTTTGATTGCCCTTGGGCTTGGCTGAAGAGGAAGGCCGGAAGGAAGAACCGCCAGCAGCAACGGATAAAGGAGGAACTCCAACAGAAGCAGAGGGCACAATAGTGCTAGCCTGGGGGAGAGAATGACTCACAGATCCAGAGGGAAGATCATGGTAGCTGACAGTGATAGGGAAGAGGGACTGTCCAATGCGGAGATTATAAGCTGAAATTCTATCAGATACAGGCGGGCATAGGAACTCAGCCTCCACAAGCAGGCATCCAGAGGCCAGAAACGAAGTAGCAAAAATGTGAGTCAACTCTCCGACGCATGCGGGGGGAGTCACAAAACGGCGCCAACCCGAGCAGGGTCACCTTAGTGGGGATCGAGTGGAGAGTCGGAGAACAGACTCGTTGATGAATCCACTTACAGATAGATAAGTTAACAGAGCCTATAGATAAAGAGTTGATGGCCACCAACTCATCAAGAACCTTGGCCGATGGACAGATGATCACAACATCCCCATTAAAGCACGAATTAATAGCCTAAGTCCACTCTGGGACGTTACAAGTGTTGGAGAGAAACGAATCAAGAGCGAAGTTGGAGATAGATCCACCATTGAACGAAACGGCCCAATAACAGTCGAATTTGTTAAGCTTGAGAACAGTATCTGGAGAAGGTACATACACTAGTGTCACCTGGGAAGGAGCAGCCTTAGTAGAGGAGGGTAACAGTGAAATAGGGGGCTCCAGCAGAGAAGGGAGGATGGAGGTGGAATGAGTAGAGGGCACGGATGGAGTAGGGGATACCTCCGCAGAAATGCGAAGAGACACAGGTGGAGTAGGGAGAAGAGGGGAATCAGAAGAAAGCTTGGCCTTCTTTGATTTGTGGGCCTCAGGTATCCTAGCCTGGAGAGAAGGAAGGTCAAGCACTGCTATGACTTGTTCGGAGATCAGAACCTCTAATGACAACCCCAGGAGTTGCTGCAAGGTGAAATACCGATTTCGAGAGTGACCAGGCTTGAGGCAGAACAAACACCTCATATTGGAAGGACAAAAGGCTTTGAAATGCCCTGGTTGAAGACACCGGAAGCAGCGAAGAATGGAGGAGGGAGAGGTAGAGAGATGTGAAGATGGAGAGGTGACTGAAGGGAGTGAACGGGGAGAAGGAAGAAGGGGTCTCGAATATTCTTGGAAGTAGGCCGCAAGCAAAAATGGCCCAAGGTCGACTGAGTCGACATGGGAGTTAATATTTTTTTAATTTTTTTCTTTTTACCACATCAACCCAAGTAGAGCCCATTTAGAGGCCCAAAAGAAGTAGGAGAGAGACTAACAGGAACTGTAGAAATCAAGAATCTGGGGACCGAAGCTATTCCCACAAAACAAAAGAAACGAAAATGAAGAGAACGCAGTGAAGAATAATAACACAAAGAGCTTGAGAAAATCAAGTAAAAAAGAAATCCTGGATCAGAGGATAGCGGCAGCTAGGAAGAAAACAACAAAAAAACAAGGGAATTGAAAAGCAATCAAGAACAACAAAGCTAAATGAGAGACAAACAAACAAGAAGAGATAAATAAAAATCTCCCACAAATCACAGAACACAAAGACAAGTGAGAGAAATCCCCAAAGCACAGGTGGTAACAAAAGCCACATAACCTCTCCACTGGAGGTGTGCCACAACAAGAGGCACCAAAAAATAATAACCATAGTAAAACACAAAATAGAGAGGGAGAGAGTGCTTACAAAGCTGACGAGGACCGCTAGGAACTTACGTTGTGAAAAGAAGAGCCGCAGAGAAGCCACCTCAGAGATCCAGCCAAGAGAGGACGAGAGTCGCCACAGAGGAAAATGCCCGCACCCAAAGAGGCCTCTTATAAAGTGCACAGGGCCGAAGCAACGCAGAGGAAGACTGAAGCGAGATGGACCACGGCCTCAAATATGGCGCCTGAAGAGAAAGATGTGAAGAAGGATGGGAAAAGGATGTGAAGCCAACAACGAAATAGAGGATCTGGGTCTGTAGATCTGAGAAGGATCTACAAAACAGGAGAGAGGAAGGAGGGGAGGGCTGACGGAATGGTCGGATCTGGGGGGGAGAGTCCTAGAAGGAGGAGGAGTTTTTTGAAAACCTTGTCGGTAATAAGATTGGAAAAAATTAAGATATAATGCTTCTTGCTCTTGATACGATGATATCAATTATTATTTGTTCTTTAAGATTTAATCATTTTCTGAATTTAGAATTAACAAAAAGGGAAGTTAATGAAGGAGGGTAATTATGTGCCAAAAGATAACAATAGTTACTTTCTTGAATAAAATTGTATGTCTTAAGGGGTTCTTCATTTTCCCCCAAAGCTAAACTTAGGGGTATTTGGATTGATGTGAAATATAGAAAAATTGTGATAAACAAGTTTTCAGGCATTTTTTTTGTTTGGATAGAGAGAAACAATAGTGAAAAACTTCTCTATATGATGTAGTTTACATTTTTTTTGCTCAAATTTTTTTTCCTACTTAAAAATTGCAGAATATAGTGAAAAACTCGTTTAATATATTTTTTATTTATTATTCTTAGTTTCTTATCTATTATTTTTTCTTTTTTAACAAACTTTTTCTTTCATTCGAACAAAAGTTCTAAACGAAAATATTTTTCAGTACAAGCAATCAGACGAATTTACTGAATATATATTTTCCCAAAAAATGCTCCCTCCGTTTCACTTTAAGTGATATTCAGGAGTTTCGCACACAGATTAAGATAGGGTGAGATAAACATTTGTTTCCCTTCACACCCTTATTAATAAGTCTCCATGATTTAATTACTAATTCTTTTTTCAATACCGATTCTGATTTCAAGAAATTGTAATTAATGTTTTCTCAATACAAATTCTGTTTTCAAGAGAAAATAGAATTACTAATTCTTCTTCCAATATAATTGGCATTAAATTTTTGGAGAAAATAAAATCTAGAAAGTTGAAACTACAATTTTCTAAGAATATTTGATAGGATTAAGATGAGTAATTAAGACAAAATTTCAACATAAATAAGGGTTTTCTTGAAAAAAAAAGGAAAAAAATGGATAATATCACTTAAAGTGAAACAAGAAAAAAAAACCCTAAATATCACTTAAAGTGAAACGGAGGGAGTATGTTTTTTTGAAGAAGTTCAACTTCTGCATCGATCCGAACGATCTCATTATTGATTTTTCCTCTCAAATTAGGAAATTACTTTTGCTGCAATAAAGTTCAAACTGTTTTAACAGTTCTTCGAAACTCAAGTACTCACTTTTCGGTTTATCAAGCACTAGTAATTTACACGTGCGATGCACGTTTTAATAATTTAAAAAAAAAAAAACTTTGGCGTATGGAGGATTTGAACTGGAAACATCCTTTATATTAGTTATGTACGTGCGTTGCACATGTTGGTAGAATGACAAAATGATAAATGACAGTAAGGCCTTCTCCCATTATAATATTAGAGATAAGAATTTATCGACAATGCATTCCTTCAAGTAAATATCAAAGCTATTAGTCTGACAAGCTGGCTACTAACTTGTAGTCGCACAGAAAAAAATTAGGCCAAAAAAAAAGAGATGCATTTTTCAAATGCTAATAATTTATTTATTAGGAAAAGACCAACTATCTCACATTATCCCTAATCTATAATTTCTAATATTATAATGAGAGAAGAGGAATTGTCATTTGTAAATCTATCAACTAGTATAACACATGTGCATAACTATTATAAAGGATGTCTTATGTTCAAATCCAGACTACATCTGAATTTTTACTTTAAAAAAAAAATTAGAAAAAAAACCTGAACTATACCCCTTATGCAGAAAATCACAATGAAATTTTTTTTGCGCAAAAAAATCCTTTGAAGTATGTTTTCAAACCCCCCCATGAAGTATATTTTCAAAAAACCACATCTAACTTTTATGCTTATATTAAATATCCATATTTAACTTTGCAAGTTGGTTCAGAAAACATCATACATCTTTTCTTATTATTGTCGAAAAATCTCACTCAACTTTAGCAGAAAGCTCAGTTAAATTTGAAAACCCCCACTTGAACTATCCCCTTTATGCAGAAAACCTTACTGAACTTCTTTATGTGTAGAAAACCACACTAAAGTACAGTTGCAAAAATCCCCCCTGAAGTATATTTTTAAAAAATCACATCTAACTTTTCTACTTGTATTAGATAACCTTATTCATCTTTGCAATTTGGTTTAGAAAACATCATTCATCTTTCTCATTATTGTCAAAAAATCTCACTCAACTTTAGCTAAAAGCTCACGCCATCGGAGCGAGTTTTTTGCAACTATACTTGAGTATGATTTTCTGCACACAAAAAAGTTCAGTGAGGTTTTCTGAATAAATGGGATAATAGTTCAAGAGTTTTAGTTTTTTTTTTTAGTCCAGAAAGCTCACGCTGTCGGAGTGCGTTTTTTCAAAACATACTTCAGGGGATTTTTGTGAAAAAAATAGTTCAATGTGGTTTTCTGCAAAAAAGATATAGTTCAGATTTTTCTTCTTATTCTAATTTAGTCGTAAAAAAATATATTTATTAAGATGTGCATCGTACTTGTAAATTACAAGTTATTGTATAATGAAATTTTGTCCCCTATATCTCTAATTTCTACTATTGTAATGGGAGAGTTGGGGTTGTCATTTGTCAACATACAAACCCGTGTATTACACATGCAACTCCAACTCTCCCATTAATTACAACAAAAACAAAGAAATTAAAAAAATTTCACATATTTAAAACGTGCAACGCACGTACAAAACAATTTTATAATTTGTTTTTAACACAAAACATACACATATGTTGCACGTACAACTCAAATTCTACTTATAAACACGTGTATTGCACGTACAAATTGTACCTTTCCTTCAATTTTTTTTTCCAATTATGTGCAAAAGCACGTCCAACTCTTAAACTATTTCTTAACACGTATATAGCACGTGAAAATCCTCCAACTCCTATGAAAATGTGCATCGCACGTGAAAAATACTAGTTTTTTTTTGAAGAAAAATGTGGAATGTGGCCACCCTGTTTCATTAATCAGAAATTAACAAAACATACAAACTACGAACAGAAAATAAAACATGAAACAATATGACCTGTACAAACACCAGATCTCTCCAACAATCATGGAGGGTGGGCCGACAAACCGATAGTCAACACACTATCGAAGAGGAGAATCCTACTCATCAAATATTGTAATGGACCCCATCTTAGGCCCAAACACAAAGCTCGGCCCCGCAAAATGTATGTACGTCACTTTAGCTTCGTACACCACCTCCATGGCACGTGCACACCTATCTGAAGCTAGTCAGGCGGGATTTTATTAGTTGCCGAACCCTATCGTCTCATCAATGTGGGGACCCCTTCTTCGGGCCTAAGCCCCGCGCCGAGCTGCAACAAATGAGATCTTTTTTCTCCTTTCAAGCGGGATTTTGAAACCCGCCGAACCCAACCTTCTCCTCCTCTGCTTCCACTATCAAAATAACACACAACCGCCGAACCCAGCTATCTCCTCCACTCCTCCCACAAACGCGCAAACATCACACACGCCTCAAACCAAACCACAGTCAAAGAGAGAGTCGTGAGATGGATACCTTCGCCTCTCTCATGCTCTTGCTCTCTCCAGTGATTTCTCACAAACACAGACATACACCAATATAGAGTAGTGAAGAGGAATATCTTCGCTTACTCACTCTCTCTCAAACAAAAAAATCCAAAATAGATCACAACGAACTGAAGCATCACATTCTCCACTCGCCATAGTGGACGGTGGCATTGGACGTCAAGTTCAATGATGAGGGCGGAGTAGCGGTGCTGTCACAAAGACCGTGGCAGTTGAGTAAAGGCGCTTGAAAGCAGTCGCCTTCGGTCTCAATCACCCTAACAAAACTGTGCACAAGCACCATCCTCTTTCTCTAGCACCCCGATCATCACATACCCTCTCTTATATGCATACACAACTAGCACCTCAACATCCCAATCGAAGCTGCAGACACCTCGATTGACATCGAGGGCGCGGACATGGTGGCGGTACCGATGGCACCGCATCCGGCATAAAAGAGGGGGACAACGATGACACAGAGGAGGCACGGATCTCGAAGTAGGTGACGATGGTGTCAAAGAATAGGCGGAGATGGGAGCAAGCGACGGCGCAGGGTAACATCTATTATGATCCAAATTTAGTCCCACATCGGTTATATGGGAAACCAATGTTGGGTAGTTATAAACTTGGGCTCCCTCCCCTTAACAGCTAGCTTTTAAGGGTGATTTCTCCTAGATTCCTAACAATTGGTATCAGAGCCAACCCCAGGCTTCTTAATTCGCTCTAGAGGCTGGATTAAAATTACTGGTAGACCCAGGGTTGGGCCAGTGTCGCTAGAGTGAAAGCCGCCGAGAGTCGGAAAGGGCTACCTAGACGCTAGAGTGAAAGCCGCCGAGAGTCGGAAAGGGCTACCTAGAGGCTGGATTAAAATTACTGGTAGGTCCGGGCCGGGCCAGTGTCGCTAGAGTGAATACCGCCGAGGGCGGCGGGTTACGGAAGCGTGGTGGAATGTTATGATCCAAATTTAGTCCCACATCGGTTATATGGGAAACCAATGTTGGGTAGTTATAAACTTGGGCTCCCTCCCCTTAACAGCTAGCTTTTAAGGGTGAGTTCTCCTAGGTTCCTAACAACATCCACGTCGTTCGATTGGGAGGAGGGGTGACGACGGGATACTGGAAGCCTGCGACCCTCGACAACGGTGGGAGGGTGCGGCGGCGGGAGGGATTGTCCATCGCCGCACGACGCGATAGACAGGGACGGGAGGGAGCGAATGAGGCAAGAGAGAAGGGAGAGTCGACGGGATGCAGCGGCAAGGGAAGGTCGACGGCGGTGTTTGGATTCGGGGGGGGGGGGGACAGTAGCGGTTGTCCCTCCCCAATTTCTCAGATCTAATTTTTTTTTTTTTGGGGAGGGGGGTGTTTTTTTTTTGGGAGTTCCTTCTAGAGAGAGAAACTCTTTGTTCTTTTGGTGATGGGGGTGAAAAACACTAGTTCTTATAACTTCCGACTAGAAGCTTAGAGTGCTTTTGGTTTGTTGTTTTGAAAACAGTTTTCTGAAAATGTTTTGTGAAAATTGTTTTGTGAAAACTGTTTTCTGAAAATGAGAGTGTAAAAGCTGTCTGGAATAGTTTTCTGAAAACTGTTTTATGAAAATAAGATTGTAAAACCTGTTTGAGTAAAAAAAATAGTCTGAATGCTGTTTTCCTAAAACTAGACGGTAAAATGCTGTTTGGTAATAATATATTTCGAAATCCCTTTTTTTCTTCCGTTTTTTTTCCAGTTTGGCAACATTTTTTTTTTCTTCAGTTTTCTTGAAAATGAGCTTATGCAGGGTGTATGTTTAATGAATTAGCATTAGTTTTCTTATGATTTTTTTTTTTTTGCAGATGCAGACCCAAGTTCTACCAATATACGAACAAGCCTTCGACTCTGTAATATTTTATTTGAATTGTGTAAGAGTCGGCTAATACAGCAATTGGACACAATATGCAAATTTTCAATAAATGTACAAAATATCCATTACAAATTTGTGTTTTGTTACATTTATTTCACAATCTGGGATAGCCATCTAATGTGAATTCTACACTTAAACCTCTTACAAAGCAAAATAAATAAATAAATAAATAATTCCAATCCATCAGTGTCCATCATATGCCTTTAGCAGCATCAGAACTCATCATAGGAAGGTAATTGTACACTCTATCGACATCGTACAAATTGAAACTGACAAAAAAATTATAAAGAAGCCCAAAGCAGCCATTACATAAGTCCATCAGCAGCCATCAAATCCTTCACAAGTATCAGAAGCCAACACAAGTATCAGAATCCATCAATACCAGCATGCAGCGAGAAGCAGTCATCACAAACAGCCAGAAACAACCAGCTACCATCAGCAGCATCAAAACTATCAGTAGGTGATAATCTCCCACCATGCTGGGCATCAATACTCATCACAACATTGTATTAGTTTGTGTACAATATAAACCTTCCGAATGTAATAATCTCCCACCATGTTGTTAATAATATATAAACCATCGGTAGGTGATAATCTCCCACCATGATGGGCACCCATACTCAGCACAGCATTGTATTAGATTGTGTACATTATAAACCATCAATATGTGATAATCTCCCACCATGATGGGCACCAATATATAAACCATCAGTAGGTAATAATCTCCCACCATGATGGGCACCCATACTTAGCACAGCAATGTATTAGATTGTGTACATTATAAACCATCAGTATGTGATAATCTCCCACCATGATTGTTACTAATATATAAACCATCAGTAGGTGATAAGCTCCCACCATGATGGGCACCGATTCTCAACACAGCACTGTATTAGATTGTGTACATTATAAACCATCAGTATGTGGTAATCTCCCACCATGATGGGCACCAATATATAAACCATCAGTAGGTGCTAAGCTCCCACTATGATGGGCACCCAATACTCAGCACAACACTGTATTAGATTGTGTAAATTATAAACCATCAGTATGTGATAATCTCCCACCATGATGGACACCAATATATAAACCATCAGTAGGTGATAATCTCCCACCATGATGGGCACCCATACTCAGCACAGCATTGTATTAGATTGTGTACATTATAAACCATCAGTATGTGATAATCTCCCACCATATTGTTACTAATATATAAACCATCAGTAGGTGATAAGCTCCCACCATGATGGGCACCAATTCTCAGCACAACACTGTATTAGATTGTGTACATTATAAACCATCAGTATGTGGTAATCTCCCACCATGATGGGCACCAATATATAAACCATCAGCAGGTGCTAAGCTCCCACCATGATGGGCACCCAATACTCAGCACAGCACTGTATTAGATTGTGTAAATTATAAACCATCAGTATGTGATAATCTCCCACCATGATGGCCACCAATATATAAACCATCAGTAGGTACTAAGCTCCCACCATGATGGGCACCCAATACTCAGCACAGCACTGTATTAGATTGTGTACATTATAAACCATCAGTATGTGATAATCTCCAACCATGTTGTTACTAATATATAAACCATCAGTAGGTGATATTCTCCAACCATGATGGGCACCAATACTCAGCACAGCATTGTATTAGTTTGTGTACAGTATGAAAATTAAACCCAGTTAAACTCACGCTGCTTTCTCATATCACAGAAGAAGTCATCACAAACTGATATAAAATGCAGGCCTTACTTTCGTTTAAAGCAAACAACAATAATTACTCCAAAGAGTATTAAAGGATCAGAATAAAGCATCATTACTTCCAAATTTTGAAAGTCGGTAGTATCCATTACAAAATTCATCATATCCATTGTTTGCCTTATTTGTCAAATTCCAACATATTCTGATGGCTTCCTCAAATCTGTAGTTCTTCTGGTTTTGAGGAAGGTATCAGTTTAACTGGGTTTAATTTTCATTACTGTACACAAACCAATACAATGTTGTGATGAGTATTGCTGCCCATCATGATGGGAGATTATTACCTACTGATGGTTTATATATTAATAACAATCATGGTGGGAGATTATCACATACTGATGGTTTATAATGTACACAATCCAATACAATGCTGCGCTGAGTATAGGTGCCCATCATGGTGGGAGATTATCACCTACTGATGGTTTATATATTATTAACAATCATGGTGATGTTGAAAGTTGTCAGATACTCCAAATATAAGATAACAAGTGTAGGTCCAGAACAACGAATCAACAAGGTTGTCATTATCCCAAATAAGAACTGCAGGATCAGAATATCACATCGTCATATCCATATTTTGAATTCTAGTAATCAATTACAAAAGCCTTACAAATAATGTTATATAGGATCAGAATATATCTTCATCATATCCATATTTTGAACTCTAGTAATCAATCACAAAAGCCTCAAAAATAATATTACATAGGATCAGAATATATCTTCATCATATCCATATTTTGAATTCTAGTAATCAATCAGAAAGGTCTCACAAATTATATTATATAGGATCAGAATATAACATCATCATATCCATGTTTTGAATACTAGTAATCAATCACAAAAGTCTCCCAAATAATGTTATATAGGATCAGAATATATCATCATCACATCCCTAATTGGCCGTATCCTCAAAACATATTGTCATAGAACAATTGTTCAAGCAAATCATCATGATTAGTGTAGAGCTGCAATTTTTCAAATTGCCACGCCAGCTACTACTAATGTCTTGTGCCCACCCCATCCATCACCCATAGTTGAATACATCATTCATTGAGTCAGTATAATGGGAATATAAGATCATTAGATTGTTGTCTTCTAACGTAAAAAATTAAAATAAATTCTGGATCAGAATATACCATATCCATCATTTCCAGAAACTCAGTGACACATGATGGTCCCCCAACCTGCATGCATACAAATATTTCATCATATATCGCCTGCTTAATATATTAATATACGTGATCATCAAATAGATGGGCTACAAATGAAAGAAAAGAACTTACAACCATATATTACAAGAACAGTGTGGTAGGGTAAAAATGGCTTGGGGCCCAACCAGGGCCCAATACAACTCTAACTCAAAAATGGTAAAAACAGCAATCTAGTTCGGCTTCGAGCCACTACAGGGTCGGCGCCGAGCCTCAAGTTCACCCCCACAGAACTGGTCTCCTCGTATCCGACGAGCCTCAATGGTCCTCGGCCTCCGATCCATGACAGCCCCACGGACCGTCCCCCCATCCTGGCGAGGCATGAGGATGACCTGGCACAGCCTAGGCCCTCCGATTCTCCCAAAGGCACAGGAGACCCATGATCAGCCATGTCAGCTCCAAATACCACTTAGGGCGTTGCCACGTCAGCCCTATACCCTCTGGGCACTGCCACGTCCGCCCTAAACCCCTTGGGCCTCCTGCCACGTCAGGCCCATGGGCTTTCGGGTCCAGACCCGGCCCCCAAGCGGATCCAAACCCGGTTGGAATTCTCTATAAATACTAGATCCTCACCCACCTTTTCAGGTAATCAATCTTTTGCCACCTAAATTCACCTAGTTATTGCTACTCTCTCACAGAGACTGACTAGATCGTCGGAGGGTCCGCCACCGGGATAAACCTCGGTGTTTCAGGACCGTCTGCAGGTACACAAGACCTCGGATCCGAGCCCTCTGATCCGAGCCTAGACATCCACCTCATTCCGAGCCTGTCGCAGGTATCGCCCGGTCAGCTGAGGGTCGTCTGACAAGCAGCTTTCTCCTTCAATACAAATCGAGTCCGAACTCACACCTGGTGCATCCACACGTCTCCCAGAAACAAACCGCATCAGGTTGGCGCCGTCTGTAGGAAAACTGCTTCAGAAGCCGACCCGAGCCCGACCATCAAGGGACCTCGACAGCCGAACTCTCATGGCCTCCAAGGGCAAGGGGGCTGCTTCCTCCGTCAACCGACGGGACTCGCCCCCACCAACTGCTAACGTCGGACCACGCATTTCAAAACACGGGGCCCCCCATCAGGGGTCCCAAAGGAGCATCACCCGTCAAGTCCAGCCCGACCTTCGGGGGATAATCGTCAACCGACAGATTAGCCGCAGCAGGGGAAGGGCTGCTTCCAACCCGGCCCCGAACCATCCAAGACCGCCGCCCGAGGGACGGAGGCCAGCGCTCAGCCGCATCGGAAGGCAACCTTCAGACCGACCAAACAGGGTCGAGGGAGCCCCCGTCACTCACAAGGAGTTCCAGGACTTCCGAAGAGAAATTCTTGGGGCTCTCCGACGGGCCCCCAGGGAGGAAGCCCTCCATTCCCAAACCGGGTCGGACACCGAGGCCAGCGTGTCCCGTCCGTCAACAATCCAGCCAGAGGACGATGGCGCACTCCTAAGGTGCCTCCAAGAAATGGAGGATCGCCTCGATCACATAGGAGACGGCGACCAATGAGCTGCTCAGGGGTACAGACCTATCCGTCCTCCCTTCTCCGCCCCCATCCTCCAAGCGGAAATACCCAGGAATTTCCGACCACCTCAATTCGAGACCTACGACGGCGAGGGAGATCCTGCTGATCACATGGAGGGTTTCAAAACCCTCATGATGATTCACAGTGCCTCGGATCCCCTACTGTGCCGAGCCTTCCCTGCCACCCTCCGGGGTCCGGCTCGTGAATGGTTCTCGAAGCTCACCCCCGGCTCCATTTACTCCTTCGACCAACTAGAGGGCAATTTTCTCGCCCACTTTGTCACCAGCCGGAAGGCCGTAAGGACCAGCGCCTCTTTACTTGGGCTCAGACAGATAGAGGGGGAGTCACTCAGAGTGTTCGTCCGAAGGTTTACCGCAGAGGCAAGGTCGGTCTCCTCCCTTGATCCAGGCGTCGCCTCCGCGGCATTTCGGCACAACGTCCGTCATGGACAGCTGAAGGCTTCTCTGGCGAAGAAACCCCCCGTCGACTTTCCCGACCTCCTCAACAGGGTCGAGAAGTACATTAGGACAGAAGAGGCCTTTAACCCCGAAGATGCCAGGGAGGCCACCGAGAAGGGAAAACGGAAGGCCGAAGAAGTCGAACCATCAAAGAAAGCTCCGAGGGATGCGGGGGCCATGAAGAAGGTCCCGCCGGTCCCCCGCTTCGAGAGGTACACTCCCTTGACACATAAAGTGTCCGCCATCCTCTTAGAAATCGAAGACAAAGGCATTGTTCGACTACCTCCCCGACCTAACAACAACAAGAATCGAGATCAGCGCTTCTACTGCCGCTTCCACAGAGATCATGGGCACGAAACCGACCAATGCCGTGCCCTGAAAGACGAAATCGAGGAACTCATCTCACGAGGGCACCTCCGAGAATTCACCCGAGAAGGCCGACGGGATCGGCAAGATGCTAGGAACCGGAGGCTTTCGCCTCCGAACCCTACCTCGAACCGCATCCAGGGTCGGGATCTCGAGTCCGAGGGAGCCGCGGATACGCCATTCATCTTGCACTGTATCCACGGGGGGGCAATGGGAGGAGAATCAAACACGTCCCAAAAAGCCTTCATCCGAGAGGTGAATGCTGTCCAAAACAACCCCTCGCCCAAGCTACAACTGAGGCCAGTGTCCTTCTCAGGAAATGACCTCGAAGGCGTTCACCTACCCCACTGCGATGCCCTCGTCATTAGCTTCGACATGGCTAATTGTGAGGTTCGCCGAATCCTCGTCGACAATGGCAGCTCGGTAAATATTCTTTTCCTCAAAGCCTTCAAGAATCTCAAGTTACCCAGAGGGAAGCTCAAGCCAGCCGGATACACGTTGCATGAATTCTCCGGCGTCCCTGTCGCAATAGAAGGGATTGTTACCCTCGACGTCACCGCAGGATCGGCTCCTGTCAAGAGGACCGAGTCCATGGATTTCATGATTGTCAACATCAAGGCAGCTTACAATGCCATTCTCGGCAGACCCGGACTGAGCTCCCTCCAAGCGGTACCTTCGGCTTACCTTCCCACCCTGCAAGGAGTCGGCATCGTCCGAGGCAGCCAAGAAGCAGCGCGATCGTGCTACATGACCATCGTCGGGGGAGGTGTGTTCCCCCTCGAAGCCGTCGAACTCGAACCTGGGAGAGACGGCCCTGCTCCCGAACCCGCCGTCGAGCTGGAGGAGGTCCCATTCGACGCCGAGCATCTAATGAAGTTCCGTAAGGGACGAGCATAGGTTCTAGCTTGGCTATATGTAAATATGTTTTTGTGTAAGCGCTCATATGTAAAGGGCCATCTTAGCGACCCTCCCTATCTTATACGAAAGAAATCTCTTTTTTTTCAAACTCCAAACGCCTCGGCAGACCCGACCTAACGCCGGACAATGGGATCGGCACCCGAGTTTTCACTCCGGTATCGTCCCCAGCGCCTCGGTAGATGCGACTCGGCGTCAGGCCAGGGAGACTTCACAACACCCCACGCCGATCCCTTGCGGATCGACAGGGCCGAACCACACCCCCTTCATCATTCATTACACCATCAGCTAGAGCAAAGAGTGAAAAGAATTCCTTATTCATACTCCTTTATTGGGTTCTGAGAAAACGAACAAAAACCGTTACAGAAACACTCCACTCATCTCAAACTGAAGGAAGTCGCCATCTTAGGGCCCCTCGGGTCCGACGAAGGGCGAGATCATTCCGACCGAGCGACTAGGAGCCCTCTTCTCGTCATGATGGTCCTTAGGCTCAGCCACGGTCGACACACCAGCCACGGGAGCTCTGGGCATCAATTGGTCGCAGACGCTCCAACAGCAGCAGCGCAGAGGGAACCCCCTCCGCGTGCCGACCCACTGAGGAAGATGTCGAGACACCCAACATCGTCTTGTAACGGTGTATCTCCATCTCCTTCTCCACAATGACATCGCGAAGTAACCTCTCAGAAGAGGGCCTCTGCACCGAGGCACTCGACATGGCCTGTCCAAGACCTGCACCGCCGAGTGCCCGATCCACCATCGCCCTCCTCAGCCGGCTCGCCTCCTCACTTAAGGCTTCAGACTTATTCGATAATAGTGAAAGGCCGCATCAGTGTCACGAGCCCCCTTTCGGTAGCGAACCAACGCGGCCTCCAGGGCCTCAACTTTGCTCCGGAGCCACGCCACGTCGGAACGACGGGGATCCACCTCAGGAAGGGGAGCCGCAACCTACAAGAGAACCAGCCAACTCAACACACATAAGCAAGAAGGTTCGAAAATATCCGAGGTCAAAACACTTGGCCGGTCAAAAATCCTCTTTCATAAATTGAGTTACTTCTTACAAAAAATACGGTGGCCAGTCCGCGGAAGGCAAATACAATCGAGAGAGGGAAAAAGAAAGATAAAACTACACAACTTGTTTTCCCACCTCAGCATCGGTCGGGTTCGCAGGAGGGTCGACAGCCGGGTTATCAACGGGCCCTTCTTCGCCAGGGGTCTTCGGTGTCCCCTCGATCTCCATGTCATACTCAAAGTTGGACAGGTCGACGGTCGGGTAGAAGTGCCTCACATGACTGAAGGCCTTCGCGTAACACTCGTCCTGGGCCTTGATCACCATCAGCTGACCCGCATTCGTCAGCTCTTCCCTCTCCTTGGCGAACGCAGCCGTCAACTCCTCCTTCTCCTTGGCGAACTTCTTCTTCAAGGAGACCACCCTCTTTCCCCACTCCGCATCCTTGGCCTCGAGGTCGAGTTTCATCTGCTGCTCCCTCTTGTGCGATCCCTCGAGCTCGATCCGCATCTCCTTCATCTCCCGCTCGCTCTTATCCGCCCGAGCTCGCTCTTGTGCCAGGGACGCTTCGTAGAGGTTCTTTACGTTAGCCCCCTGCATACAAGCCTGCGACCCACAAGCGCAGATAAGAAAAAGACTCCCGCAGTAAAATTAACAAGGGGGATAGGGTCGACGAGCTTACCAGCACGGTGGCCTGCGCCAGGCGCGTGAACGCCACCTCCACGGGCTCGCTCTCCATCTCCTTACGGTCGCGAGGGGTTGCCAACTTCTCTGCCACCTCCACGGCCTGGGCCTCCTCGGTCAGACAGTCCCCCATCCGAACCGACCAATCCGGTGCCCACCGTTGCCGCAACATCTCCACCACCGGGTCCTCTTCCTCGACCTCGACCAAGGGACCTTTCCCCTTGTCAAGATCGGATGCCTTCACTTGGCTCTGGCCCCTCAAAGTAGCCACCCCCTTGCCCGTCTCCGAGCGAGTCCTCTTGGTCCTTGGCTCGAGCTGGGCCTCCGAGATGGCTAGAGACGCCTCCCTCGGCCTCTTCGTCGCCTCCCCCTTCTTCTCGGCCTTCTCCTTCTTCAGGGCGAGCCTCTTTACCTTGATCGATGCCTCATCCATATCTGCAGAAAAATCCATTAAGAGCAATGAGCAAGAAAGTACGAAAAGATCGAGAGAAAAGAAACAACTACATACACAGAACGGCTGGGCTCAGTCCAATGCTCGCCAGGTGGGCCTCCGTCACCTTCGTCCAATCGATACTATGTGACAGACGGAGGCGCTCGACAAACCCCCACTCCTCGGCCGTCAAATCCCTCGGCCTCGGTGGTTGATAGCTTGGCTTGGAGTGGTTCCATCGAGTGGGAATGTCCCAGGGCTCTTCACTCCGGATCACCAGATATTTTTTCTTCCAATCCTTGATGGAGTTCGGGTGGCTGTGAACGACCTTTCCCTTACTCCGGGGCGAGATGTAGTAAACACCCTCAGCCGCCGAGCTGATCATCAACATCGCTCGGAACACATTCAGCCGCAGGGGTACCTTTTGTTCCTCGCACATCAGCACAAAGCAGATAATCTGCTTCCAAGAGTTCGGCCCGTACTGCATCGGCGCCAAGGAGGCCCAGTTCAGCACATCCCGAACAAACGGGTGGACTGGCAGCCTCAGTCCGGAGATGAAGGCGTCCACTGGGAAGACGCAATACCAAGCAGAAAGGGGATCGGTTGGGTGCAGAGTAGAGCTCGGCAACATCAATTCGTAGCCGGGCCCTATGTGGTACGCAAGCTGCAAAACCTCCAAGTCCCCGCCCTCCAAGACGGTCGGAATCGCGTCCATCATCACCCTCTTCCGACTCGGCGAAGAGGGCTGCACGCCAAAGAGCTCCTTGTCAGAGAGGTCGTCGGGATACTGACGGAAAGGCTTCGGATGTACGGGCGAACCTGTCCTCAAATTACGGTAAACAGGTGCCTGGCTCGAACCACCAGTCCTCGACCCTGCCTTCCTCGGAGCCCTCTTCCTCTTCTTGGTTCGCTCCGACGAGGGGGTAGATAATGGCCCCAGACCAGTCGGCGTGGAACTCGAACCTGCACCCTGAACTGTGGATCTCCTTACTGTGTCGCCCTCGCCTCCCTCCTCCTCGGAAGTCAACTCCAGAACACGGACACCATCCGAACCATCACTTGCTTCCTCCGACTCGCTACTCTCCACCACGAAGGGATTTCGGGAGCGTAACGGCCTCACATTGTGTACCACCCCCTCCTCACCTACTGGTTCCTCCCACGAAACCGAATCGGAAGGCTCCGCAGCGTGTATTGACTCCTCCTCAAACACGGGCTCCTCCCACGACGTCGATTTGGAGGCAGGTTTCACTTCCCCCCTAGACGTCGACGCTGACGAGCCAGACTGAGCCCTATCCATCTGTGCCTAAACTAAACAGACTTACCGACTAACCTGGGGTCGCTTCGGAAGGACGAGCCTAGTACATCAAACTGCAGGGACGAGCGCTTAAGTGTTGGAAGATTTTTTGAAAAGGAAAGCAGCGAGTAAGAAGTGGGCGAAAGGGGGAGAGGGGGGAATATTTATAGAGGATGAAAACGACTCCTCGATTTCCGCAATTACTGTTCACCGATTGACGTACAACTGCTGCCTGGAAAATCGCGCCACGTCCTCGAAACGTGCGCTACTGACGTCATCCAGTGCCAGGCTGGCCGCCAGACACAGGGGTCGGTTCGGATGGAATGTTCGGCGGAGAAAATATTTTACTTAAGATTTAAGGCGCCGTCCTTCGACAGACGCCCCGGGCTCCAGGGCTCGGTCAGTTCCCCTCTCACCCGCGAGCAGCTCGGGGCTTACAGCCTCGGCAGCCGAAACCCCGAACTGTTCGAGGGTGGGACAGAAACCACCATCGCCTGGAGCCCTATCAGAAGACAGATTGGCCAACCTCCAATCGGAGACGACCCATCTATCCGAGGCTCTTCAGCCCCAAGTCCGGAATACGGTTGATGCCCCTCCCGTCTGGATCTCTCTCGGGCCAAACAACCGTGTCAGGGTCGTCTGACCCGAAAAAGGATCCAGATGGCAGAGCCACCACCAATCCGAGGCCCCTTATCTACCGGTCCGGATTTCGGTCGTTACCCCTCTCGCCCTGATCTCCCCTGGATCTGACTACCGTATCAGAGCCATCAGATCCAAGAGAAGATCCGGGCGGCAGAGTAACCACCTCTCCGACACGACCGGGGGTAAAATTTTGCAAGAGACAGACGTCCGCGGGAGCAGACACCTCTGATGGCCAATGGACCACCCTTGCTGTGATCCAACCCGCTGTGGAGGGAGAGGTACTTATAGCCTCCCCCATAGGCCGGCCTTTATGACATAGGGAAAGCCAAACGACGGAAGCCCATGCGCCGTGCATTTATTAGGCGGCGCAATTAAGACCCCTGGGAAATTGGAACATCACACAGATCCCGGAGCGCCTTCAATGCTCCGCAAAAACAGCGGGCTACCCCGCTCAAACATTCTAAGGCTCAACGGCTCGCCATCGCCCTTGCCGACCCGTAATCCCTTGCCAGCTCGAGGTCAGGTCTGGCACTAGGGTAGTCTTCTCAGGAAGGCTCAACAGCTCGCCATCACCCTTGTTGACCCGTAATCCCTTGCCAAACTTGAGGTCAGGTCTAGCACCAGGGTAGTCTTCTCAGGAAGGCTCAAACGGCTCGCCATCGCCCTTGCCGACCCGTAATCCCTCGCCAGCTCGAGGTCAGGTCTGGCACCAGGGTAGTCTTCTCAGGAAGGCTCAACGGCTCGCCATCACCCTTGTTGACCCGTAATCCCTCGCCAGCTCGAGGTCAGGTCTAGCATCAGGGTAGTCTTCTCAGGAAGGCTCCACGGCTCGCCATCGCCCTTACCGACCCGTAATCCCTCGCCAGCTCGAGGTCAGGTCTGGCACCAGGGTGGTCTTCTCAGGAAGGCCCAACAGCTCGCCATCACCCTTGTTGACCGGTAATCCCTCGCCAGCTCGAGGTCAGGTCTAGCACCAGGATAATCTTCTCAGAAAGTTTCAACGGCTTGCCATCACCCTTGCCGACCCATAGACCCTCGCCGGCTCGAGGATCACTCTAACATCAGGACAACCCCCTCATGAAGGCCCAGTGATTTGCCATCCCGTTTCTACAACCATAAACACTCCTCCACGGCTAGCTCCCGCACCCCCGCAGGAGTGGGGGGCTTGTGTGGTAGGGTAAAAATGGCTTGGGGCCCAACCAGGGCCCAATACAACTCTAACTAAAAAATGGTAAAAACAGCAATCTAGTTCGGCTTCGAGCCACTACAGGGTCGGTGCCGAGCCTTAAGTTCACCCCCACAGAACTGGTCTCCTCGTATCCGACGAGCCTCAATGGTCCTCGGCCTCCGATCCATGACAGCCCCACGGACCGTCCCCCCATCCTGGCGAGGCATGAGGATGACCTGGCACAGCCTAGGCCCTCCGATTCTCCCAAAGGCACAGGAGACCCATGATCAGCCATGTCAGCTCCAAATATCACTTAGGGCGTTGCCACATCAGCCCTATACCACTCTGGGCACTGCCACGTCCGCCCTAAACCCCTTGGGCCTCCTGCCACGTCAGGCCCATGGGCTTTCGGGTCCAGACCCGGCCCCCAAGCGGATCCAAACCCGGTTGGAATTCTCTATAAATACTAGACCCTCACCCACCTTTTCAGGTAATCAATCTTTTGCCACCTAAATTCACCTAGTTATTGCTACTCTCTCACAGAGACTGACTAGATCGTCGGAGGGTCCGCCACAGGAATAAACCTCGGTGTTTCAGGACCGTCTGCAGGTACACAAGACCTCGGATCTGAGCCCTCTGATCCGAGCCCAGACATCCACCTCATTCCGAGCCTGTCGCAGGTATCGCCCGGTCAGCCGAGGGTCGTCTGACAAGCAGCTTTCTCCTTCAATACAAATCGAGTCCGAACTCACACCTGGTGCATCCACACGTCTCCCAGAAACAAACCGCATCAAACAGAAAGTAACCATGAACAAGTACATGCTAATGCTTACATCAATGTCTAGCATTCCACATTGCCATAGCTATTTGATCTCTTTTATTATTCATGCGATTCAACTGAGAAGATGACATATCCAAAGGCTGAGATGTGGAAGCATTCTCTTGATTGTGTAGGTGATTATTTTGTTCTTCTTCTATGTCTGAAAACAATGAATCATCGGCAGAATACCTACGTATAAAATTATGAACTGCACAACATGCTGGTACCATCATAACTTGTCTTGTGTAGAAGTAATTGGGCATAGACTTGAATATGGCAAATCTTTTTTTGAATACACCAAAGGTTCGTTTTATTACATTTCGTAGCCTAGCATGCTGTTTGTTGAAAAGTTGCTTATATTGGGTGGGCGCATGGTTAGGACCTTGGAAATCCTACAAATGATATGGCTCCCCGCAGTAGGGAGCTAAAAACCCTGGCATGTTTGTGTACCCACAATCTACTAAGTAGTACTTATCTTCGGGCAGGATTGGCAACAATCTTTTTGTTAATGCACTATGTATTACGCGGGAGTCATTAGCGCTTCCTTCCCAACCTGCATAAACAAAAGTGAACATCATGTCAAAATCACAAATTGCCAGCACATTTTGACATATATCACATTTTCGACCACGACAACTGTTTTGTCGGCTAGCGGGTACGGTAGCAGGTATTAAGGTACCATCGGCAGCACCAATAGCTCCCTACATTATTGAGGAAGAAAGCTACTACTTTATTGAATACATTTGAATCATTAGAATAAACGGTTTTAAATATGAAATGCACAAATTACCTTAAACCATGGATAGAAATCTGGAGAACCCCTGATCTTATCATGTACATGTTCCGGGTCTGGGTGTTTAATAAGAACTGTTGATGCTCTTACCAAACCTTTCAACACCTCAGTGAAATGTCTTTCAATTGTTTCCAACGAATGATCAAACCGACCACAGGCAAGCCTCATTCTATTACTATGAGCGATAATGAATAAAAAAATGGCAACACTTTCATGATGAGATATACGCCTTCTTTGTATTTGCTCGGGCGTTTCCTGAAGGTAGTTGCCATTTATTATAAATTGACACAAAGCCAAAAAACAGTCCTTATTCATGCGAAACACCCAAAAGAATTTGGCATCTGGACCGTCTAAGAGTTCTTGTAGGTATTCACGACCTGATAGTTTGGACGTGGAATTGGGACTTTTATTATTATAAAACTGTTCCATCTCTTGAAGAAAGAACAAGTCCTCAAGATCGGATTCATCAGAACTTGACGACGTGTTACTTGAAGAGTCCATCAGTATGGTAGCAAGTGCAATAGTATAGAACACTGTAACAATTAGAATACATTTGCATAAAGAATACTTCTAATTTTAAATACTCTACGAACATAATGGATGTCATATAAATAATAACAGCAACCCATAGAATTGAAACATGAGCAGTCATCACAAACATCAAGAATGTAGGAAAACGAGTGCAGATGAAATCAAACCGATATATTAGCAAAGCGAACTCATTGTGCCATTACATATAATCACCCAACTACTAATACAGAAATATGTCAATAAACTGCTACATTTAAATAATATATAATGAATTTTTATCGAATTTAATAAATTAGAATTATTTTTTCGCAAGTCTGCGTAACCACCCTACTCTCCACTCCGGATTCATTAGAACAAAGGTTCTACGCCAATTTGGGTCATGAATTATGTTCTCCAGTGCCACATCGATCATATCATCATCAAGCCCATCCAAACCATTTAGTATTAACATGGCATTGTCAATGGACGACTGATCGTCTGGGACGGAGCGATCAAGATTGCTGGCCTTCTTCTTATAATATTCTGCTTTAGCAATGGACTTTTCAGCATTGGCATCAACAGCAACATCCATTCTTGAGCTTTTTGTTGCTCGGCCACTAGACCCACTAGAGCGTCTCTTATGAGACCCCGACCCCGTAAACATTGGTTCGTAATCATCATCATCATCCAAATTTACATGTGGTGCATTGGGGGGAGTGGGGTGGGCGAACTCAAACATGACCCTTTGTTCCTCATCGAGGTCATACACCCTTTGAGATGAAGCCTTAGAAAGTAAACCCTCGGCGGTAGAATCAGCAAAAAATTTGGTCAACACATCATAGTTGGCCAAACCCTTCGTTTTGAATTCGGAAGCTTTAGGGTGTGCCTATTTATAAGTTATTGTGTTGTTAGTTTACAATTATAAAAGTCAATAAAAAGTATATTACGATCATAATCCTACAGTAGCATAATTTTTTTTTTATATGTGAACCTTGACATATGCCTGCCAAACAACGGGATCGCAAGTCACTGTCTGATTCTCTTCATCCCAACCCGTACCGCTTTGATTCTTCAAATCGTGAAAAGCTTTCCACTGCATCTTAAGTCGTCCATATTTTTCTTTTATTTGTTTAAGCGTGTATGCACGATTACATTGTTGGTTCAAAGAAGTCATCAATTGAGACCATTGTCTTGCATCAAATTTCACACTTTTCAAACTATTCCGATCAACCTCGGCCTCCATCATCTCAATAAATGTACGCACATTAATTGCTGGCCAAAGTCCAAGATCACTCTCCATCTCAATCTCCTTTCCCTTAACGATCAGTATTAAATAACAGTCATCAATTGGTAAACATTAACAGTGAACAGTATTAATTTGAGGTTACTATAGAAATTGTAGATGATGTGTACTATCCATAAACAAATCAGTACTCAAGATCTCCAAATCAGTACTCAAGATCTCCATAAACAAATCAGTACTCAAGATCTCAAAATCACAGTAAACCCAGAAAAAAAAAACATTTTTGGACCCTCAATTCGTCAGTACGTCCATTAAATTAACCCTAAAAAAGGGATTTTTTATGAAGCAAATGTGGAAATATAGATCAAATACCATAACAGAATCAAAAAATTGGGCATAGATTTGAAACATACCCTGGATTGCTGGTTTTCAAACCTGAAGAAGTTGTCTCCGACAGATTCCCTCGACCGGCGTCGGATTCTAGAACTACGATTTCGAAGAGACCTTCTTGCAAAAGCAGATCTGGTCTCACAGACCATGGATCGAGCGTCGTGCGGGGTGAGAAGGGGCCCGAAGAGAGACACGTTAACGTGCGGGGTGAGAAGGGGTGAAAGAGGGCGTTAGGGTTTTCAGATCTGACGAGGGCATTAGGAATTTCAGATCTAACGTCGCCTGTCAGCGAAGAAAGAGGAAGTCTGAAAACTTCGATAGAGGAAGGGTGGCGAAGAGGGTGAAGAGAGAGGTGACAAGTATGGGTGACGAGAGAGGAGGAGAAGATGGTGAATAGGGATTTTTATTTTCGACAGTGAGATAGAGATGGAAGAAGGGGAAAAGGCCAAAAGGGAAAAACAACTTAAAGGAAATTTTCTCAAAAGATGCCGTTTTGAAAATTTAACAAAACGCATTTTCACAAAAAAAAATTCTGAAAATATTTCCAAAAATGTAACGTGTAATGTACTTATTTATTTCTATCATTTTTTAATAATTTCTTCCCTTCATAGCCCCGAACTAAAATCCCTTTGAAACCCCGACTCACCCCCTTCCTCAATATTCGTGCACCAATGTTGAGAAAAGTCTCGGCGGCAGCGCTGGTGGCGGCCAGTCGCCGGCGGCTAACCATTCACCGTCTCATTAAATCTCCCCCACTATTCACCACACCGAACGCCTCCGCCTTCTCCCCTCGCTCCTCCTCCTCCTCCTCCTCCTCATCCTTCAACATCTCCCCCTTTCAAGAAACGCGAAAGTTCGGAAACAAATCAGATCTAACCGAACCCGAAATCGAAGAGGAAGAGGAAGATGAGAGTGACGACGGTTGGGAAGAAGAGGAAGAGCACGAGGTCGAATCTGAGGTATTTTCCCCTTTGTTTTGTCATTTGATCAGTCGAGCCTCAATTGCAACATGTACATTGCAACTTTCAAGATAGAAAAAAAGATTTACTGGAAGGGTCTCATTCTCTTAATGTTCTCTCTCTACTATTGTGATCTTATTCTTTCATAGAGCATTAAGTTGTTTAATGGATAAGAATTTTTCATAATTTTGCACAAGTCATCAGAGCCTTAATTATAATATCATGAAAATTCTGATACATTGAATGTCAAATTTCGAGGAAAAATATTAAGTGGACGGGTCATTTGTCTCATTCTAAAATGGATGAGAATTTTCATACTGTTGTACTTGGGTCTCAGACTTTCAGATCAATCACTTTTAAAGTTGACTGTGTTAGGGAATTTGATCCCCTCTTCTACTAGGATCTTATTGGGTTAAGCGATGCAATCAATACAAACCACCAAACAAATAGAGGATCATACCAAACACACCAAAATACTTAATTTTATCCCGGTTGGGGTTTTCGCTTTAATTCGGGGGAGAAGAAATCGAGATGTTATTCAACTAGAGAAGATATAAGAATATTACAATTCTTACCTTGACCCTCTTTCAAGCCTCACCCGAAAATACTAGTTGTTTATAATTGAAGAACCTCTCAAACTCTCTTCAATGAACTCCTGGCTCTCCATGGAGGCCAATTACAACAATATATAAAGATCTAGAGAAATCCTAGTTTGATATCTTGATATAATAGCTGTTAGATATTCCTGAAGAGATAACCCTATGATAAGAGCCGTACGATCTAACTTGAAGAGCAAGTTTGAGCTTCAGCAGAATCACCCAAATCCGCACCCGAAAGCATCTCCAACCGCGCTTGGTCGACTGTCCCCCTCTCGGGAACTCCATGTACAGTGACTAGTCGACTGCCCCTTAGGTACGGTCAACTGCACCTGTTTTAGTTGTTGCTGCTGTTGCTGTTTCGCTTGCTTCCATTCATCTCTGATAGCCTTGATTCCTCCATCACTTCATCGTCTTCGTATCTAACTTAGTATGCAAGATATAAATGAAGGACTAATTGGAAATGTTAGTTTGTGAGGACTTAGACTTTGAATATTTGGGAGGGGCCTGTGTGGAAAAAACCCTTTTTATTATTTTGTTATAATATTTGTGAATGAGGGTTTGAATGTGCTTTGTTGTTCAGATTGGAGATGGTGGGAACGGCGGTGGAGTTGTATTGAGAGGTGTAGCGTGGGGAGAACGTGTGCTTTCCATTGCTCAAGAGGTTTTGCT
Organism: Hemerocallis citrina; assembly: GCA_017893485.1. Taxonomy (NCBI): domain Eukaryota; kingdom Viridiplantae; phylum Streptophyta; class Magnoliopsida; order Asparagales; family Asphodelaceae; genus Hemerocallis; species Hemerocallis citrina. Next base: position 208,891,964 of record CM030363.1, on the reverse strand, counting down.
TGGATATGGGGATGATATTGTTTTGTTCGCGTTTAAGGTGAATCCGAAAGGGTACATTTATGTTAGGATCGATAACACTAACGAGAAGTAAGAACCATTTCATTTTCATTCTGTGGTTTATATAGCTATTTTCATTTAAATTAAGTGATTTATTGCTCCATTTGGTTGGCATATAGCATATGTTGATTAAGATTCTTCTTGTTTGCACTAAGTATAGGCTAAATTATATATTTTTTTAAAAACCTCAACTATTGCTCATTCATTATAAACCTTCCTCAACTATTATTTTTTTTGGAAAATACCCACATCAAACTTGGTTTCTCAAATGTCCCCACGTTTTTTGGACTAAAATGCCCATGTTTTAGAATGAAGGAATTTTTACAATTTAGCCCCTTAATTAATGGATATTTGTGATTTAGTCCCTCAAATCATAGCATTTATAATTTAGTTCCCCAATTATATTGACGTAATTTGGGTTCTTTTCTATTTTGTCCCTTAATCAATGGATATTTGCAATTTAACCCCTCAAATGATATCAAATGTAATTTAGTCCCCTAATTAGGGTGCTTAATTACAATTTTTTTTGCAATTTTGTCGTTCAATTGTATGAACTTAAATTATAAATATGACGAATCGATTTAGTCATTAGTTGCTTTTGTTTGGTGGAAATTTTAGTCTATAAGTTGATAAAGTTATTCCAATTTGGGGACCTAATTTACAAATACCCATTAATCGTGGGCCTAGATTCCTAAAAAAATATTAATTCACTTATACCCATTAATTGAGGGACAAGATTGCAAAAAAAAATAATTCGCTCTTATATATATATATTTATATATATATTGTGGGGGGAGGGTGCTAAATTACAAATGCAATGATTTGAGGGGATAAATTGTAAATATTCATTAATTAAGGGATCAAATTCTAAAAAATCCTTTATATTTAAAGGGTAATGCTACACCTACTACCAAATTTACTACCTTTTCATTTACTACTTTAGATGGCACACTATTAGTGGATGTTTCTACCACCTACTCTACAATAACATCCACTAATAGTGTGCCACCTAAGGTAGTAAAGGAAAAGGTAGTAGATTTGGTAGTAGGTGTAGCATTACCCATATTTAAAAGGGGGAAATTTTTGTCCAAAAAAAATTGGGGGCATTTGAGAAACTTAGTTTGAGGAGGGAGGAGGGGGGGGGGGTGTTTAAAAAACGTTGATGGAAGTTCATAATGAATGAGCAATAGTTGAGGGTTTATTTTAATTTTATATTTAGCCCTAAGTATATCACAATATAAAATATAGATTATTTTAGTCCAAATTGAAAATTCTCTAAATTGTTGCTGACCTTTGTGAATTAGGAGATTTGAGGATAATAGTTTGAAAGGTGTTCATCTACTTGGTTGAATTTAGGTGCACACTGCTGCCTATTATAGACTTTGGATGAGTTGGGAATACACTCAATTCTTTGTTAAAAGTTTTGATTAGACAATGCAATTAAATTGAGTACATTGGGTGTTCTGTCTACTTTCAAGGTTGTTAATACCCATTTTTAGAATGCAAAGGATGTAAACCTGCCATTGTGTCATATGATATAAAAGTATTTTACCGTTCCAAATATTTGGGATTAACTACAAGAAGAATTTATTTCTATTGTAATTGTATTAAAGGTTTATCTGATATATATATATATATATATATATATATATATATATATATATACACACACTAGATTTACCCGTGGGCATGTGCCTACGGCACGTCTTCAGAACGATACAATACACGAAAAGCCTGTAAACAGTAAAACAACAATTATGTAGTTCAAGTTTGAATAGTATGATAATAATTAGTTGTAAAAAAAAGTCCATGTTTCTATTAGTATATGTTGAAAAATAATTATAAATAAGGGTGTAAAATCCAACTTCTTAGAACTTTAAGTGTGGAAAATGATAAAATTTAACTGTTGAAGAGATATTTGCTATTTTCAATATAACATGTGCAATAAAAAAAGTATAAAAATTCTGAAAATTTTACGAACTTGAAATTCTAAAATCTAAATTTATAAGTAAATAAAGAAAGAATGGGAGGGAGAGAGAGAGGGAGAGAGAGGGAGAGAGAGAGAAATATGAAAAGTGAAGAGAGAAGAGAGAGATAATAATAAAGTAATGAGTTTTTAAGTTTTGAGGTGAAAAATTTAATTTTGGGGTTTGAAATTTTGGACGGAAAAATATGTTTTGTGAGAATCAATCTAAGCCATTAATTTTAGGGGAGATTGAATGAGTGCCACTTGATAGCTTTCTTTGTAATTTATTATATAGATATATAGGGAAAGCTTCGGTTGTGCACTACCTCTAGTGCACACGGCGTGTGCACTAGGCCTTCGGGCATTCATATCGACGATCTGAACCGTTCACATTGATCTACACATCTAAATTAGTCTAAATATGTAAAATCAAATCATTTGAAATTCATTTACCCATCCATTGAAGTGTTACAAAATTGTATGGCTGAAAATCATTGTTTTTTATAGTCACATGATGGATGGGCAAATGAATTTCAAATGATTTGATTTTACATATTTAGACTAATTTAGATTTGTAGATCAATGTGAACGGTTCGGATCGTCGATATGAATGTCCGAAGGCCTAGTGCACATGCCGTGTGCACTAGAGGAGTGCACAACCAAAACTTTTCCTATATATATATATATATATATATATATATATATATATATATATATATGGGTAAAAGGGATATGAGCAACTTGCAGTGATTATGCGGCATGCATGTGATACATTGAACAACTAACCCTTTTAAGGATTTTCCAATCACATGCATACCACATCATCAATTGCTCATTTACTAAATGAGCAAGTTGCTCGTACCCCCTTTCCCCTATATATATATATATATATATATATATATATATATATATATATATATATATATACTAACCCCATGTCTTCTTAATTGATGCACATGGACCTTTGGTAGATGAGAATAACATGTAGGTGCTAGTTATTTAGGATCAGCTTTTCAACCTTTCTTTGCACCATATTTTTGCAATTTTTCATATATTTTGCTACAAATTATACAATCATCTTCACTTGTAAGCCAGCCTATGCATATGAATAGTCAAATGGCCGACTAAGTGAAGCAAATAACTATTCATGACTAATGTGGGTGAAAATTCGGCCTCATCTGAGCCGTCTAATCCCATCAAGATCCAAAAATTCACAAGAGCAGGCCTGCATACTCTGTGGGCCACGAACCGGCCCTCTACACTTATCCGACCTATAAAGGATGGTCAACCCGGTTCATTAGGGTTCCCTCTCTCTACCTATAAATTCCGGACCTCCTCCACTATTCTCAGGTAATGAACTTCTAGCCTCCCAAAACCCTAGATCTCATTTTTTTCAGTCATTGACTTGACCGTCGGAGGGTTTGCCACCGGAATCTCCCAGTGTTTCTGGGCTTTGTGCAGGAGTTTGGCGGTCAACAGTCAAGGGCGACCACTAGCAGATCCACTTCCCCTACCTCACACCAGATCAAGATCTACAACTGAGATCTATCCGTCCCCCTTCATAAATTGAACTCATCATCTGTTGCTCTGACACGCCAAAAACAGCAGCATCAGATTTGCGCCGTTTGTGGGAACCAACGCAGATCTAACCAGCTCTTCAAGTCCCGCTCTCATTAACCTCTTCTCCAATGGCTTCCAAAGCCAATAAAACTGCCACGGTGGGTCGCCACGCCGACCCTCTACCCCCACCTCGTCCATCGCGCTGTCGAGCGGCCACCCAGGGGTTGCAACAGCGGCGAGTCGAGCGCCCATTCGCTCCAGACCCAAGTGCTTCCCGTTCAGTGGCTTGAAACCCTGAGCCCTCAGAGGTCCTCGACATCCGAATATCATAAATAACCGATTGAACGAGGATGACCTCTGCAATTGCCTCAGCCGCTCTAGGAACGAGGCATCCTCCAACCACGGTCTGAGCCGAAGCCATCACTCCTCCCATCCGAACGACATGGAGCACAATTGTTCTCCAAGGGGTCACCGACCTCCCAATGGTTAAGCGGAATGAGGCCATGTTACCATGGCTGAATTCCAGAAGTTACGGGATGAGATCCTTCAAGCACTCCGAGGTGGAGCCCAGAGCAAACACACCCAACACCGTCACGGTGAAGGCAGTCACCGAACTAGTGGGGACGAGAATAAGGAGTCCCACGGGTCAACCCGATCTGAGGGACGGAAGGACATCGTCCGCAAGCGGCTACAAAAGATGGAAGACGGCTTGACTCAGATCGGAGAAGGCGAGAGGCAACTGAACCGGTGGTACCGACCCGTTCAGCCCCCCTTCTCCTCTCATATCCTGGAGGCCCCGATCCCGAGGACCTTTAAGCCACTTGTCTTCGAAACTTACAACGAGGAGTCAGATCCGACTGATCACATGGAGGGCTTTAAAACCCTTATGATGATTCACAGCACATCGGATGCCCTCCTCTGCCACGCATTTCCCGCCACACTGTGCGGCCCAGCTCGGAAATGGTTCTCCCGGTTCGCTTCTAACTCCGTTTCCTCCTTCCACCAGCTTGATGAGAATTTCTTCGCGCATTTCGTGACTGGCAAGGCTAAGAAGACCAACCGGCTAGATCTGAAGCAAAAGGATGGAGAGTCCCTCTGAGACTTTGTTCGGAGGTTTACCACTGAAGCCCGATCAGTTTCCTCCCTCGATGTTGGGGTCGCAGCTGCGGCTTTCCAGCACAATGCCATGCATGACTTATTGAAGACGCCCCTCGCCAAGAAGCTTTCGACAGACTTCCCTGACCTCCTCAGGAGCGAAAAGCATATCCAAGCCAAAGATGCGTTACACCCTGCCGGCCAAAGGGATTCCCCCACAAAAGGGAAGAGGAAGGCGGACGGTGCCGAGGCACCAAAGAAGATTCAGAATGACGCCTCCGGGCAAAGGGGCCCACCTCCGGTGCCCAGGTTTGAAAAATTCACTATGCTCAACACTAGTGTATCTACCATCCCATGGTGATAGAGGGTGACGGAGTTCTTCGATATCCTCAATCCAGCAATGGCAACAAGAAAAGGGACGGAGTGTATCCACCATCCTAATGGATATAAAGGGTGATAGAGTCCTTCGATATCCTCCTCGATCCAGCAATGGCAACAAGAAAATGGAACGTAGGTTATATTGTCGTTTCCATAGGGACCACGACCACGAGACTGACAACTGCCGGGCTCTTAAGGATGAGATCGAGCTCTCATCCGAAGGGGATAACTTAAGAAGTTCACTAGGAATGAGCCGAGAATCTCTCCCCCTCTGCGAGGTGCCAACAAGCGACTCGAGGCAGAAGCCGAGCCCCAGGGCTCCGAAGGACTGGCCATCCTTCATTGTATCCATGGTGGGCCTTTGGGCGGGGATTCGAATTCTTCCTGCCGAGCTTTTATCTGCGAAGCCAACTCCGTCCACAACTGTTGTTCGCCTTGACGTCTCGGACTATCGATCTCATTCTCGGACAATGACCTCGAGGGCGTCAGGGTTCCTTATTGCGATGCCCTAGTCAGTCTTGCTAATCACGAGGTTCGCCAAATTCTCGTCGACAACCGAAGCTCGGTCAATATCCTGATTCTTGCAGCCTTCGAGGCACTGAAGCTCTCTCGGGATAGGTTGAAGCCAGCAGGCTATGCCCTTCATGGATTTTTGGGTGTTCCGGTCCAAATCGAAGGAATCATCACGCTGGACGTCATAGCTGGTAAGTCCCCGACCTCCCGAACCGAGGCAATGAACTTCATGGTGGTCAATGTCAAGGCCGCAAACAACGCCATCCTCGGCCCTTCCAGGCTGATTTCTCTTTATGCAGTGTGCACTCTGCCTATCACATGGAGATGAAGTTTCCGACCGAGTTCGGGGTGGGGTAGTCGTAGGAAACTAGGAAGCTGCTCGGACCTGCTATATGACCACTGTAGGGGGCTCGGTTCTCCCCCTCGATGCAGTTGAAGTACCCTCCAACTGAAGTCCTATTGGCTTCGAGCCTGTGGACGAGTTGGAGGAAGTCCTTTTCTCTGAGGCAAATTCCTCTAATTGGTTTCGGGTGAGCAAGTCACTCAATCCCGACCTCAGAAATGACCTTATCCATTGCGTCCGGTGGAATCAGAGCTTATTCGCTTGGACTCCGTCGGACATGCCTGGGATTTCAGAGGATCTAATAATGCATAGACTGAGCGTCCTACCAAACTCCAAGCCCGTACAGCAAAAGCAAAGAAAGTTTGCCCCGGAGAGGCAACAAGCAGTGAAGGAAGAAGTGGAGAAGCTCATCTCTGCTCGCTTCATCTAAGAGGTCAGCTATCCGGAGTGGCTAGCCAACGTCGTTATGGTCAAGAAGTCCAATGACAAGTGGAGAATATGCATTGACTTCACAGATCTCAACAATGCCTGTCCGAAGGATCCATTCCCTCTGCCGAACATCGATGCTCTGATTGATGCAACTTCTGGCCTGGAGCTATTGAGCTTCATGGATGACTTCTCAGCTATAACCAGATCCGAATGTTTTCTCCCGACATTTTGAAGACAACTTTCATGACCGACCAGGGCTCTACTGCTATAGAGTTATGCCCTTCGGGCTCAAGAACACCGGCGCAACATATCGGAGACTCGTCAACTGAGTCTTCAAAGAACAAATAGGGCACAACATGGAGGTATATGTTGATGATATGCTTGTCAAGAGCCTGAAAGGGGAGGACCATGTGAGGGACCTCGAGGAGACCTACGGGATCCTGAGGATGCACGATATGAGACTCTACCCCTCTAAATGCGCCTTCGGCATTACCTCTGGGGAAATTTCTCGGCTTCATGGTTAGCCGGCGCTGGATAGAAGCATACCCCTAGAAGATCAAGGCCATATTGGACATGTCCCCCTAAGAACGTGAAGTAAGTCCAAAGTCTCACCGGTCGCCTGACTGCTATCGGGCGATTCCTATCAAGATCGGGGGAGAAGTCTCCCATTTTTCAAGGCCCTTAGGGAGGCAAAGAGCTTCGAATGGGGAGGACCCAAACAACAAGCTTTCGACCAGAAAAAGCATTACTTCATCAGTCCCCTCTCCTCAGCAAGCCCGAGCCGGGCGAGGTCCTTTGTCTTTACCTGGCTGCCTCGGAACTAGCATTCAACACTGTTCTAGTCAGAGAGGACTATCGGGGTCCAAAGACCCATCTATTACGTCAGCAGAGTTCTCCATGATGCCAGCTCCGTTACACTAAAATGGAGAAGGTCGCGCATGCCCTAGTCATGGCTGCACGGAATCTCTGCCCCTATTTTCAGGCCCACTCCATTCAAGTGTTGACCGATCAGCTGCTTAAGGAAGTCATTAATAAACAGGAGAATTCCGGCCGGTTATTCAAGTGGTTAATCGAGCTGAGCCAGCATGATATTATCTATAAGCCGAGGACTGCCATTAAGGGACAAGCGCTAGCCGAATTTATCACGGAGTGCACAATCTCAGAAACTCCCGTGGTACAACAAGAGGAGCCTCTGTGGGTGCTTTACGTGGATGGTTCTTCCTGTGAAGAGGGGAGCGGGACTGGAGTCATACTAAGCGGCCCTGACAGCTTCATCCTTCAGTACTCCCTGCGCTTCAGTTTCAAAGCATCGAACAACAAAGTGGAGTACGAGGCCTTGATTGCTGGACTTCTACTGGCTCGGAAGGTCGGGGTTAAGTGAGTTAAAACATTCAATGACTCCCAGCTCATCGTCAACCAAGTTTGTGGGGAGTATGAAGCTCGCAACGCTCGAATGGTGCCATACCTGACACGCATCAAACTTCTCGTGGATTTCGAAGACACCTCGGTTACCTGAATCCCTCGTGAACAGAATGTTCGGGCGGACGCCCTATCCAAGTTGGCCTCATCTTCCTTTGACGACTTCGATCACACAATCCTGGTGGAGGTCCTCCAACGACCAAGTATAGAGAACACCGAGGTCCTCTGCATCGATCCGCCCGTGCAGGGGCCAGGGTGGATGGACCAAATCTTGGATTTCTTAAGAGACAGTGTACTGCCACAAGATCAATCCGAGGCTAGAAAAGTCCAAGTCAGGGTTGAGAGGTTTGTACTTCTGGATGGCATGCTTTACAAGCGTTCGTACACCAAGGTCGATGGGAGACCCTATCTGCGGTGTTTGAGCTCGGAAGAAGCCAAATACGATTTGAGAGAGATGCACGAAGGGATTGGTAGTTGCCATATGGGTTGCAGGATGCTCACCAGAAAAGTCCTCAGCCACGGCTACTATTGGCCGACCTTCCTTTAAGACGCTCAAGACATGCTTAAAGCCTGTGAACCGTGCTAAGATTCTTCTCAGTCAAGCATTGCTCCCAAGCCCTGCTTAAATCCCTCGCCAGTACCGCGCCATTTGCCATGTGGGGAATAGACCTCGTTGGTCCCTTTTGTAAGACCACCGGTCAGAGACGATTTCTTATTGTGGCCATCAACTACTTTACTAAGTGGATTGAAGCAGAATCCCTGGCCACCATTACCGAACATCATGCTTAACAGTTCTTTTGGAAACATATTGTCTGTTAGTTCGGGATACCACAGGTCCTCATCACCGACAATGGGACCTAGTTCGTGGGGAAAGGCTTCTGTAAATTTTGCGAGGACCTCGAGATCCAACAAAAGTTCTCTTCGATCTCGCACCCCCAATCCAATGGCCAAGCTGAGAACGTGAACCGTCAAATTCTCGAGGGTCTCAAGAAGCAGTTGGATGATACCCCAAGGAGTTGTGGGTCGACGAACTACCCAGTGTTCTCTGGTCATACCGAACCACAAGAGGTTCCCGACCGGCGAGTCACCCTTCAACCTAACCTATGGGACAAAGGCTGTCATCCCCTTGGAGGTCGGACTACATTCACCAAGTATTATAGGCTTCAATGAGGAGTTGAACTCAAACGACTTCAGGGCCAATTTGGACCTCCTCGATGAAGTCCGCGAGATGTCTTTCCTCCGAAGAAATATTTACCAACAGCGCGTTGAGCAGTTCTACAACAAAAAGGTTCGACCAACGAACATCAAAGAGGGTGATCTCGTTCTTAGAAGGCTCGATATCTCTGAACCAAACAAGAGAGAAAAGCTGGCTCCGAACTAGGAGGGCCCATAAAAGGTCTCCAAAGTGATGTGTCCAGGCACTTACCGACTTGAAGACCTGGGGAGCAAGGTAGTCAAGAGGACCTAGAACGCAGAACACTTGATCAAATTCTGTGAGGGACCATAGTGGCCCATACATGTATCAACAATTGTAATAAGTGCCAACCCTTTGCAAACAAGCAATAAAACATTGTTTCCAAAACAACTCTTATGATTTAAGTCAACATCCAAGCAATTGTAATACGCACTAGGTAGTTAAAATTAGTTTTTGGAACTAATCGGTCTAGTATCGATTAGTGATTAATCGGTTAATCGAAAAATAATCGGGGATTAAATCAAAAAAATCATTATATATATATATATATATATATATATATATATACACACACGAAAATAATCGGGGATTAAATCAGAAAAATCATTATATATATATATATATATATATATATATATATATACTCATTATGTAGCAACCCTAATCATAATATAAAACTACTATGATATTATCAAATAGAAACATATAGTTATAGAAAAAAAAGAAGAGAGTTCTCGGTTTGTGCTGAGTTTGGATTCTGGATGTGGATCAGGCTGAATTTGCTGATCGGTTCCATCAAACAAAAATAATTGGTGAGAAGCAGCACGAGCAACAAGAGGAGATGCAGCATATGCGGACCGGGTCAAGTATGCAACTGTGCAGGGGGAGCGACAACGGGTCAAATTTGAGTTTACTCGAGGAAGAAGAAGAGAACCAGTTTGGGTTTGAGTTTGAAAAGAATCAGTTTGGGTTTGAATTTGCGCGATGAAGAAGAAGAGAGCAGCGACATATCGGGTTTGAATATTAGATTGAGATTTGAGTTTGGATCGGATTGAGATCAAATAATGCAAGCGAGCATGAAAATTAGAGGAGAAGATTTAATCGGTTAATCGGCCACTTAAAATCGGCCGATTAATCACTAATCGGGCGATTATACTCGATTAAATTGCTAACTATTAAAATATTATGAATCACTAAAAAAATAATTGCTTAGCATCCGATTAGCGATTAAAATATTATGAATCGCTAAAAAAATAATTGCTTAGCATCCGATTAGCGATTAATCGGAGATTAATCGGGTGTAATCGGGGATTTTAACTGCTTAGAATACGCAAGAGATTTTTTACAGTCCTTCCGGTTCTCGCTGCTCGACCTGAACTTCTACCCTAAAGGGGGATTCATTATAATCTCCCAAGTCCTCGCCGTTCGGCCTGGACTTCGACCCTAACGGGAGATTCTTTACAATCTCTTAAGTTCTCGCCGCTCGGCCTGGACTCCGACACTAATGTGAGATTCCTTACAATCTCCCAAGTTATCGCTGCTCGATCTGGACTTCGACCCTAACGGGAGATTCTTTACAATCTCCCAAGTCCTCGCCGCTTGTCCTGCACTTCGACCCCAACGGGAGATTTCTTACAATCTCTTAAGTCCTCGCCGCTTGGCATGGTTGACCCCAACGAGAGATTTCTTACAATTTCTTAAGTCCTCGTCTTCACCGTGACGGTGTTGGGTGTGTTCGCTCCGCGCTCCACCTCGGAGTGCTTGAAGGATCTCATCCCGGAACTCCTGGAATTCGGCCTTGGTAACGCGGCCTCCTTCCGCTCGACCATTGGGAGGTCGGTGACCCCTTTTAGAATGGCTGCGCTCCCTGTCGTTCGGATGGGAGTGACGGCTTCGGCTTAGACCATGGTCGGAGGGTGCCTCGTTCCTGGAGCAGCTGAGGTAGTTGCGGAGGTCGTCCTCTTTTAGTCGGTTATTTATGATATATCGGAGGTCGGGGACCTTTGTAGGCTCGATGTTTCGAGCTACTGAACCGAAAGCACTTGGGGCTGGAACGAGTGGCCGACGCTCGACTTGCCGCTGTTGTGGCGCCTGGGTGACCGCTCGGCTACGCGATGGACGAGGTTGGGGTAGAGGGTCGGCGTGGCGACCCGCCATGTTGGTTTTCTTGGCTTTGGGAGCCATCGAAGAAAAGGTTAATGAGAGCGGGACTTAAAGAGGTGGCTAGATCTGCGCTGGTTCCCACAGACGGTGTCATTCTGATGCTGCTATTTTTGTGGTGTGGGAGCAACAGATGATGAGTTCGATTAATGGGGGAGAAGGACAGATCTCAGCCATAGATCTTGATCTGGTGTGAGGTAGGAGAAGTGGATCTACTGGTGGTCGCCCTCGACTGTTGGCTGCCGGACTCCTGCACAAAGCCCAGAAACACCGGTGGTTTTCCAGGTGGCGGATCCTCCGACGGTCAAGTCAGTGACTTTAAAAATGAGATCTAGGGTTTTGGAGGCCAAAAGTTCATTGCCTGATAACAGTGGAGGGGGTCCGAAATTTATAGGCAGAGGGAGGAAATCCTAATGGACCGGGTTGACCCTCTTTTATGGGCCGAATAAGTGTAGAAGTCTGGTTAGCGGGCCCCGGAGTATGCATGCCTGCTCTGCTGGGTTTCTGGATCTTGATGGGATCAGTCGGCTTAGATGAAGCTGAATTTTTATCCAGATTAGAAACTTCGATTAATAGTTGTGTCAAGTTGACTTGTGCCAAAAATTGGGATCACGTACCTTGTATTACATCGTTGAGGGTTATGAAACTCAAGAAGAGTTTTTAGTCAATAATTATTATTTCGTTTTATTTACTATTATTACTTTTTGATTCAAAGATGGCAAAAAAGCCACCGTGTTTTTGAGTGAATATTTGTTAACCCTAACAAAAATGCATATTGCCATAATCGTCACATTTAAATAAGTAATGTCCTTGTAACCAACCAATTGCCATACAGGAGATGTTAATAAGAGCGGAAACATGACTGGTATCATGGTAATGAGTTGGTTCAGGTTCATTCTAGGTTGAAGCAAGACATAATTACCTTGCCCAAACCTGATCTGACCTGACATGCAACACGGAGAATGAAATGTCGGTTCTGGTTAAGATTGGATCAAGTTGAATTAGTCAACATAACCACAAATTGATAGATGCATATAAAACTAATTTCCTATTTAAATACGATTGCTTAGGAGGAAAGTTGTTGGGTTTCGAGGTTTAAAATAGAGTAATAGGCAGCGGAAAAATACAAAAAAAATTTGAAACCTAGCCATAGATTCATGTGAAAACCATAAATCATGTTAGGAGTTTACCTCAATGATGGAACTGCTGTCTCCACAGTCTGCCAATCACGAGCATTGCAACATTACAGTGCCAATGCGGTATTCACACGAACGAATCAAAATCGGGCTCTCCCTCACGCCGCGGCGCTAGCTGCGGGAAGAGGGTGTTCCTCACGTTCTCACTCTCGCGCTCTGTGATGGCTCGAGTTTTTCACACACACACACACATATATATCTATATAATAAAACACAAAGAAAGCTATCAAGTGGCTCTCATTCAATAGGGTTAAAATCAATGGTCCAGATCTAACCTCACAAAACATATTTTTCCGCCCAAAAGTTCTCCCCAAAACTCAAATTCAAATTCTCCCAAAAGAACTCATTTATTTATTTATTTCTCTCTCTCATTATCTCTCTATTTACTTAGAAATTTATATTTTCAGATTTCAGGTTTGTAAATTTTCAGATTTTTTATGCATTTTTTTATTGCTCATGTTATATTGAAAATAGCAAATATTTCACCAACAGTTAAATTTCATCATTTTCCATACTCAAGTTCTAAGAAGTTGAATTTTACACCCCCATTTATAATTATTTTGAAACATGAACTTTTATTTACAACTAATTATTGTTTTACTATTCAAACTTGAGCTACATAATTGTTGTTTTACTGTTTACAAGACTTTTATATGATGTATCGTTCCGAAGACGTGCCGTAGGTACGTGCCCACGGGCAAATCTAGTATATATATATATATATATATATATATATATATATATATATATATATATATAGACACACACACACACACACATATAGATATATATATGTAGCAAACCCTAAGTGAGTAGTGATGTGTGTGAGCTTTCAAATTTGGGTTGGCCCAATTAGTTTAACTAATTGTCAAACTAACGTTGGGAGCCCAACTTAAATTTCCAATTAAATTGATCTAATGAATTTAAATGCCAATTTCGATCCATTCTAAGTGTGACCCTGTAGGTTCCCATTACGTTGACAGTAATAGTGTAGTTGAAGGCTCACCTCAGGCTCATGGCTCAGGCTTAACAACAGTTTGAGCCTCAAGTCTTAGTTAAGACTATCCTTTGTTTGAAGCTTCACACAGGCTTGCGCCTGGACGCGCTTTAGCAAAGGCTCTAGGTTTGCGCCTCAAGCAAAAGGCGCGCCTGAACATAACAGACCCGACCCGACCCGTCTTTACAATCTGACCCATTTTCAATCCTTCTCAAATTCCGTAACTCCTCCAATTCTCTCTCACCTTCTCATCCCCAATTTCAAACTCTAACCTCAATCTCCACCTCCTTAACTCCTCAATCTGCACTCCCCTTCATCTTCCCTCTCAACAGCATCGGCGGCAACAATGAAGTAACGTTGACAGTGTCACAATAATTCTAAAATCATATTTTAGTGTTACAAACAGTGAGCGATATCGAGTAAAACATCGCTGCTACTCAAGTAACGGGAATGCCAGTGATTTGACATAACCTATTTGTGATCAATGTTACCATGTAGATTAGTCATTTTGTCTAGATATCTTAATGGACCACTAGACATGGACCGTGTCACCCCTATATAGTTCAATTTTTGGTTTCTTGATGCCCGAGTAGACTTATTAAGACAAATGAGATCAATATCTCATATTGTCTCATTTGAGAATGACCATACATTTTGCAGTTTCACTCAATCAAAGGACCCAAAGATATCGCTCCTGTTATGTAAGAGGGACAAATCCTATTTAAGTCACTCACATCCCTCCGCATGATTCACAGTATGTCCAATAGCCGACTTTATAATCATCTAATTACATGTGACGTTTGACCGCATTAAAACATATAACTTCTCATGTAGGAAACCGTAGTGACTTCAAGTCAAATGACCACGTACATCATGGTTACGGTGAGAACCACTTATGACACTCACGTAACGATCCTTACAACGTTCTCATGGTGGGTCAGTCCAGTACATTATTTCTCTAATATGTACCCATGTGAAGGCTTGATATCTCATATTCATGACTCACATACTAGTCTCTATGTATTATTGTTGTTCTAACTCACAATAATACTTGACTAGGGACATTTAAGAATAATGTTCTGATTTCATCAATAGGAACTCACAATCAAGTCATGCACTTGATATATCATAGCATTGAACTTACTATTTTAAGGATTTTATTATGTTCATTTAATCACAATAAATAACACAATAAATGAAATGTCTCATATATGAAATAAATGTCATGATACAATGTAAACTAGTAAGGTCAATACACAACTGGTCTCTAGGGCACATACCACTAATCTTTATACAAATGCTACAATTCATATAAATTTTTCATCCGAAACTGGAAAAATAGAGAATGGAAAGAAGCTTTGTACTCTACTGTCATATCAGTTGTGAACAGCGGAACCAATCCTCTCCTCTAAAATTGGCAGTTGGTTGCAGGAACAGCTACCGATTAACCAAGAAAGTTAGGAGGGGTAAGGTCTATCCCTAGTTTTTTTAAGAGGTGAGAAAGGGGAGAGATCATAACTTCAAGTTAAATGGATTTGCACTAAACCTAAAAAGAAAAAAAGGTGAGGATTTGCTAGCAGGTCCAAAATGCGTACACCTACCTGCATAACTGGAAAACAACAGTTCAAAATTTCCATGATGATTGATATATAGACATTAAATAAAGTAGATAGCGGTTTAACAATATCTTGAAGTTGAACATCTACAATGTGCATCACAACCTGAGATCCTCATGGGAACAATCATAAATTGGTAGAAACATGAGATTATCTTTGTGCATGAACTACAAGGTTGTCCAAAAAAAATCATTCTAGAATATTGCTTTGCTCTCAGATATGGGTGCCCTAGCACGGAGGTAATGGAAGACTTTGTTAACTGCTACAATGCGCGATTAGATGAGGTTGGAGAGCGAGGAGAGATACCTAATGATTTAGCTGTGGAGGTATTATCATCTATCCTATACTCTGTTCTTTTATTTTCCCACAATCTCAAATTCTGAAATGCTGCATTCTTCTTTATTCTTCAGACATTTCCATGCTCTTACACAAAATGTATTTGTGGTGGTTATTTTTATGCAGGTATCATCTCCAGGTGCAGAAAGACTACTCAAGGTGCCGGACGATCTACATCGCTTCAAAGATCTGCCAATGTGGGTTTACTTTTTTGAAGACAACCCTGAATCCGAACACCAGCAGGAAAGTGAGAAGGTCCTTCTGCTCGACTCATTTGACACTGAATCCCAAAAATGCGTGTGGAAACTCGCAAATGTTAGGGAAAACAGAGACGTCGGAGGTAAAGGAAGGCCACTGAGCAGGAAGCATAAGGACTGGAGATTAACTCTCTCGTTTGATTCTATAAGGAAAATAAAGTTGTACTTGGATTTCAAAACAAAGTGACAATCTTGATCCATGTCAAATAATAGTCCAATTTAGTTCACTATTTGTTCTAGCATCAACAATTTAGGCAACCCGTAATTAACATTTTGTTTACTTTTTCTATTGAATCATTCTTGTGTAGCAAAGCTCAGGTTGGTTGAATTGATTCCGATTGAACAGTTTGCCTCCATGATCAACCTCATTTTATGAGAGGTGCCGAACACTTTTTAGTAATGGTTAAATAAGGTTTGTTCCAAAAGTAAGTTGCAAGAAGTTCCGTCCGACTAAAAGGCCGAACTTGATAGTCACAACCCAGGCAAACGCTTGAGACTACACTCAAAGCCGCGGCATCAAAACCTTGTTGTAAGACAACAAACTGTAATCTTGTTCAAGGATAAGACCTGAAACATAGGAAACTCAAGTCTTACACAAGATATATAGTTTATGCATAAAACACATATATATGAATTATGCACTCTACATGAAACATTCAGAAATGTAGAGGCAAAACAAAGCTAAATGTATATAGATCAATGTATATAATACAGTGCAACAACGAGTTTTGATAGCTATTTAATCTCCAATTGCTAGCAGGGTGGGTACAAATCCAAAGAAGAAAACAACATAAACAGTACATGAAATAGAAATTCCTCCAACATCTCGAGAGTCTGTCTGATCCTCAACTGTTCAAGAAATCCTTGTATATAGAATTTTTTTGTTTGCAAATTTGTATGCTAGTTTTTTTAGGATTATGAAGAAAAAAATGATTGCACCCAAAAATACTACATTACTGTTACTATGTAATTCCAGAAATCCTAAGAAGTTCGATATCATGTTTAATCTTTTACCAAAATATGCAACCAAATAGCTGGTTGAGCTAGCAAAGTGATATAAACTATAAAGTGAGAAAGGGCGAGGCAGTTTTAACTGTTGCAACTTGCATTGAATATAAACTAAATGTAATATTTTGCTTTCGCACGAAAAGAAATAGTACATCATTTTCTTCATTAAATGAAGTAACACTGTTCTTCATTGCACCACTGAATCTACTTGTTAATTGGTCACAGTTCTTTCCAAACTCTTATCCCAATTTCACTTTAGCACCTATATTCTGCTCTATTCTGTTATACAGCAGCATTAGGGAAAAACAAATGTGTAACTCATGTTTCGGATATTGAATTCAAAAGTAATTCAAGACAAAGCCATTGCAATTCAGAAGCCTTACATTAAATGTTTCCTTAAAATATAACAGACTTTGGGAGGTATACAGCTCAATATTACAATACAACCGACTTGTTTGCTGGGAATCTGGGATATGGATATATACTATGCTCCACTCTACACCAAGCTGAAAATTACACAGTAACAAATCGCTACTGAATAATCTATACAGATGTAGGTAAATTTTTTTTAATAGAAGAAAAAGAAAATCTATAGAGAGGCTCTCTAATCCTTCCCAAAATCAGCATTGTAATGAGCACTCGACTCTGAGCTTCTTTTGCTTCATTCAGTTCTCGGACAGCCTGAAAATTAAATGCGTGTATTTAACAAATATCATAAACAGATCATCTGGAAAAGACAAGGAAAATTTGAAAACAGAAGTTAAAATTTTCATTGACATAGCCAAGCAAATGTCATACTGGCTATACATCAAATGAAGAGAGAAATGTTTAGGACCGCCCATCAACTTCATGTCAACCTCTAGTGTCACAATGTCGTAAGCATGTGAAGAAGATACAACCGGATACACTCATTAGACATTGATGGGTCCATTATCACTGAGGAGATGCAAATTACAAATCATATATATGTCACTTATAAGGACCTGTTCAATACAGCGGTAGGGGGACACTGCAAGTCTTTAGGGGAGTTACGGGAGGACCTGGAGGGTGAGCTTCAACACAGAGTAAATGCTCTGGAGGAGCCTTTCACAGGAGAAAAAGTTAAAGCTGCGGGGACTGGGTCAAGACAAGGCACCGCGTCTAGATGGGTTCTCAATCTTCTTTTACAAAAAAGTTATGGGAAACGGTCAAGAACACGTTTTATGAGGGAAACCTGGATATGATAGAATGAATTATGCAAATATTTGCCTCATTCCGAAGAAGAAAGTTGTCACTGAGGTAGAGGTAGGGACTTCAGGCCGATTAATTTGCTTAACTGTTCAGTCAAGATTATCTATAAAGTCTTGGCTAACAGACTGAGGGGAGTGATTAGGGACGTTGTGAAAGACTATCAAACAAGCTTTATAGCTGGGAGGGACATCTTGGAAGGCGTGCACTGGAGCAGGAAGTCATTCAGGACACAAAAGAAGAGGATCCAGGGGCTTCCTCTGGAAGCTAGACTCGAGAAGGCATATGATAAGATTGAATGGATCTGTTTGCTGGAAATCCTCAGGAAATGGACATTCGGGGATAGATTGGATGGATATGGAATTGGTTACATACAGCAAAAGTTAGTATTTTAATTAACAGGCAGTCCGGGAAAGAACTTAGGTGTCGTAGGGGTCTCCGACAAGGAGATCCTCTGTCGCCTCTCCTGTTCACCTTTGTGGCAGACGGTCTTCATCAGATGTTGGCTTCGTAAAGAGTGAAGGGCTTGATTAGGGGGTTAGGCCAAACTCCAAAGGGGGGGGGGGGTTCATGCCATTATGAACATCCAATATGCAGATGATAGGCTTCTATTTGGGAAATGCGAGGTGCGCAGGCGGCACTGATCAAGTGGGGCCTGTATATATTTGAAATGTGGTCAAGGTTAAAAGTGAACTTCCATAAGAGCGCAATTACATTCTTGGGAGAAGTAGGCCCTAAGGCAAGCCTGGTGGCGGCCATTCTCAATTGCAAGGTCCATAAGTTACCCATTAGGTATTTGGGATTGCCCATCATAAGCGAAAAACTGAGCAAGGAGGAATGAATTGAGATAACTGCTAAAATAGACATCTAACTTGAGGGTTGGAAAGGGAAGATGCTATCATTCGGTGGTTGTTTAGTGATGCTCAATTTGGTGATCAATTCGATCCCACTCTATTTCCTATCCTTCAAGATTCTGGTATGGGTAACAAAAAAGATCAATAGGCTGTGGAGACAATTCCTATAGAATGGGGCTAGGTCACTGAGGAAAGATTACCCGTTAATTAGAAGGGGGATAGTGTGGCGCCAAAAGGAATTTGGGGGTCTACGTGTAATCAATCTGAGACAAATGAACCAAGCCCTACTCTGTGATTGGTGGTGAAAATTACATGTAGGCAAGAAAGTGAAGTGGGCCATCATAGTTAAGGCAGTATAACTTAGAAAAGAGAACTTGCACCAGAAACCTACAAACATTGCATCCACGTCTGGGTCTCTTGAACAATGGACATATTCCTAGCAGGAAAGACATTCACCATTGGAAACATGGCTACAATGTGCTTCTGGAAAAACAGATGGTGCGGCCCGATCACCTTGAAGCGAAGATTTTCAGAGGCCTACAAATTCGCTATAGATAAAAATGATTGGGTGGCAAGACCATGGCTGAATAGAGCTTGGAGGCCTAGATTGAGTGGTTAGCTGACTAGGGCAGCTAGGAGTGAGAAAAGAGAACTCAACAGTTACCTACAGGATTGGTAGCTAGGAGGGGGAGACCAACACGACACCAAAGCATGGGGGATTGGCTCGGCTGGAAAGTTTTTGGTCAAATTGGTTTACGATTTGCTGAACGACCGGGGGGGGGGGGGTACTGATGTAAGACCCCGTCTGGAGGTTAAGGCCCCGCTGAAGGTTCGCGCCTTCAGTTGGCTTGCGGCCGGGAAAGTTATCTTAACTAGAGATAACCTGGCTAAACGTAACTGCAAGGTTTGGGGACTTGTGTCATGTGTGACTAGGCTAGTGAAACGGTGGATCATTTATTTTTTTCCTGTCAATATGCCATCGTTCTATTTCGGCAACCCTACCAGACTCAGTTCGGTCCGTTTGGGATTCATGGAGGGACCTTAATGTGTGTAAGAGTGATATTGAGGTTTGGGGTAGTAGCAACCTGTTGGGACATTTGGTTGGAAAGAAACAATAGAATCTTTAAAGACACATACAAGCATTTGAAGCATCACCAGTTACTAAATGTGATTAAGGCTAATATTGTCTTCTGAAGTCAAAAGGCAGGCACCGAGGTGAGGAAGAGGTCAGGGAGAGGTATGCAGATGTTACCACTTCTACTTATGAGGTTGACTCAAAGGACAGGGGGAGGGATCCAAATGAGGGCGAGTGATCAGCACGAGGCTACTACTACCACACACCCTTTGATGTGGTATTTTGGCTGTACCATTTTGGGTGCACTATATATTTTGGTTTTTGTATACTTTTGGCGAGGAGCACTTCTTGTACGGAGAGGGTTCTCTTTTATGATCGAGGATGAGTATCATTCCCCAACCTGTTGGGGAGTATGAACATCATTATGTCATACTCCCCAACAAGATTACTCTCACCTCCCGCTGGGCCAAAATGGGGAAACGACATAGTAAGAGGTACATGTTCCCAGCCGCAAACCACAACTTCAATCTCTTGTTGAATGCCACTTGTTTTAGCATCCACGTTAGAGTTTAGTAGGTAGTTTGGTTATGAATAGTTAATAAATGAAAATCCATTCGATGATTTACATGTTGAAGAGTATCAAACTACTATCCACATTCATTATTCGCTATATAAGCAACTACAAACCAATTAGTTGTGAAGTGGTAGGCATTGAAGTATACATGTAATGTAAATAATTAAAACTTAATAATAACCAATGCAACTACAACTAATTATTAGAACATAACATAAAGAGCTAAAAATAGCATTAAAGAATAAAGATATATCTTATGTATGTGAAGCTAACCAACACATGCAATATGCATACCGTAGTCATTCTTTTACTAGCCAAACTCCCTCCCATATGGCTCGTGTATCCTACGTGCTCATACACTAATTATACCACAACTAAAACTTTCTTTACAATCAATCAAACACGATTTAGATCAGACCAAACAAGATCCTAGCTTTCCCAGCAATTCCGTCTCAACCAAACATAATACCACAAACCCTAAATTCCAAAATTAATTAAAAAAATGAAAATAAAAAAATTTGGGGGAGAAGAGAGCCAGACCAGGGCGAACACTGGAGTCGCTCTCCTTGTATTGGAGCAGCTTCTTCCGGCGATCGGTCACCATCGTGCGTCGGCGGGCGACGTCTTCGGGGACGTCGGTCATGCTTTATGAGTTTGAGTGAAAGACCGAGAGAGGAGAGGACTAGAGCAAGAACGAGGAGGTTAGAGTTCAATGCCATAGAGGTTCACCATCATCACTGTAAATTTGTTTTAAGTACTGCTAGTAATTTACACGTGCAATGCACATCTCAATATTTAGCAAACGACTACAACGCTCTTTTTCATAAAATATGCATATTATGCATATATACCAAACGACTACAGATGCTCTAATCTCTAATAATCTTCTATTCTACTATTTTAATGGGAGAGTTTATCACCAAACAAACTCCATTTGTAACTAAACAAATACGTGCATTGTAACCCAACAAACACGTGCAATGCACATGCATAACTAATATAAAGCAGGTTTTAGGTTTGATGTCAGACAATGTCAGAATTTTTTTAAAGAAAATATATATTTATAATGACGTGCATTGCACGTGTAAATACTAGTAATAATAATAATATTATAATATTATAATATAATCTCTAATATTATAATGGGAGAAGGCCTTAGTGTCATTTGTAAATCTTTCAACGCGTGTGACGCACGTACATAACTAATATGAAAGAGGTTTCAGGTTCGAGTCCTCACTATATTCGAGTTTTTATTTTAAAAGAAAAAAATTATTAGGACGTGCATCACACGTGTAAATTACTAGTTTTTTTATATAGAAAATTCGGCGTAGTCTGCCATCATATGATATAGAAAGGAAAGGAGAACCACTGGATCTAGCTCAATAGTGTATGATACCATATGATATACATTTTATTTTGTTTTCGGTTTTAATCATATTTCTCGCGTTTTCTTCTTGTTCTCTTTCCGTATCTTTCAACACCATTCTCCTAAAATTAACTTATAATATATATATATTTTAAAATAAGAACAAAAAAAGACATTTGATTGGAACCAATTTGAATCCCAAATGTGAAACCCTAGTTGGTGGCTACCACCGCACATACTGCGGATTATCAACTCTCGACACTATAATAAAATTCTGAGCCACGAAGTTGGGTTTCCTCGCATTCTGAACAAAACTCCAACAAGATCCGATTCTGATTCTGGGGCTTTTGATTTCCATGTCTTCTAATTGCATAATTACAATTGTGGAACTATGGAAAACTAAAGCTTTTTTTAATTATTTTTATAAGCAGAATTAGTTAGCATGAGATAAATTAGGGAGGGGATAATTTAAAGAGAGTAGCTATGATGCAAACATTCAACTACCCCAACTAACCTGTATTAAGATATCCCCTTTTTGATACGGAGTACTGTGAATCAGGAATTAAATCAGGATGTGAATCAGGAATTCAGCCTTAATTTGCTTTCCTGTGAATTAGCAATCAAATCAGGAATTAATCTAATTTGTTTTCCTGTGAATTAGGAATCAAATCAGGAATTAATCTGTCGCCTTAATTGTAATTATTTTTCTAGAATAGGCTAGACAAATCAGGAATTGATGGGTTCTCCTTAATGGTAAGTAATTACCTATAAATGCTGTAATCCTTATATATAGAAGAAATAACAAAGTAGAAAGGTATCAAGCCAAAATTCCTGACATGGTATCAGAGCTGTGATTCCTTCAGGTTTTCGTTCAGACCTGTGATTCCTTCAGCACCTTCCTTGGTTGCTCTTGCCTTGGTATTCTTCGCTGCTCCTGGTTCACATATTCTGGGCCCTTCGTTTCTGGTCTGTGTTGCTTGCTGTTCCTTCTGTCATCATGACAACTCCAGAGAAGGACAATTTCTGTGTCCGCTTCACCGGCAAGAATTATGCTGCATGGGAATTCCAGTTCATTATGTATGTCAAAGGAAAGGGATTATCAGGTCACTTGGATGGGCTCTCTAAAGCGCCAGGAGAGAAATCTGCCTTAGATGCGTGGGAAGTGAAAGATGCTCAGATTATTTCTTAGATTCTTAGTTCTATTGATCCCCAGATGATCAGTAATTTGCGCTCTTTCACAACTGCCAAAGAAATGTGGGAATATTTGAAGCGTATTTACAATCAGGATAATACGGCTAAGCGTTTTCATTTGGAGCTTGAGATAGCCAATTACAAACAAGGTAATTTGTCTATTCAGGAGTATTATTCTGGTTTTCTGAATCTGTGGACAGAACACTCTGCCATTTTATGTGCTGCTGTTCCCGAATCTTCACGCTCGGCTGTCCAAGAGGTTTACAACATCAGTAGGCGGGATCAATTTCTCATGAAACTTCGCCCAGAGTTTGAGGCTGTCAGAGGTGCTTTGCTGAATAGGAGTCATGTTCCTTCTTTGGATACTTGTGTTGGAGAACTTCTCCGGGAAGAGCAACGCTTACTTACCCAAGGAACCATGTCTCGTGATGCTGCCCTTTCCGAACCTGTGACGGTTGCATATGCTACTCAAAATAGGGGTAAAGGTCGTGATATGGGACAGGTCCAATGCTTTTCTTGCAAACAATTTGGACATGTTGCTCGTAGTTGTACTAAGAAGTTTTGCAATTACTGCAAGCAGCAGGGTCATATCATCTCCGACTGTCCCACGCGTCCCCCACGACCAACACAGCGTCCGGTGCAGGCATTCCATGCCACAACCAGCTCCGCAACTGGTCCTTCCACCACTGGTGCATCTAATGGTGGCGTTTTACAGCCTGAAATGATTTAACAAATGGTACTTTCAGCCCTTTCAGCCTTGGGCATTCGAGGTAAGTCCTCTAATGTTTCTCGTCCATGGTTTCTTGATTTTGGTGCATCCAATCACATGACGGGTTCCTCTGAATATTTGCACAATCTACATTCTTATCATGGTAATCAGAAAATTCAAATTGCTGATGGTAATACTCTATCTATCACTAATATTGGTGACATAAACTCTGATTTTCAGAATGTGCTTGTATCACCTGGACTTGCTTCCAATTTACTGTCTGTTGGACAATTGGTGGACAACAATTGTAATGTTAATTTTTCTCGGGCTGGTTGTCTTGTGCAGGAGCAGGTGTCGGGGAAGGTGATCGCGAAGGGGCCTAAAGTGGGAAGAATGTTTCCACTCCAGTTTATTTCCAGTCATTTATCTCTTGCTTGCAATAATGTTTTGAATTCCTATGAGATTTGGCATAGAAAATTGGGCCATCCAAACTCTGCTGTTTTGTCTCATTTATTTAAAACTGGTTTGTTGGGTAATCAACATGTTATTTCTACTACCCCTGTTTCATGTTCTGTTTGCAAATTGGCCAAAAGTAAAACACTTCCTTTTCCGTCTGGTGCTCATCGTGCTTCCACTTGTTTTGAAATGATTCATAGTGATGTTTAGGGAATGTCTCCTGTAGCTTCTCATGCTCACTATAAATATTTTATCACATTTATCGATGATTACAGTCGTTTTACTTGGATATACTTTCTTCGCTCTAAATCTGAAGTGTTTTCTATGTTTAAAAAATTTCTGACCTATGTTAAAACTCAGTTCCAAGCCATTGTTAAAATCCTTCGCTCTGATTCTGGTGGTGAATACATGTCTCATGAGTTTCAGGAGTACCTACAACAAAAAGGCATCTTGTCTCAACGATCTTGTCCCAATACCCCACAACAAAATGGGATGGCCGAACGCAAGAATCGTCACTTGCTTGATGTGACGCGCACCTTACTTCTCCAAGCTTCAGTCCCATCCAGATTTTGGGTGGAGGCTCTATCCATAGCTGTCTTCTTGATCAATCGCATTCCTTCTACGGTTATTGATCTTGATTCCCCTTTCTTTCGTCTTTTTAAAACTCAGCCTGATTATAGTGCTTTACATACTTTTGGTTGTGTATGTTTTGTTCATCTACCTCCGCTTGAAAGGCATAAGCTTGGAGCACAGTCGGTTCAATGTGCTTTTATGGGGTATAGTCATTCTCATAAGGGTTTTGTGTGTTATGATGTTTCTAACCATCGCTTCCGCATTTCTAGGAATGTGACATTTTTTGATAATCAATTTATGTTCCCTTGCCTTTCTCCTACTTTGAATGATATTGCTATTCTTCCCAAATTTTCTAGCCTCTCTCAATCTATAGAACGTTTCAAACCAGACATCACATATGTCACACAACGCAGCAGGCATGTTCCCACTGCCCCTTCCGACGCTGATCCACCACCTGATCCTTTACCGGTTGCACCACGACGTTCTAGTAGAGCGTCTCGAGCACCTGATAGATATTCACCACACTGGTATGATTACTCACATACTTCTTGACTGCCTCTCTCTCTAGCACATGTATTCCCACTTGTTACTCATAGGCTATTAAGGATGTGCGCTGGATAAAAGCAATGAAGGAGGAACTTCAGGCTCTTCAAGAGAATTTCACTTGGGACATTGTCTCTTGCCCTCATGACATCAAACCCATAGGCTGCAAATGGGTGTATTCTGTGAAACTTAATTCTGATGGGTCCCTCAATCGTTACAAGACTAGATTGGTTGCCTTAGGAAACAAGCAGGAATATGGCATTGATTATGATGAGACATTTGCACCCGTTGCCAAAATGACAACTGTCAGAACTGTGCTCTCTATAGCTGCTTCTAATGGGTGGTCTCTTTATCAAATGGACATGAAGAATGCATTTCTTCATGGTGAACTGACTGAAGATATTTATATGACTCCTCCGCAGGGCCTATTCTCTTCATCTAAGGGTGTGTGCAAGCTCAAACGCTCCTTATATGGTTTGAAACAGGCGCCTAGGGCATGATATGAGAAATTCCGTTCCACTCTACTTGGGTTCTCCTTTACTCAGAGTCAATATGATTCCTCCTTATTCATTCACCGCACATCTACAAGCATTGTTCTGCTTCTTCTTTATGTTGATGATATGGTCATTACTGGATCTGATCAAGCATCCATCCAGGAACTTAAACAGCAATTACAAGCCTCATTTCATATGAAAGACCTTGGTAACTTGCATTATTTCCTTGGCCTTGAGGTTCAGTCTACCTCCAAGGGTATATTTCTCCATCAGCATAAGTATGCCACATACCTTATTTCTATGGCTGGCCTCCAATCAGCTAATCCGGTGGATACTCCTCTTGAGGTTAATGTTAAATACCACCGAGATGAGGGTGACCTATTGACAGATCCCTTATTGTATCGGCAGCTCGTGGGTAGTCTTAATTATTTGACCATTACCCGGCCTGACATATCATTTGCTGTTCAGCAAGTAAGTCAGTTCATGCACTCTCCTCATCATCTTCACTTGGCAGCGGTTCGTCGTATAATTCGCTACTTGAAAGGCACTTCTCAACGGGGTCTCTTCTTTCCCATTGGGACATCTCCTCAATTGATTGCTTATAGTGATGCTGATTGGGCCGGGTGCCCTGATACTCGGCGATATGTCACCGGATGGTGCATGTTTCTTGGTTCTTCGTTAATCTCATGGAAAAGTAAGAAGCAAGCAAGAGTCTCTAAATCCTCTACTGAATCAGAGTATCGTGCCATGTCTACTGCATGTTCGGAAATAATTTGGCTTCGTGGTCTTTTGGCTGAACTTGGATTTCCTCAAACAAAGCCAACGTCTCTCTATGCTGACAATACAAGTGCCATTCCGATTGTTGCAAATCCGGTTTTCCATGAGCGTACTAAGCATATTGAAGTCGATTGCCATTCTATTCGTGAAGCCTATGATGAACATATTATATCCATCCCTTACATCAATACTCAGTTTCAGGTTGCAGATATTTTGACCAAAGCTGTTCCTCGTCCGCGCCATCAGTTTGTTGTTAGCAAATTGATGCTCCTTGACCAACCGCATCAATTTGAGGGGGGATGTGAATCAGGAATTAAATCAGGATGTGAATCAGGAATTCAGCCTTAATTTGCTTTCCTGTGAATTAGCAATCAAATCAGGAATTAATCTAATTTGCTTTCCTGTGAATTAGGAATCAAATCAGGAATTAATCTGTCGCCTTAATTGTAATTATTTTCCTAGAATAGGCTTGACAAATCAGGAATTGATGGGTTCTCCTTAATGGTAAGTAATGACCTGTAAATGTTGTAATCCTTATATATAGAAGAAATAACAAAGTAGAAAGGTATCAAGCCAAAATTCCTGACAAGTACTATTGAGACTTTCATTAGTAAATGGGTAAAATGGTATTTGTTCACACATCCACATTTTTCACTTAATTTCATTAATTAAAAGAAAGTAAACAAATAAACTCCTCTCTCCTTCCTCCATTCTATCATCACCATTACAGCCACCATCCCCCTAATCACCGACTCCTTTCTCCTTTGCCTTCCTCTTGTTATCTGACGCAATTACAATGGCTCCGGTGCATTTGCTACCTCCCACCATTAAGCTCTGTCAGGGACGTCGGCAGTCCCACCATCACCAGTCACCGGAGTGATATGCAGATTAGTCGTCGTCATCATCCTGCGCCATCCGTGTCTTCAGTCGTCTGTTTGTTTGTTCGAGTCTGTTGTTTGTTTGGTTCGTGTCTATTTGCTTGTTTGTGTCTATTTGTTTGTTTTACGTGCATTGTGCACTTAATTGAATGGGTAGTGGCGAGATGAGTTGTGGCAGGTAGTAATAGTGTGCCTTGCACGTGTCTTGTAATTTGGTTGTCCTATAAATCCCAACCTGTAATACTTTTTGGAATATGAATGAAAAATCAATCTAGTTCTTCCCCAAATCTCTAATTTCTTCCCCAAATCTTCTCTTTCTCAACCCTAGTTCTTCCAACCTTCCCTCTAATGGCTACTTCAAGCACAGTTAGGAAATGAATCCCTGACAGTGGTATCAGAGCCAACCTTCACTGGAGGCACATTGACGGTGAAGGAGGGTATTCGTTCAGTGAATGAGGGGATTCGAGCGATCCATTTGCAGTCGAATTTGTTGGAGAAGTGACTCGATTCTCTCAATGAAGAGTTTGAGGTCAGGATGACCAAACTAGAAGAGAAATTTGATGCGATGATGTCGATATTGCAGCAATCCAATCCACAGCTTCTCACTATTCCTCAGATTCCGATTATTCACCCACAACCACACACCACGCCACTGATTTCCACTTCTCCACTATCTTCGATAGCTCCTCAACAGATTCAAAGGAGGGAGGTAACTAATCCTAACACAAACTCTTTAAATTCTAAAGGTTGTTGTGATGGTGGGAATGTGTTGAGAGCTCAAATTAAGGATGGAGTTGTTGTAAATGGTGAAGATTTGTTGAGTTTTGAAACTAAAGTAAAGAGTGTTGAGAAGAATGGTGATGAGACATTCAAGGTGTTTGTTGAAACGCATAAACAAGAAAATGAGGAGAAGTTTATGATTGAAGTTTCCACAATCCTTACTTCAATTCCTAATCATCAACCAAGTGTTTGCGGTAATGTCTCAAAGGCATATGTTCCTTATCTTGAGCTCCGATTAAGTGTTCGACGAAAAGTCAAAAAGACGAAGTTGAATATTCTGATGTTGAATCTCAAGGCTATAATTGGCAATGCCAAATTAGTGCTCAATGGATGGCCTCCACCTATGAAAGGAAAAGTTGTTGAATTAAATTTCCTACAACCCTTAAAGTTTGGTTCATTTGTGATAAAGAATAATAATTGTGAGCTTACAGATGTTATTTTCGATGTGTCTGGAGAAAAATTCCATGCTCAAAAGTTGGTGTTGGCTGCAAGAGCTCTGTTATATAAAGCATTATTTTTTGATGGAACAGATAGGGAAAAGAACGAGATTATTGTCACTGATATGGAACCTAAGGTTTTCAAGGCAATGCCTCATTTCATATATAGGAATTCCCTTGTTGACACTCTTCTTGGTGGTTGTGCCGATACTGGGTCTCATGGAGTTGTGGGGAAATCTATTCATGCTTATGCTGAGAGGAATGGGATCGTTATGAATGATCAGCTAGGGACTAAGCTTATTGATATGTATGCAAGGTGTGGGTGTTTGAGGAGTGCCACACGTGTGTTTGACAGAATGCAGAGGAAAAATCTGATGCATTGGACTGCTATTATTTGTGGGTTGGCCAATCATGGGCATGGTGAGGAAGTCGTGCTGTACTCTGAGGCAATGAAGAAAATGGGGGTAAAACCAAATGATATTAAATTCACTGGGGTGCTTAATGCCTGTCCACATGCAGGCTTGGTTGTGGAAGCAGAGGAGTATTTTTCTAGTATGGTTGAGGAGTTTGAGTTTGAACCTAGTGTTCATCATTATGGATGTATGGCTGATTTATATGCAAGGGCTGGGAGGTTGACGAATGCTTATCATGTTATCGAGAATATGAAGGTCGAGCCAAATGTTGTAATCTTGACTTCACTTTTAACTGGGTGCAAAAAGTATAGTAATTTTGTGATTGCAGAGAAGGTTATTGATCGGGTCTTAGGTATGACGATTCCAGATAATGATGGTGGGGTTCATACCCTTATTGCAGATTTATATGGGATGGTGGGTAGATGGAATGATATGGAGAGAGTAAGATTGTTGATTGATGCACGTAAAGTGAGGAAGAGTAGGGGGTCGAGCTTCATTGAGATGGAACAAGTTAGTCGCTTAGGTGATCTAGTTTCCTGTATAATGTGAAAAGGTGGAGGCATCTTATTCATATGCATGAAACTGCAGCACATTTCTTAGAGTTAGTATAGGAGAATCAAAACAATATATGGAATAGGACAATTGAGAGAATCAAGAGAATCTGGAACAAGAATGACACAGTGGTGATAAATTTTGGTGGTCCATTTAAGACAGAGCTGTTGTTTGAGCCTCATGATTCTATTATAAAAGAGCATTCAGTGTTTGATAACACCATAATGAATTTGGAATTAATATTTTGGTGGATGGGAATGAAAGTAGTTGTGCAGACTTATTCAAGAAAATGCACTATTGTTGGACTTGTGATTCAAGTGCTGCAAAGAGTAATCTCTAATTTTTGTGGCATGCTTGTGTCAACTGTTTGTGAAGTGTTCACAAGTAATCTCATCAAAGGATCTTTGATAGCTATAAATGTCATACTAAAGTTGCTAAAAGACACTTCTATGGTGCATGAATTGGTTTTGGATAGAAGAGTTTACAAGAAGGAAATGGGGCTGGTGTTAAGTTTTGTATTAAGTGGCTCTTACAATCTACTGATGCTGCCACTTGGGATGATGCAGATGACATTCGTAGAGCTTTTTCTGAGTTTGAGCTTGGGGACAAGCTCATTTTTAAGGGGGGTGGAATTGTCAGGGACGCCGGCAATCCCACCATCGCCAGAGTCACCGGAGTGATATGCAGATTAGTCGTCGTCATCATCCTGCGCCATCTGAATCTTCAGTTATTTGTTTGTTTGTTCGAGTCTGTTGTTTGTTCGGTTCGTGTCTGTTTGCTTGTTTGTGTCTGTTTGTTTGTTTTATGTGCATTGTGCACTTAATTGAATGGGTAGTGGCGGGATGAGTTGTGGCAGGTAGTAATAGTGTGCCTTGCACGTGTCTTGTAATTTGGTTGTCCTATAAATCCCAACCTGTAATACTTTTTTGGATATGAATGAAAAATCAATCTAGTTTTTCCCCAAATCTCTAATTTCTTCTCCAAATCTTCTCTTTCTCAACCCTAGTTCTTCCAACCTTCTCTCTAATGGCTACTTCAAGCATAGTCAAGAAACGAATCCCTGACAAGCTCCGACGCGGACTTCACCTCCATCATCACGGATCAGACGCAGCCGCCACATTTTGTCGCCAAAGATCCCATGAAGCCTCCGCCTTTCACCGTTCCGGATCTGACGCTACCTCGACCTCTCCAATTGAACACCCAAACATTCCCTTCACACCCAAACTCTTTAATTGAACACCCCACATCTTCCTTAAATTAGCAGCAAGAATAGCCATGTGTTAGAATTAATGTGCCTTGAATACTCGTGGTTCAGATAAGAAGAGGGTAATATGAAGCATGAAGGTCGAAGCATCGAAGAGAGTAGAAGGGAAAACAGCAGCAGTAAAATGCAGGCAGAGTTGTGGTCGACTGTCCTGGGGGAAGGTCGACCGCTCCTCCGACTGCACACCCGACTGCAGTTGTACAGGGTTTGGCCGAGAGGAGGACGATCGACCGGTCTTGTTAGACGGTCGACCCCCCGCGGCGCTGCATATTTTCTGGGCCTCGATTTGTTAGATCGTTTCAGCTCATTCTTCAACTCCAAGTCAGATTGTACGTCTCCTATTCATTTACTTCTTCTACAGGTTATATCGGATGACTTAGAAATCTAGATTAAACCTAGGGTTCTCTCTATACTTCTATATATATTGTAAACTTCTCCAATATGAGGGTAGAATACTTCATTGATATTTTCTCCATTGCAAAGAGGGGCTTGAGAGAGAGATAGTTTTTGGTGAGTTAGTTTAATTCCCTGTATTGACTGAATCATTAACTCATTGTAATTACTTCTAGTTGAATATCAGATCTCCCTATATTTCCCTATGGATTAAGCGAAATCTAACCGGGATAAATCATTGTTGTGTTTGTGTTGGATTGGTGGATTTACTTGCTTGCTCAATTGATTTGTCTCATCTACTTCGACTTCCTCATTGCTCTATTTAGTTCTGCTACGACTGTAACCCCTGTTTCCGATTTTTTTCGAAATTTTCTTTTGTAATTCTTTTCTCTTCTCTTCTCATTCCTGTATCTATTTCTTTTTAATGATAAATTTTGTTATTCATCTTCAACCCAATTGTATTCTTTAAATCAATTTTATTATCCTATGTTGAACCCTGAGATTCTTGTGCACTCTATTTTATTATTTTTTAATTTTTGTATTTTGGGTATTTTATTAAACCGCTAGTTGATTTAATTTTGAGCCTAAACCCATTTCTTGTTGGATCCTAACCCAAACCCGCAAACCCGTTAATCCTAACCCAAACCCACATCTTAATCCCATATAAATACTAATTAACCTAAACACTAATTAATTAACCCTAATTATCCATTCTTCCTCCAACCGCTTTCTCTCTCCCCGACTCTTTCTCTCTTTCCTCAACCTCCCGATCATCCCCGCTGCTCCCCTCTCCACTGCTACCGACTGAAGCACCTAATCCCCGACAGCACCACCCCGTCGCCTTCCAGTCACTGAGCAACCCAACCACCGACGACTGACCATCTCGCTGTCACTCCACAGCCTCTGCTGTCAACTCCTCGTCAACTGCTGCTCCTTCCTATCGATAGCACCGTCCTCCACTCCACCATTGCTTCATCCCTTCTCCGATCACCCTCGTTGCTCACTGCCCTGCCATCCACCTCGTCTCCATCTTCACAGCGTTCGCTGTTGCCGTCGTTGCTGCGTGTTGTCGCTGCTGTTCTAGCTTGTTGTTGTCGTCTCCATTGACGTCGGGACTCTTGTTCCTGTTATTCATAATCGGAATCATCGTCTATAAGGCAAGTTTTCCTTGAGCTAGTTTATTATTCTTGTTCAAGAATCTCTTTTGATCTCCGTAAGTAGTTCCTCTTTCATTTATCATATATTATTTGCTTGATACCTCTCAAAGAAATTATTACGGATTCATCGACAAAACCAAGTAGTAGTTTTCTTTTCGTTCCATTTCCTTGACTCAAACCTAAGCCTTGTTATACATCGTCATATGCATACACTACACGAATACATAGATTAGAACCAAGTTATATAGAAGAATGATGATTTGAATGCTTTTCGATTGAATATGATGTTCATGCGATGTAAATAATGGTGGTCTCATTAACAGTATAATTCCATACTAATGACTAAGTATAATTTCCTGTTAATTACTGCCATAAATTTATATGCTTGTGTACTTCGTTTGTGGCTAATTAATAATTAATCAACTTGCTAGTCTGCAGTTTATTCCATGTTATGTTGAGATTTTGACCCAGTTGCAGTTATAATTAAGTAGAACTTTGTAAACGACATTTTTAGCCTTCTGAATCTATTTTTCAGAACTTTTACGGATCTAAATTCCGATTTATAAACTGCAAGTGATCATATTTTTAGTATTGCTAGGTTTTCAATTTTCAGATTGCTGTCTAGAGACACACCGCCATGATTTTCTAATTAAAACAAAATTTTAACAGTAGAATTAAAACTTTACATTGACTAGGTTTTTACTAGCCATGATTAGGATTCACTTTGATATTTTTATAAGATTAATTGATGATTTTCCAAACCCGTTATATATATGAGAACATGACCCTAGGTTGCTGCCATAGCACTAGTTCAGTAAAGAACTAGATTTTTGACCTAACTTCAGTTAATATTAATTAAAACTTATTAAAGAAGAGTTTTAGCCCTGTGTGTCTGGAATCCAGATCATCTGACAGTTTTGCAATCTGACTTACAGATTGTATGATATTCAATTTTTCGTAATGAGATGTCTGAATTCTAGAATACAGTCTGAAAATACATTAGCATGCTTAACTAATTGAAATAGTAGATTAAATTAAGTATTAAAGTTTGGGATTAATCGTGTTGATACTGAACACTGTTAGAAACTATATTAAGATTTTTATGATATTTTTAAATGAATTTACAATCAACTTTTATATATAAGAATTTGACCCTAATATGCTGCCTGAACATGAAACCAGTATAGAATGAGATTATACACCTATCTACTGTAGTTATAATATGTCGTGTGAATATGCGTTGGACCCGGCAGAGAGTCTAGTTTCTAGAACCCCTGACAGAACCTGATTTAATTTTCTGTAGCAATAGGAAAGTCAATTTTTTATACAGTAATGTCTTGCTGTCCAGAATGTGTGTTTTTGTGTTTTAAGTATATCTATATTTGATTTTGCATCTAGTGAATAAAATTAGTTATACCATGCAATGCATAGACTTGACATCTTCATGACATCGCTTCGAAATTTCTATACCAATTGCATGTCCACATTAGAGTATATAAAATATTAACAAGCCGGGGTAATAAGGGTCAATTTGATAGTGAACAATCGGGAACTGTACTCGGAGAAGGGTCCCTTATTATTCGATTGATTATTATTATGGATTGTGAATTATTGATTGAGGATTATTGATTGTTGATTATTGTGCCGAGTACACGATCTGTAGAGTTCACCACTATAGTCTAAACGATCATTGCTTGCATGCACCGAACCTGTGCTATGGGACACAATATTACGTGCATTAGATAGGATAATAAAAGATTAATAATTCTAGGATTGACACTTGCACTCTTATCATGATTATAGTTATCAACTTGATTATGGATTGTTATCTCAATTATTGCATCTTTGATTCTAGACCTTTGATTTTATTATCAACTATTGTTATTGACATTTGATTATGTTCTAGTTCATTATTTCTTAATATATCATATTTCCTTGCTTCTTTACTTCTACTACTTGCTATTCGTAACTTGTTCTAACGGACAATTTTTCCCCACTTCATGTTGATAAGTTTGCAGGTAAATGAGTGGATTTGAGTAAAGGACTTGGTGAGCAAATCTTCTAGAAAATGGAGCTAAATTATTAGGATGCTATAATTATTTCGTTCATGTTATTTTCCTTTCCCGCATTGTTACTTTTATCGTACTTTGTATTCAGGGCTTATATGATACGAAGTTTAATTTTCTTCCAGATGTTGAATATTATTTTATGAATTTATTTCATAGATCTTTTAGAGTTTATTCATTGTTTATGTGGTTATTTATTCTTGCGTGGTTGTGATCCTTTGTATATTGTTGAGTTAATATGTCACAGCTTATGGATGATGTACACATCATTCGCTGGGTTTTTGTTATGTGCTCGTATTTCCGTATTTTGGGAAGCGAGGCGTGACAGTGACACTGTGCGTTTGTTAACGTCCCAATCCCAACAACTGGTATCAGAGCTTCAGGTTGCCGAGTCCCTTGGTTAAGATGACATGTCATAGTCTTTTGAAGATCAAGCAGATCGATGGAGAGCTCAATTTCAATCTTTGGAAGGTTAAAATGTATGATGTCCATGTTCAAAAACTTTTGCAGTTAACCGTTAAGAAGAAAGAAAAGCTATCTGATATGAAGGAGGATATTTGGGAAGATATTCGTGAAAGAGCCATAAGTCTGATCCGACTATCATTGGAGGACGAGGTCAAGTACAGATTTCTTGAAGAAACTGATACAGCGAGTTTGTGGGAAAAACTCATAGCTGACTACTCTAGTTTGTCGTTATTAGATCAGATGCATTGGAAGAGGAAGTTATTCCATTTGTCAATGAAGGAAGGTGTAACACCCCGTGTTAAAAAAAATAGCTATAATAGTATAATATATATATATATATATATATATATATATATATATATATATATATATGTTGAAAAAAGTAAAAAGTGAAGGATTGTATATATGCAAGATGGTATGTATAGTAATATGTTGATGTTGTATAGTGCTGGAGGGCCCCACGTTGAAGAGAAAAGCAACATTGGAGCGGCTTGGCTTCGGTTAAGGCTATGATGATGTGGATGTTAGGGTGGGGCCCACTGGGTTCTTTCTCTCAGGGGAGAGAGAACGAGAATAGGTAAAGGTGGATTGTCCCATATCGGGATTGAAAAGAAATTAAATAATATATGAATATAATTGCCTATGATCAAGAGTCACTAATCTGGTTAACCACCTTTGGAGAGGCAGCCTGTGGTGGGCAGTTGTACTATACTATAAATAATTTATCTTCTAAATTATATAAATTGTCCGAGCTCGGGGCAAGGACCTTACAGAAGGTACTGATCTCCAAGACCACATTGTTGATTCTTGGTTTTGATGACTACAACACAATACAAAGTTGTTCTACCACATATCTCTTGCAGAGTGTATCAAAGTCAAGCTCAAGACAAAAACTCAAGTTCAGGACAAGATTCAAAGTGCTTCAAATGTTTAAACAAAGTGTCTTGTAATATTGTATTTTTAATTCTTTGAGTCTTAGAAATTTGTAATAGCCTTGTCACACACACACTCACACATACTTTAAATAATCTGATCGTTTTACAAAATCAAAATGTCAAAACAAGCTTGAATAAGTTCAGCTGTATGAGTATCAGTCGACCGCTCTTTGGAACCAGTCGACTATCATAGTACGAAACTGCCTGAACTCATACAAGCTCTGGCCAGTCGACTCATTATGACAACCCAGTCGACTATTCAAGCCATTTCAACAGCTTTCTGAATTTAAAGCTTGTTTTTCAAATTCAAATATTTTATATCCGTTTTATTACGGTTTATGGAACTGTTTTACAACGTTCCTTGATTCTTACTCTATAAATAGAGTATAGGAATTATTTGGAAAAGGTTCCAAGCATTCTTTAACTTTCAAGTCTTTTGTTTTCAATAAGAACAAGTGTTTCAAAAGCATACAAACTCTCTAAGACTTGGTTCTCTGAATTTCAGTCTAATATAACATTGATTTCGTTTTAGACAGAATTCCGAAGTTGACCTAATAGCCACTATACAAAAGCACTATCACATACAAGGTTATAGGTTGCTGTAAACTCAATTTTTGTTGTTGTTTTCACTTCCCAGTTGTGGGAGTGGTCCTCTCGGTTGGAGAGTAGGACTCTTGGTTTTAGAGTCGGTTTCATTCTAGGGTGTAGAGTGGGTTTGCTCTCTCTAGTGGTGAGAGAGATCTACGGATTTGACATTGTTGTTGTCAAAGGCCATAGAGTGTTCTTGTACTTTTTCAAGAATAGTGGAAAATCTCAAGTGGGTTGCTTGGGGACTGGATGTAGGTCAGGAAGACCGAACCAGGATACATTGTTGTGTTTGGCTGTGATTGACTCTCTGTGGTTGTATTCTCTTAACTTTCAATTTTAATTTCTCTAAGTTTTATTTCAAAAACTTGTTTGGTAAGTCAATTGGTTTTCCGCTATAAGTCAACTGATCAGACTTGTAACTCTTCAGTAAAATACTCTTCTTATCTGACGCAATAGTCGACTGTATATCTATTTTCAGTCGACTTAACAGTTCGAAAAGTTCAAATTTTTAATTAATTTTTAAACAACATTATTCACCCCCCTCTAGTGTTATTTGTCTTGCCTACAGGATCCAACACTTGGTATCAGAGCCTGGTTGAGTGCAATGGCATCTACTTCAAATGCAAGCCAATACCATGAAGACCAATCCACACAAAGGCCACCTCTATTTGATGGAACAAACTATAACTATTGGAAGTGTAGAATGAAGATCTACCTTCAGTCCATCAACTATGAGATTTGGAACATGACTGAGATAGAATTCACTGCTCCTACAATTCCCTATGCACAATGGAACGTTGACATGAACAGCAACACAATGAACAATGCAAAGGCAATGAATGCTTTATTCTGTGCACTTACCAAAGAGGAGTTCAATCGTGTGTCAAATGCAACACGGCTCATCAAATTTGGCACACACTCGAGGTAACTCATGAAGGTACTAATAAGGTTAAAGAATCTAAGATATCTGTTCTTGTTCACAGGAGATGTTCCGTATGAAGGAGAACGAGAATGTGTCAGACATGATAATACGGTTCACGGACATTACAAACTCTCTTGTGGCCCTTGGAAAGACATACTCGCAAGCAGAAATGGTGAGGAAAGTTCTTCGTGCCCTAACCCCCGAATGGGAGAAGAAGACCACCGCCATAGAAGAAGCCAACGATTTAACACAACTCTCTCTTGAGAATTTTGTGGGAAATCTTATGGCATACGAAGTACAACTTGTAGAACTCAAGAAGGATCTAGAACCTCAACAAGAAAAGAAGAAGACACTCGCTTTCAAGGCCATGTCGGATTCCGAAGATGAAAAAGAAGATAAAGAAGAACTAGCCATGTTCACTAGAAAGTTCAAGAATTTTTTAAAGGTAAATTTAATATCAAGTTTAAAGATACTAATGAACTTCCCACTTGTTTCAAGTGTAACAAGACAGGTCATATGAAGAAGGATTGCCCATTAGAAAATGCGAAATCAAAAGGGAAGACTTCCAACTTCAAGAAGGACAAGTACACAAAGAATAAGTATATGAAGAACAAGAAGGCATATCAAGCAACTTGGGATGATAGAGACTCTTCATCGGAAGAAGAGAATGAGGAGTCAAACGAAGTAGCGAACGTATGTTTCATGGCTACACAAAACGATATAAGTGATAACTTTGATTCAAATGACTTATTAGATGCTTTCAATGAAGTTTTTCAAGAACGTAAGAAGGAGAAAATTAAAGTTAAAAATTTACAGAAAGTCAATCAAACACTTTCTCAAGAAAATCTTGACTTAAATGTTAAAGTCAAATCTTTAAATTCTCGACTTTCAAATTTGGATGTAGATCTTGTATCTCTTAAGAAAAATTATGAAGAGATATAAAAGAATCTATCTAAATTTAACAAAGGAAAGGAGAATTTAAATGAAGTTCTCCAAAATCAAGTTCAATCTAATAAAAGATTTGGACTTGGTTTTCAAAAGACACTTGAAAAACATCATTCTTCTAAGAATACTAGTAATAAGACCGATTCTATTTCTAGTGTGAAGAATAAATTATATGAGTTTTTTGAGAAACCAAAAACTATTATTTTTCATGAAAATAGTAATTTTGTAGTTCAAACCAGTTGACTGAACCCTAATGTCAGTCGCCGGTCTAGAGGTTTGGAGTCTTATTCAAAGAGACGAAAACCTCAGATAAGTCGACCTATTTTACCTCCCAGTCGACTGTCTTCTCATAACAATCGACTGAAAGGTACAATAAAGTAGACTAGACAGACTAAAAATATTTGGGTTCTAGTCAACCTGAGTCTAAACAATAGAATTACTTATATAAATTCTTATGTTCTTAATGTATGTAATTCTGTAAATTATATTCCTGCTTTTGGTGGTAAATCAAACTCACTTTGGGTTTGGTTTCCCAAAAACTAATCCCTTTCGGACCCAATGAAAAGTACCATATTTACAATGCTTATTTTATAGGTACCGAAAAGAGAACGTTGGATACTTGACAGCGGATGCTCCAAGCATATGACTGGTCATTATAATCTTCTTTCTTCCATACAAGAGATAGATGGAGGAACAGTCACATTCGGTGACAACAACAAAGAGAAGGTTATTGGAATAAGCATGGTCGATAACAACACTACTACTATAGAAAAAGTATGTCTAGTTAGTGGATTAAAGCATAATCTGTTAAGTATTAACCAACTTTGTGATAAGGGATATAAAATTATTTTTGAAAAAGATGCATGTTTAATATATGATTCATCTATGCAAAATGTTATTTTTCAAGGTTTTAGGAAAAACAACATTTAAGAGTAATGCTTAAAAACAAATGAATTTTCTAGTGATTTTTGCTTAGTAACTTCTAACAATGATTCTTGGCTTTGGCATAAGAGATTTGGTCATGTAAATATGAAAAATATTGCTAAATTATCTAAATACAACCTAGTTAAAGGACTGCCAAGATTATCTTTTAAGAAAGATAAGTTATGTGATGCATGTCAACTAGGAAAACAAGTCAAATCTACAAGAAATGATTTCTACTAGTAGGCCTCTCGAATTAATCCATATGGATTTATTTGGTCCTACTAGAGTCGCTTCTTTAAATAAAAGTAGATATGTATTTGTTTTAGTAGATAGTTTTTCAAGATTTACATATGTTTTCTTTTTAAAACATAAATATGATGCCTTTGAAGAATTTGCAAATTTCTGCAAACGAATTCAAAATAAAAAATCTCTAACCATAGTCACTATTAGAAGTGATCATGGTGGAGAATTTGAGAATAAAATATTTTCAGAATATTGCAACAAGAATGGTATAACACATTCATTTGCATTTCCTAGAGCTTCACCACAAAATAGAGTGGTCGAAAGAAAGAATATGACATTGCAAGAGTGTGCACGTACTATGCTTGTTGAAAGCAATTTGCCTAAATACTTCTCGGCTAAAGCTGTTTCTACAGCATGTTATATTTTAAATAGACTACTGATTAGGCCTAAGCTTAAGAAAACTTGTTATGAATTATTTATGAACGAATTCCTAAAGTATCATATTTTAATGTATTTGGATGTAAGTGTTTCATATTAAATACTAAAGATAATTTAGATAAATTTGATGCTAGATCTAATGAAGGTATCTTCATTGGATACTCAAATAGAAGTAAGGCTTATAGAATTTTCAATAAGTCAACTTTGACTATTGAAGAATCTATGCATGTTTCATTTGATGAATCCTTACTTTCATCTACTGTTATTAAAGATGATGAAATTGAATCATCACCTTTAAATAATGTTATTAAATCACTAGAGCAAACTACTTTAGACAAGTCGACAGATAAGGATCTCAAGTCGACTGATGTGAATCAGTCGGCTGATGGACTTGTTAAGTCACTGATCCTGTTGTGATGACTCAAACTTTACCAAAAAGCGTTTGTTGAAGTTAGAGATCATCCTCATGACTTAATAATTGGTAACATTTCACGTGGTATTCAAACAAGATCTTATGTTAACATGATTTCTTATACGACTTTCTTATCGGATTTTGAACCGAAGAATATACAAGAAGCTGTGAGAATGAATTTTGGATGAATGCCATGCAAGATGAACTTAACCAATTTATAAGAAATGATGTATGAGATCTAGTTCCACGATCTCCTGATCATACTATAATTGGTACCAAATGGATATTTAAGAATAAGTTAGATGAATCAGGACAAGTCGTTAGGAATAAGGCTAGATTAGTTGCTCAAGGATATAATCAAGAAGAAGGAATTGATTTTGATGAAACATATGCTCCTATTGCTAGACTAGAATCAATTAGGATCTTATTATCTTTTGCGTGTTTTAAGAATATTACACTTTTCCAAATGGATGTTAAAAGTGCTTTCTTGAATGGATTTATTAAGAAAGATGTTTATGTTAAGCAACCACCCGGTTTCGAACATGAACAATTCCCAAACCACATTTTTAAATTGAAAAGGGCTTTATATAGTCTTAAACAAGCACCTCGTGCTTGGTATGATCGGTTAAAATTTTTTCTCTTAGAAACTGGTTTTGAGATAGGTAAAGTAGATTCTACCTTGTTTATTAGGAAAATAGAGACAAATATTCTAATCATACAAATATATGTAGATGACATAATTTTTGGATCTACTAATAGTAATCTATGTTAAGAGTTTGCTAACACCATGAAAAATGAGTTTGAGATGAGTCACATGGGTGAACTCAATTATTTCCTTGGACTACAAATAAAGCAGTCACAAAATGACATATTTATTAATAAAGAAAAATATGCTAAGGAATTACTCAAACGGTTTGGCATGGATTGCACTAGTAGTAAGACCACACCTATGGATACTACTACTACACTTGACAAAGATGATTTAGGTGAGAGTGTCGAACAAAACTCTATCGATGTATGATTGGCTCACTCTTATATATAACTGCTAGTAGACCGATATTATGTTTAGTGTATGTTTGTGTGCTAGATATCAATCGAATCTCAAAGAATCTCACTTACAAGCTGTGAAACGTATTTTAAGATACATTAAAGGCACGTCTGAATATGGTTTGTTTTATCTACGCACCGATAATTTTCAACTTTTGTCGTATAGTGACGCTAATTTTGCTGGTAGTAAAACTGATCATAAAAGTACTAGTGGAACTTGTCACTTTTTGGGACATTCACTAGTATCTTGGTGCAGTAAAAAGCAAAACTCGGTATCCCTATCTACTACAGAAGCTGAATATATTGCTGCAAGTTTGGCTTGTGCCCAAATTTTGTAGATGAAACAAACTTTATTAGATTATGGTATTTCATTTTCAAAACCTGCTATAATGTGTGATAATACCAGTGCTATTAATCTATCTAAAAATCCAGTTCAACATTCACGTACAAAACATATTAATATTCGACATCATTTTCTACATGATCATGTTTTAAGGGAGATATAACTTTGGATTTTATTTCTACTAATAAACAAGTAGCAGATATATTACCAAACCACTTAAGGAAGACACTTTTATCAACTTTAGAAGAGAACTAGGAATTTGCTGTTTTCATGACATTCTTGAAAATTTATTTTGTTTAAGTCGACTTAAACATCTTTTTTAGTCGACTTGTAAAGTATTTTTGTTGTCCATATTTTGACTGAATTTTGTGTTCTGGACAGTCGACTGTTTCAGTAACCAGTCGACTGATAGAAGTTTTACTTGATGTTTCGTTTGGTTTAATTTTCTCTCGACTAAGTCGACTGATATCAAAACCAGTCGACTGTCGCGACATTAGTTTGCTTTTTCTGATTCCGAATCGTCACTTAACTGAGGCATCTCTCTTTCTTACTTTTACCATTGATGGATCTTAACCGTCCATTCCCAACTAGTCTTCATCTCAGCCATTTACCTAATGTAAAAACCCTAAATCTCTTACCCCTCTTTCACTTTCACTTTTTTTCTTAAGAAGATTCAAGTCGGCTGCCCATTTCCAGTTCTTGGCGATTTCGACTTGCTGCTCTTGGCTTGAAGATTTCCATCCAAATCTGAGTTCTTTTAGTGTCTCTTGAAGCTATTTGGGTTCTTTATCTTGTTGTTGGGTAACTCTCTCTCTTGATCTCTCAATCTTTTTCAAGTTTCCTAGTTTTTCAACAATGCCTAAACCTAAGAGAGCTAGAGGTTCTAATGTAGAAGAACATCAATTTTCTCAGAACTACCTTCAATACTTAAGGAATCCAAATCTTGTTAAGAAATTTTTTCTCATTTGTCAAATTGCAATATTTCCGGGTAGATTTGTGAATTTTCCTGATTTAGATAGGTTCCCCATCGCCCTATTGTTTGAACAATGTGGGTTATTTAACTTACTTTCCCTTGTCAATCAACCCTATTACTATCCACAACATATCTATTTGTTTTATACAAATATGAAGGTTTCCACCTCTGAGGATGCTAACGAAATATTTTTTACTACTACGGTGAAAAATATTCGAATGAGGTTAACTCCTGAAAAATTGGGAATTATTTTGGGTATCCCTAATGAAGGGTTAGATTTGGGTGAAATAGAGATGGATGAGGATTCTATATTGTCAAAAATTTTCTTGTCTAATCGAGGTCCTCCTATGACCAATAAATCGATTATGCCGCTAGCTAAGCTCGTTGCAAGAATCTTGTCGTATAACATTATCCCTAAAACAGGTAGTTAAGACTAATTTTCATATGAGTTGCAACAAGCCGTGTATGCAATTTTTGGCAATATTCAAATCAATTGGAGTCGAGTCGTTTTCAATCGTCTTCATAAGGCTCACACCTCTTTCCTTCCTTTTGGTGCTCTTCTTACTCATGTTTTCAATTTTTATGAAGTTGATCTTAATTCCGAGTCGAGTGTTGTTACTCACTATGAGTCTTTTGATCGTGCGAGTTTAGCTCGTATGAAGATCCTTAACTCTCCTCCTCGGTCTCCTCAAAGGAATGTACCTCATATTCCTTTAGCCACTTCTGATCGTCGGTCTTCTGCTTCTAGTTCTTCTCGCCCTAGAGCTGTCTCTGCTGATCCCGAGAGTCTTTATACTTCGGCTAATTATCTCATGGATCGTACCGATCTTATCCTAACAAAACAGGATAATCTTGAGGCCAGCCTTGCTAACCTTACTAACATGTTCACTCTTTTCACAACCTCCTCCTACCTCCAAAGGTGATGATAACGAAGAAGAAGAATAAACTTGATGTATTTTTTATTTTCAACTATGTTTTATGTTTGTTATTTTTCTATCTTCTATTTGTAATATGCCACAATGTACTTGACTTCTTCTGTATAACTGTGTTCTGGTTATGCAATGTTGATTTTGTTCTTTATGATGTGTCCTTCCTCCTTATGTTTTTGTTGATGACAAAGGGAGAGAAAAATATGGTTTTGTGGTTTATATGGTTTTTTGTGCATGTTTTATATATATTGTTATTTTTTTCACAATTGTGTGCATATTGTACATTATTTAGGGGGAGCTCATTTCACATTTATATATCTTTAAATTATGTGTGACATCTTGTTATGTATATTGTTATTATTATACGTTATTGTGTTGTCATCATCAAAAAGGGGGAGAACGTTGATTCTTGATTTT
The DNA here is from genome assembly GCA_017893485.1 of Hemerocallis citrina. Lineage (NCBI taxonomy): Eukaryota > Viridiplantae > Streptophyta > Magnoliopsida > Asparagales > Asphodelaceae > Hemerocallis > Hemerocallis citrina. The sequence goes on along the minus strand of CM030363.1, from coordinate 208,848,079 downwards.
GATGACTACAACACAATACAAAGTTGTTCTACCACATATCTCTTGCAGAGTGTATTAAAGTCAATACCATGGTAAAATACACAAAGGCAACACAAGCTGATGAAGCTTTCAAGAGTAATTGATCAAGCTTCAAGACATCAAGACAATGGCTCAAGCTCAAGACAAACACTCAAGTTCAAGACAAGATTCAAAGTGCTTCAAATGTTTAAACAAAGTGTCTTGTAATATTGTATTTTTAATTCTTTGAGTCTTATAAACTTGTAATAGCCTTGTCACACACACACTCACACATACTTTAAATAATCTGAGTGTTTTACAAAATTAAAATGTCAAAACAAGCTTGAATAAGTTCAGCTGTATGAGTACCAGTCGACCGCTCCTTGGAACCAGTCGACTGTCATAGTACGAAACTAGCTGGACTCATACAAGCTCTGGCCAGTCGACTCATTATGGCAACCCAGTCAACTGTTCAAGTCGTTTCGACAGCTTTCTGAATTTAAAACTTGTTTTTCAAATTCAAATCTTTTATATCCGTTTTATTACGGTTTATGGAACTGTTTTACAACGTTCCTTGATTCTTACTCTATAAATAGAGTATAGGAATCATTTGAAAAATGTTCCAAGCATTCTTTAACTTTCAAGTCTTTTGTTTTCAACAAGAACAAGTGTTTCAAAAGCATACAAACTCTCTAAGACTTGGTTCTCTGAATTTCAGTCTAATATAACATTGATTTCGTTTTAGACTGAATTCAGAAGTTAACCTAATAGCCACTATACAAAAGCACTATCACATACAAGGCTATAGGTTGTTGTGAACACAATTTTTATTGTTGTTTTCACTCTCGGCTTGTGAGAGTGGTCCTCTCGGTTGGAGAGTAGGACTCTTGGTTTTTGAGTCGGTTTCACTCTAGGGTGTAGAGTGGGTTTGCTCTTTCTAGTGGTGAGAGAGGTCTACGGATTTGACATTGTTGTTGTCAAAGGCCGTAGAGTATTCTTGTACTTTTTCAAGAATAGTGAAAAATCTCAAGTGGGTTGCTTGGGGACTGGATGTAGGTCGGGAGGACCGAACCAGGATACATCGTTGTGTTTGGCTGTGATTGACTCTCTGTGGTTGTATTCTCTCAACTTGCAATTTTAATTTCATTGAGTTTTATTTCAAAAACTTGTCTAGTAAGTCGACTGGTTTTTCCGCTAGGCTTGTAACTCTTCAGTAAATACTCTTCTTATCTGACACAACAGTCGACTGTATATCTATTTTCAGTCGACTTAACAGTTCGAAAAGTTCAAGTTTTTAATTAATTTTTAAATAACACTATTCACCCCCCTCTAGTGTTATTTGCCTTGCCTACAGGATCCAACACACATTACAGAGTACAGTAAGGTATTATCTGAACATCAGGAGATCAATGCGGATGTGTTTGATGAAGATAAAGCTTTCAACCTGATATATTCACTGTCGAATTCGTACGAGCTTTTGATCACTACTATGCTACACGGTAGATCTGCCAAGGAAAGTATTTCGGTACAAGATGTAATCAAAGCATTGAAGGAAAATCAACTTAGGAAGGAGATCCATAAATCAATGTCTACTTTAAGTTGTCTAGGAGTGGAAGGTCCTTCAGGGGGAAGATAATGCTATGGAAAATGATTCGATCCGTTGCCGATATTGTAAGAAGCCAGAGCATATTAAGAAAGACTGTTGGAAATTACAAAATCAGGAGAGCACCAAGAATGTATAACGCCCCGAATTCCAAAATACGGTAATTCGTAGCACAACAGAATCTTTACTTCATTTCGTACAATTTTACAAGGAATTTAAAAAACTTTTATTTGTACAACACGGTTCATTTTACATCAACGCAACGGAAAATTAAAGATTACAATATAACACATGTACAATTTAAACATCAACATTTAAAACAGTCTTTAGCTTCAAATTCATCTTTAAGTTTTTGCCAATCCAAGCCCTGCATTGAACACTGTGGGCACATCAGTTACATACAACTGACGCAATACTATACACAGCGATCCTCGCTATGCCATAATATAGCGACTCACTCACTTTAAATACCACAAACTTGAATGCATATTAAAGTGTAAAAGACTGACTATCCTAAACATGTCGGTTTATGATATGACTTAAATGCCTAATGCATAGATTATACTACGATGACACTAATGCATACTTGTTCAGAGTCTATGCATCCCATACTACATAGGTCCGAGGGCAAGCACCTACGTACTCCACATTAAAGGGTTTAATCCCTCGCCATGAAAATTACTAGGTTACAAATCATGTTTTAGACATTCCATGAGTATAGATTCTAGCCCTGGAGTTCACCATCAGGCTTACACAGAAATCCTCATTGTGCGAATATCCCGCAAGTGTCCCTCTAGCCCCGGTATACTCATATACACTAGAGAACGGCCTCCCATCCACCCGACTATTCATGATCCTGGAGTCTACCGTCAAACCAATCATAGTCCTAGATTTAATTAAGGCTTGCCTCCATCGCAAGCAACCATAGTTCTGGAGTCCACCGTCAGACTATATAGAGGCAACCCACTTATGTTTTCCCAATTTTTATTACATCTCCACTTAGTGCCTAATCCTTAAGTTTAAACATGAATAAATTATACCACCTACAGTTAGCTTACCCTCCTACCAGTCTTACACAAAAATACCGAGAATGATAGCCCATACGGCCCTTTCTCAAAATCAATAATTATTTCCATTACTTTTGTCGGTACCTGGGTCCCACTAAGCCTCTAGAATTAACATCTTTTCATGTTTAACAACTTGGGTACGCATACCCTTATTACTCATGTTCTCAATATCATTTATTCATAGTCTCAATTTCGTTCCAATTCTTTCATTCATTAAACTTATTTTATTCAATCTTTTACCAAAACATTTCATCTTTTATATTCACATTCTATATCGATTTCCAAATCAAATTTCTCATAAACAATACTCTTTAATTGATCAATCAACTAATTACTTCCCAAAATTTTCTCGAAACTCATTTCTTCAAAATAAATCATTTTCAAACATTTATAGCTATTTCCACAATAATCTATATTTCAATCAAAACTCATTCATTTAATTCAATCATTATTTTTAGTATCAAACTTCTTCCAAAAACATCATAGAATTTCTTTGTTTCCAATTCAAACTTTAGCTTTAATTTCACTATAATTCAACTCTTAATAATTCCAAATCTTTCATATGTGTCTTGTTTTAAAATAAACTCTAACTCGACCAAGATACAAAATTTACTCTTAAATTCAAAATAATATCTTCAGAATAGTGTAAAATAACTCCAAATTTTTTTATGATTTTTTCCATTAAAATATACTCAAATTTCAAAAAAAAAAGTTTTTAAACTCAACTGCTCCCGCTCTGGATCGAACCAGCTCCAACAGACAGCGACCCAAGCACTCAGCCAATGAGCCAACTCAGTGCTCAGTCAAAAAGCGCACTGATTCTTTAAGTACCCAAATACCCAGTGTTCTGACCCTAAAAAAAGTTTGTAAATAAACAGAGCCAACCCCACTCGAACCCGTGACCACAGAGACCCCCCAGTGCCACGTGGCAGCGTGTGAGTGCAGCGCGCACGTGCTAGCCACAAAGCCCAAACATCACAGTTTATTCCTTATCAACCAACTCACAGTTTATTCCTCCATTTAGAAATATATACATCCAAATCAATTTCTATTAATTATATTAAATTTATTTGTTTATATAACACAATTAAAAAAACTCCAGTAACGAATTCTCACCGATTTTTCATGTAACAAAGTGATTCTACACAAACTGAAATGTAGATAACAATTTTAAGAACATTCATATACCATATGTCCTTATTAAATTATAAATACTACTCTACAACACGTACATATATTTTCTTCTCTTTTCAATGACAACTCTACAACACGTACATATATTTTTTTCTCTTTTCAATGACAATTAACATGATGAGAATTTTCTCTGAAATTTTTATAATTGATTCAAATCTAGCACAATTTAATTTTCTTTCACAATTTGTCTATAAAATCTACTTATACTAAATTAAAAATTCGCATGTCATCACATATAATAATCAACACAACTAAGAATTTAACTACACATTTATTCTACATCATAATTTTCTATTTAATATGCATTTTTCACAATTCATCCATCTCTAGATTTCTAGATGTCCATACAATATGCATCACAGAAAAAGCATTAGAGGTAGAACAATTCATTCACATCTAAATTCTAACATGAATCCTCTAATCATGCATTTAAAATACAAATTAGAAAGGAAGTAGAGACACCCACCTATTAGAAAGTGTACTACTATCAATCCCCTTCACAAAAGCTCTCAAAAATCCACAAAATCACCCAAGAAAATCATGCACTGAAAAGTACAGCAACTCCCGAGCACTCTCTTTCGGTTTCTTGACTTTGATTTTTGTTTGATTAATGTTGTGAATGGTTTGATTTAGGTGGGGGTAATTATAGGACTAAATATGGGTAGTTTAATTAACTAATTGCCCATTTAATAGACCACTACCCCAATCCTCTCACTCCACTCACAAAAACAGCCGACCATTCTTCTTGGGTGTGCATATTGCACGTGTGCACGTGCACGTGCTTTGTGTACACCCACACATTTAATTATTTTTATTTTAAAATTAAAACATATGTTAATATCTATAATCTTTAAATAAAATTAGTTTGATTTAATTATAAATTAGACTTGTCATGCACAAATAAAAATAAACACACACACTTCAAAATTTCCTTTTGAAAGAAAAATACAACTGATACGTGCACTAAAAAACACGTGCGTCGCACGTAAAATAATTATTCAAATGCGAAATCGATTTTGTCAACGGGGAATGTTTATAAATAATCGAAATAAAACATACAAAAAATATATTTCATTAACTATATATATATATATATATATATATATATATATATATATATATATATAAAAGTAATGCTCCATTGAAAACGGGTTTGTTTTCACCGGGTTGGAAAACAACGATCTGAGCCGTTGGATCGCTCATGATCGTAATCAGCGGCTCAGATCGCTGCCGCCCATCACTCTTCTCACTTAAGTGACGGAGGGTTAATTTGGGAATTTCGTCCCAAATAACTCTTCGCCTCTTTCGCTCTAAAAAGTTGAATGAACCTAGGCCGTTGTTGGGAACAACGGCCTATGATTCAATTTTTTATAACCTAGGCCGTCAACAGGCTATAAAATTTTGTTGTTTCAAATAACCTAGGCTATAAAATTTCAATAGAGCATTACTCATTTTGTTAATTAAATTGTGTAGTTACTTGTCAGGGGTGCCGCTAATAATAGCTTGATGTATTGAAGAACAATAAATGGTTTGTTTCCCCCTTCACATGTATATTGAGATCTGAAAAGACTTTGTAACAAGAGTAGTTCTAATCATACTTTTAGTTACTACTTTCACACCATTAAAAGAGAAAGGGTGACACCCACAATCAATTAAAGTGAATGCATTTTTTTGTTTTGCCTTGCAGTGCTAGACAAGTGCTTGACTCCAAGTTTTGACTACCTATCTAGAGGCGAAAAGATGACAGATAATGGTTGACAAGCATGACTATGATCGAGATGCTTTAGCAAGGTTGTTTAGCTACTATCAACTAATGAAGCTCTGCGAGGATGAACTCTGGGGATGTGGGCCCAATGAAGGGGTCCACACATCTCCATCTCCATCTCCCTCAACCCCTTCTTTCGCCGCTGCTGTCCTCATCGCCATCCCTCCCAACCTAACTGCACCTCCACTACCTCCACTCCCTACCGATGCTCCTTCACCTCTTACCAATAACCCCCTCCTCCCTCCCTCCGCTCCTTTGGCGCTACTGCCTCCCCTAACCCAACCCTTCCCTACCACAATGCCAATCGTCCCTACAGACAGGCATGGAAGCTCTCAGAGATGTGCACAATGTGGCTCTTATAGCTCATCGATGGTGCTTGGGGAATTCCAAGGATCATCATCGAGCTTCCTCACCTCAACCTAAGGATAGGGCCCTACGAGAGGGTCCCTCTAGTCGCTCTGGGCAAACTAGGAACCTCTCCTACGATCATCGGACCCCTGTGCTCGAGGGACAAGCTAATGGGATAGTTGAGGGAAGGATTAGCTTCATCAAGAGGCAGAGGCAGGAACGAGAATCTCCTTCTAGAACCCACCGTATTCATTAATACCCCCCACCCCCCACCACCGGCATCACAATCATCCACCTTCCCACCACCAACAACAACTACATCATCATCAACGACAACAAAAACAACCTCATAACCATCATCACCTCTCCAAACAACCACAACATCAACATCGTCATCACCCACACCACTCTCGACAGAGCCCACATCAATAGCCTATACAACCCCCCAACGAACCTCCCTTTGCAAAACACAACAACCACGTGGTCACCCAAACACCTACCACTTCTCTCCAACCTCAGATACCCTCCCCCATCCCGCACACCTCCACCACTCCACCAGCTGCCCCCCCTCCCTTAGTCCATCCACAACCCACCACCTTCAACTCTGAGGTAACTGGGGCCCTAGAAGGGGGTTTTGTTATTTCAGAATGTAATGCAGAGCATAGGGACCAGGGAGGGGAGGTGGCATGGGTGCAGGTGGCGCACAAGCACCGAAAATATCCCAAGAATACTGGAAAGAGTGGAACACTTACTTGGAAATGCAAGGGGAAGAAGAAGGCGGTGCCTTGCTTCAACTGCGGTGACTTGGGACATGTTAGGGCGGATTACACAAAAGAGATACGATGCTTGAAGTATCTGAATTGGGGGCATGTTTCTTATGTTTGCACCAATGTGGTGATCAAGGCGACAGAGGAGAACAGAGTGGTAGTGCGAGGCCAATCACCTGAAAACCCTCTCCATATTAAGCTTGCTAGCTGCCTCAATACAATCATATAGGAGGAGGGATGGCTCAGGCACTGGTTTGCATTCGCTAAAGTCACCTCCGGCAGACGTCTAAGAACCACCTCCTCGACACCCTTAATCAGAAATGGCCCATTAGAGGCGACCGGGATTTAATCATGAAGAAAATCTGTCAATTACAATTCCTCATCTCTTTTTCCATCACCAGATAAAATGCAAGAGGTAACAGGTTTGGGAGAGGTGAATCTTGGCCACTTCGCTACTAAGTTCTGCCCATGGACATCGCAGTTTGGAGCGGAAAGGTCGCAAGGGGACACTTACAGAATTTGGGTTCACAACCTCCCGTTACATTTCTGGAAAAGAGAAGCTTTGGAAGAAATTATTGCTGAATTCGCAATGGTGGTGGAGATTGGCTCAAAGACAATATGGAAGTCAGACCTGATCTCAGCACGACTGACCATCCAAAGCCCTAATATCAGCCTAATGCCAAGGTTTGCAAAGATTTTTACCCACGACGAGGCTTACATCCTCCGATTTGTGCTTGATGCGAAGGTGGAGCCACAGGTAGAGGGCTTGACAACCAAGCACACGAGCCTTGCTCTAAAAGAAAGTGATGAAAGATCCTACAAATAGGCGGCAACTCCGGTGCTAGACACCACCATTGATGGTGCCTATGAGCTTGAGCACGCTCATTGGGAACTCATCAAGATGGCCAAGCTCGGTGAAGCACGGCGTGGCCTGCCCATAGAGGCCGCAACTCCGGCTAAATCTTCCAACGGTATAGATTGTAGATCTGGATCGAGGATCAGGGGCCAGGATCCCCCCTCCATTGGTCAACACCGTACTAGCTTGGGCAACGAGAAGAAGGCAGGGAAAGAGACCTTGATCAGAGTACCACATGCAGGAGATCGGAACAAAGTTGAACAGCCTGAAATAGCTAAGCTTCTCAAAAAGGGGGGAGGCTTGGAGAAGAAACACACCCAGAATAGCAAAGTCAGCTTTGTGAGAAGTCAGATCCATGTGGTGGAGGACAAGGCTTGGTCTAGCTGCGACAAAACCACTCATAGAGAGGCTACAAGTGGTAATAGAGGGGCTGCTGTCGCTCCTGCTCTAAAAGAGGGAGGGTACAGTACTTAGTCGTTGAGGAAAGAGAGCGAAGCTTTTGAGGAGAGAGCTAAGATAGGAATGGAATGCTCTGGTTCCGTTCCTACACGATTAGAAGAGGAGGAAGGAGATTCGAGTGAAAGGGGAAAAGGTAGTGGAGGAATCGAGGCGTCAACAGGTGCCTTCGCTCCTGCCCCAAAAGAGGGAGGATGCAGAGCTCAGACGAAGGGGAAAGTGGGTGGAGCTTTTGAGGAGAAAGCTACGAAAAAGATGAAATGCTCTGGTTTCGCTCATGAGCGTTTAGAAGAGGAGAAAGCAGATAGGAACGAAAGGCGAAAGGTGAGCGAAAGAGTCAAGGCGGCTTCACATATCGAGGCGGCAACGAGTCTCGAGGTGCCTACAGAGACAGCTGCTGAGCTCCCCAATCACCAAGCGGCACGTGGTGGTCTGCAAGCCGCTCACGCAACGCCACGTGGCCCCATTCATCTTTTTACAATGGATGATTTGGACATTTGTACAGTCAGTACATCTTCTCTTTCAATTATGAAAGAGCATGCTAATATTATTTCTTCTGAGGCTGGGTCTGTACTAAGGCCCACAAATAAAATCAACAAGTGTATTGGGCTTAAGTTGAATGAGACTACGGTTGGGCCTATAGAGGGGTCCAGGGTTCTCAATTACACCCCAATTGTGGATCTTGTTTCAGGTCAGGGGAATGGTCCCACAAAGGGGTCCAATGCCCTTCCTACTGGCACATGGGGGCACTGAATGAACAACAACTGCAGGGGCCCATGATGGGGTCCGTTAAGATTCTTCCTTACAGAGTGGACGACTCGCTGCATGAGGAATCAGCTGTCAACAACGATGATTTGGAGGGGCGCTTAAATTTGGATGAGGAGTTTTCGTACATTGATGAGGAGTCAGAAGATCTTGAGTTTATAGCTGATACACAGAGGGAAGTCTCCCCAGAGATGGTTATATCTACTTTCCCAGATTCAGCGCCTATCTATAGCACTGGGAACGCCAGTCGGCCAGTTGGTTTCAGGGTCCAGTGGGCACCTAAGAGGGCCCATGTGGAGTCACTCGATGACTATCTTGAGATTGCTGAGGCGGCCAAGTCAGCCAAAAACGAAAATGGAGGTACGCACAATTTTTTAGCGTCTATTCTAAATTTTATGTCAGATTCTGATGTTTTCCACTTAGCTCATGCTTGTGGCTTAGCGGTGTGCGATGTAGATCGTAATGCTCTATTGCTTAATAAAATTAGGGGTTGGGAATATGAGCGCGCTATTGCGAACATGCAAAATGCTCCCGAGTCTACTTCCCAACAACAGAGGTCTTTGAGGACGATCTCCGTCCAAGATCCATGAGCAGCCTTGCAACGGTTTCACAATGAGTGCCCTCTTCTGGAATGTTAGGGGGCTAGGGGGAAGGGGTAAGACGGATATGGTCAGGGACGTCTGTAATGCCCCTAGTATGCATGGTTAGTAACATTTGTTTTTCTTTTATTTAAAATAAAAATATACATATACATTGTTATATATATATGTGTGTGTATATATGCATTGACATTGTTATTTTTTATCATACACTACACTATTATTTCTATGTTTGTATGGCTAATTTTTTTTAAAAAAGCCCAATATGCTTTCTTTTTAAGAGGTCCCATCATTTCTTTCTTAAAACCCAACCCAACATAGTTATCTATAGGTTAGGTGTAAATAAATAAAGCTTGAGGGGTTAAGTATAAAAGGGTGAGGACACCTAAGCATTTCCTACACACTTCCGTACACTTCCACACTCCACTATATCTCTGTTTTTCTCTTTTTGTAGCTGGCAGCGACATCAATTCCCCCCTCCTCTCTATATATGTGCTATTGCCTACTTCCTCTACTACCGCTGCTATTGCTGTTTACTACTGCTGCTACTGCTGTCTACTACTACTGCTGCTGCTTACTTCTACCTACTACTACTGCCTACTTTTACTACTACTACCACTGCTTACTACTTCACTACTACTACTGCTATTTTATACTACTACTGCTGCTGTTTACTTCTACTACCACTACTGCTCACAACTACTACTATTACTGCTTACTACTACTTCCACTACTTTACTACTACTACTACTACTACTATTATACTACTACTATTGGATTAGAGCAAGAAGTCAAAGAAGAATCAAGGGAAGCAAGGAGGAGAAGGCGATTGAAAATTTTTTCACTAAGTAAAAGTGGGTATTCTTCATACCTCATGTATTTTATTATTATTTTTCTTTATACATGGAATGAATGATTGATGCTTGCTATTTTCTTATTCTAAAAAAGCTACAACTTACTTGCATGAATGGTTGTTGATGTGTTAATTTAAAATATCACGAAAAGAAATTAAATAAGAGTATTGTTAGTGTTGTTTTACTTGCTTATAACTCATGTTCTATTCTTAATTATTTGTTTAGTAATTCACATGTAGCAAATTATATAGACTAGAAGTGTTAGTCATGAATGACAATGGTAATGCATATGTACATTATATAGAATAACATGGATGTTGATTGTATGTTAGTAGAAAAGACTACTCATCGTATGCTTAATTGATGTGATTGCATGAAAGTATACACTTGTAGTAATATGCTTAGTGAATATAGATGCATGCTTAGTTTATATATGCTTAGCAAAAGAAAACTTAAATAGAAGAACTATTGGTAGTATAGAAGAGATTGTAGGCATGAATGCGGTGATTGATGGAATACCATATGCATGTGTATGCAGGTATGTATACTTGAATATTTACATATGGTAGTGTTTTGTGCACATTGAGTGCACTAGTATGGTGCATGTTGGGCCGACCTCTAGCATGATTTGAAAGCTACGTTGAACCCAAATTAATCTAGACGAGATTTGTATTCAACTAGGATGGATTCACTTAGAACCTAGTTAGTGAATTAAGTTAAATTAGTTATGTAAACTTGCAGAAGAAACTAAGCGGATGAGATTTGACCTAAGTTGTATAAATTAGTAAGGCATTAGTCCTAAGTAGTGTGACTCATGATTGGTAAGGACAGACACTAGTTGGCCGTGTACTCACCTGTCAAGGGAACACGTGCGGCGTCGTCTCGTCTGGGACACGTGCGGTGTGGTCTCGACTATTAATTTTTGAGATTTAGTGATAAGAACAAGATGCAAACGTAATCACAAGTCCTATTGGAACTTAGGAGATAGACTCTTAAGTTTTCGTCTATGTTCTTGGTTATCAATACGAACAAGGAGCAAGAGTGTAATTCTAAGTCTCTTGGCGGACTAGGGATGGCCCTATTGATTCGCCTTATGTTCATGATAACTTTGGTAGGGACAGAAGTGGAGAAGGACCATGATTCCGGCAGAGCTGATGATCACCGGCCTGACCAGGAATGGAGAGGGACCACGATCCTATCGGAGTAGAGAAGGACCATGATCTAAATGAACAGAGTGATCACTGCCGTTCGGAATGGAGAAGGACCATGATCCGACTGCAGGAGCAGGATGGACCGCATGTACTGCAGACTCTACCAGTCACTAGATGAATGTCAGAAATAGGAAAGTGTGCAAGAGTATGATGCATGGCGAGGGATCAAACCCTATCATCCGGAGAATACGAGCTCGATTTGGGGAGTATGTAGTATGGAATGCATACATTTATAAATCAAGTTTGCATTAGATTAAGAGCATGGTGTGCATATGAGTTGTGCATTAGAATCTAAATCATGGTATACACCGACACTTGTGGTTTGACTTTTACATTTTTCTTCTGTATCAAATATTGATTATTGAGGATTCTGGAGATTGCAGGTTTCATCGGCATTGTGTCAGTTGCATTCAACTGACGTGCTGATAGTTTGCTCATTGCAAGATTGCTGATCGTGGAGCAGGGGACTCGAGCTACTGAAAGCATCCAAGTGGAAGATATAGTTTCCTTCTGTAATGTAAGTTTCTAATTTCCTGTGATTTTTATGTTGTGTACTCATTGAAGTAAAGATTCTGGGTAAGTGTCGCGAGCTTCCAGTGTGGAACTCGGGGTGCTACAACGTCATTATGAGTTTCAAGACAGAGGTAATGGGGCTGCATGAGACCAAACTCATGCAAGGGTTTAAACTCAAAAGGGTAGGGGGTAATGGGCGCTCTGGCCAACCCTTCACATGCAAGAAGGGCCTTCCGCAAGGGGACCCTCTATCACCACTACTCTTTACTATTGTAGCTGATGTCCTTAGGGGTATGCTAGATAATTGTAGGCTAAAAGGATGGATCACACCTGTCGCTAGCAGTAACACTCAACAAGAGTGCATAATTTTACAGTATGCAGATGACACTCTCATTTTTGGAAACGGGACCAGGACAAAAACAATTTGTTTTAAAGGAGCTCTCTACTGCTTTGAAGTTTGGTCAGGTTTAAGGATTAACTTCCACAAGAGCGCATTGATCCCGATTGCCCTTTCCGATGCAGAAGCGGAGTCTCACGCTACCATTCTTAATTGTATGAAGGAAACTTTCCCAATTACGTATCTCGGTCTGCCACTCAGACCAGGGAAGCTTACAAAGTCTGACTGGCTCCCCACTATTGACAGGGTGGAGGACAGACTGGCAGTTTGGAAGGGAAAGTCTCTCTCCCTGGGAGGAAGAGTGGTCCTTATCAACTTTGTACTGTCTAATTTGCCCATTTACTACATGTCGTTCTTTGAACTGCCTAAGTGGGTGATCCAGAGGATTGACCGCATCTTCAAGAGATTTCTCTGGAAGGGCTCGAATGGGGGCGGATACCACCTGATTAAATGGGGTATTGCATGCATGAAAAAGAAGCATGGCGGGCTAGGTATCATCGATTTGAGAGTTCATTCAACCCTACCTTAGGGGGAAAGATACGACTTACGAGAACCTTAGGCTTTCGGGTAGGGTCCAAAGTTTCCCGGTTCTGGAAAGGGATTGCAAACGCTAGTGGACATTTTAATTTGACGGTTACTTCGACTATTGGCAATGGTCGGTCCACCAGATTCTGGTGGGACAAGTGGTGCGGTGCCCACTCCCTTAAGTGATTTTTCCAAACCTATTTGAGAAGACGACCCTCCCGAATGCCTTCGTGGCTAAGGTGTGGAGGAGGGGAACTTGGAAACCGTCATTCCGAGTCCTTCTAAGTCCAGGGTTACAGCTGCGGCTGACTGAACTCCAAAATTACATTGCACGAAATAGGGCGATTTGCGCTCAAGGGCCTGACCAAATGCGGTGGGGACTCGAAACCAAAGGTTCCTTCACTGTTAGGTCTCTTTGTCATCGTATTCACTTCCAAGGATGTAAGCCCAGTTGGGCAAATGTGCTATGGAAGGCCAATGCGCACCTTAAAGTTAAGGTATTCCTCTGGCTGGTCCTCAATAATGCCATCTTGACGAGAGAAAATCTAGCCAAAAGACAACCCGAGATTGCGACCAACTGTGGTTTTTGTAACTTCCATACAGAGTCGTTGAATCATCTCTTCATTGACTGCCAACGGAGTAAGGCAACGCTAGTTGAGGTTCTACGGGCCTTAGGTACATGTGACTACCCCAACAGATACGAGGATCTGTGGGTTGGCCCTATATTTGCCTCTAAAAGCCACGAAATGAATGATGCTTGGTACATCGCCTTCACGACCACTACTTGGGTTTTATGGCTAGACAGAAATAATTTTTACCTTCGTGCTTCATGTAATAGTATTTCTGGTAATATTACTCATATCATGCATCTTATTTCTTTTCGGGCTATAGCAGCTGCTACAGAAGCGAGAGGGAGGATTGCCAGAGTATTCTAGGTGGACGAGTATGATGATGAGGAGGTCAAGTTCGGTCCGACACTTCGCTGAGGGGAGCATGAGTCCCTAAATTCTAACTGGGACAGGTTGCAGTTCGGAGGACTACTTTTGTTTCTAGCTCTATTTGTACCTGTCTTTTTGTATTGTGGGTAGCACTTTTGGATTGGCCCACCCTCCAGGACGATGTTGGAGGCTTATGTTTTATTTTCTATATTGTAGTTATCTGTAATCTCCCCCGGTACTCCGTGAATGTTTTATTAACTTCTTATTAATGAAAGAGGGTGGCGTTATTTCACCTTTTACTTCAATTTTTTTTATTTATTAAAGTGAATGCGTTTTATATGGACTCAACGGTTTTCAGTCTGCTAGTGTGAAAGAAATAAATGCACTTAGCATTGTCCTTGTAATAGTCAAAACCTTACCAAGCAGTCACTTGGAATCTTAAAAAGAAGTGGGAAATTCAAATTTCAAAGGAATGGTCATAATTTAATAGGATTGTTCAATTATTAGATGAGTGGTTGTGATTGCATGCTAACTTGTGCCTATTGAAGTTATAATAGTAGAGAGAGATTAACTGAAGAAGACATATATTGAAACTAATTAATTGTATTAAATTTTTCCAAATTTGTTTTCCATAAGAAATAGGCATATTTTAAGAATAATTCAAATTTAGTCTATCTGCTAACCTATAATAGTACATGCACTTTGTATTATCCGCATAATAATCAAAACCATGTCGTACTGTCACTAGGGATCTTAAAAAGAAGTGGGAAATTCAATTTTCAAATGAATGGTCATGATTTATTATATTATTTTGATTATCATATGAGTGGTTGTGATTTTTAGTTGACTACTGAAGATTTTTTAAAACAATAATAGAGATATTAGCAGCAAAAGTCATAAATTAAAAATTAATTAATTATATTTTAAAAATTCCTGATACAAAACGACACCGTTTATAAAAGCTAAGGATTTTGTTACACGACCTACATCTCCTTCTCCCCCCCCCCCCCCCCCCCCCCAATCAATTCAACATCGGAAATATTGTTCAATCAAATAGGATCGGATCTGACCCGAAATCTGCGACCATCGTCCTCTCCAATCTTTCTGCCAGATCTTCATCTTTGATTAGGAGGACCCGTTGATACGATCGGATTGGATCAGATCTGTTTTGATCATCCCCATTTTGCTCGGATTGGAACTATTTTCATCGTTCCTATTTTGGCTACTACCACCGATATCTATTTATGGCTTATTTTTCTTTAATTTTTGGTTGGTGAGAATTTATTAGTTGTTGCATAATTTTCCTAATTATTTCTCTAATTTGATGCATCTTTAGTTTATTTCTTGTTTAATTTTATTTTCTAGAAGTTATTACATAATGGTACTGATATTCAATCAATTGTTTAATTTCTTTTTCAACATCATCATCATTATTGTAATACCCCGTATTGGAAAGCTTCGGTTGTGCACTCCTCTAGTGCACACGACATGTGCACTAGGCCTTCGGACGTTCATATCGATGATTTGAACCGTTCACATTGATCTACACATCTAAATTAGTCTAAATATGTAAAATCAAATTATTTGAAATTCATTTGCCCATCCATTGAAGTGTTACCAAATTGTATGGCCGAAAATCATTGTTTTTTTATAGTCACATGATGGATGGGCAAATGAATTTCAAATGATTTAATTTTACATATTTAGACTAATTTGGATGTGTAGATCAATGTGAACGGTTCGGATCGTCGATATGAACGCCCGAAGGCCTAGTGCACACGCCGTGTGCACTAAAGATAGTACACAACCGAAGCTTTCCATATATATATATATATATATATATATATATATATATATATATATATATATATATATGGAAAATGCTAATATGAGATGGTGAGATGGGTGAGATGAAAATATATTTTGTGAGATGAGCAATTTGAATTATCCAAATCTCGATCACATCGTTCACATCATTCTATATATCATGTAGATGGTGTGTACAAAATTTCAAGCGATTTAGAGACCTCTAGCCTATGCATCAAAGCGTTCAAATAAATGCATATATATGTATTTCGCATCATCTTCATGATGTGTTGAACGCTTTGATGCAAAGGCTAGAGGTCTCCAAATGGCTTAAAATTTTGTACACACCATCTAGATGACATGTAGAATGATGTGAACGGTGTGATCAAGATTTGGATGATTCAAATCGCCCATCTCACAAAAAAACACTCCATCTCACCATCTCATAATAGCATGACTCTCTCTATATATATGGGCTTGGAGTATATGTGGAATACATATGGAATTATATAATCATGGGCCATGAATAATTCAAATGAGATGGTAGTTGTGTGTGCATGAAGTGGGCCGGGTGTGATTGCATGTGCATGCCCCATGCACGTGAGTGTAGGATGATTTGTAAGTGGGGTTGGGGTTGTGATTAATCCCGCATCAATTGTGAGTGTAGGTGATGAGTAGTTTATATAATATTAGCCAATGATCCATAAGTTCCAACTAGCTATAGCACTTTTGGTGAGGTTGTGCCCGTGATGGGCCGTGGTTAGGTTTTGTTTTGTATGTGTCCATGCATAGGTGCGCACGTAGATGAGCCAGGTTCTGGGCGTTACAAATGGTATCAGAGCCATTTGTAACACCTGGGTAGGGTTGTACACTAGCAGAATTAGGGTACTCCTCTCCACATCGGTTAAAAAGGCGATCCTATATTAAATTGTATGTTCCGAGCTTAGCAAGGAAGCTAAGTTCTTAAGGGAGGTGTATGTAATACCCCATATTTCCTAAGATATATATATATATATATATATATATATATATATATATATATATATATATATATATATATATATATATATATATATATATATATACTAGGTATGCCCATTGGCACGTGCCTACGGCACGTCTTTAGAACGATGCAACATATGAAAAATCATGTAAACAGTAAGGGATGATTTATATAGACTTTTTTTTGTTAGTAGACGTTGATGTATTGATGTACTTCAAATTAAACATACTTCAAATTAAGATATTACAGAAAAAAAACCCAAATCTGAAGTCAGAACTAATGTATCAAGTAACCGCATCAGCACTAATCACAATTAAGTAATCAACATACTTCAAATTAAACTAAATTTTCATGTCGGGGTTGTTTTATTAACTTCTTATTAATGAAACAGGGTGGCCTTATTCCACCTTTTCTTCAAAAAAAAAAACTAAATTTCCATGCAAGGATTCGCCATAGGATCTTGTTGTTAACTTCCAAACATGAATGAAAACAAAATAATATATATATAGCTTGAAATATATGTGGAATACATATGGAATATATAATCTTGGGCCATGAATAAATCAAATGAGATGGTAGTTGTGTGTGGGCATGAAGTGGACCGGGTGTGATTGCATGTGCATGCCCCATGCATGTGAGTGTAGGATGATTTGTAAGTGGGGTTGGGGTTGTGATTAATCCCACATCGGTTGTGAGTGTAGGAGATGAGTAGTTTATATAATATTAGCCAATGATTCATAATTATCAACTAGCTATAGTACTTTTTGTGAGGCTATGTCTGTCGTGGGCCGTGGTTAGGTTTTGTTAGCTATAGCACCTTTTCTTATTCCAAAAAAAAAAAAAAAAAAAACGGAAGCAACAATTTTCATACTATCTACTTGTAAAGCAAAATAATTATTGTCGAATGTCAAGTATGCAGTCTAGTCCATGACTTAGCTGAATGACTTGAGTTATAATTATGAGCTATCGATTCTCATTTGCTAATTCATATTACCTGGCAATAAGTATAGGATACAATGCAAAAAGTTTTATCTTTAAATTTATTTGCCTTAAAGTTTGTCACCTTTCTTTTATCCTTAGTACTGTTTAGTGCTCTCATCTAATTTTGAAACTGCATACATTCCCTCATTTTTCTCATATATTTCTATTTTAGTTTGTTCGAGGAAAAGTTGAAGGTTTGATTGAAATCCATCAAAATGCCCTGTCTTGTAGACATTGTCTGGGAACACGCTAAAATGGTTGAGGAGCAAAGAAACCATGTCCGGTGTAACTATTGCCATCAAACCATGCATGGAGGTATTACGCGAATGAATATGGACTCTCTGAGTATTTGCAAAGGAGAATCTTACTGTATGTTTCATATTTTCCTATCCTTTATTTCTTTTATTGAAAATTTTACTTATGACTACTATATACAGTAATATAGTCATGAAATACCATATAAATTTTTTCCCTTTTGCTTTTAACGTATTCATATTGTTCTGCTGTTGTTGTGCATTATTCATATAGTTAGTTTCTGACATTTTTATTAAAAATTGGATAAATTGGTGGATGGGTGCTATGTTTTTTGTGTCATCCAAGTAAACAAATTTAATTTACTTCAAGTAAACAGATCAAGTTTTAATTCTCTGTAACTAGAACTTGACAATAGTAACCATGACAATAATTTTTTCTTACTATAAACAAGGGTTATCTGGTATCCGGTAATCAATCATGAAACTTTATTGCATATTTTGTGTTCATTAGTTGATACCCAATATTAGTGGGAAAGATTTATGTGATGATCATGATGAACAAATGATCAAATTCTGAGTTTTCTGTTAATTACTTTTTAAATGCCCTTATTAGTTGTCTGTTAGAATTTCATGATGCTCATCAGCATTTATCTTCACAAATTTTAAGTTATATCTTTCAACATAGTTTCTTTGGTACTTGATATATTTTGTACTTGGTCGACAAGCAATATATTGGTTTTTCTCGATACTAATTTATTAGTTGTCTTTCATCATTGTTCTTATATTTATTTCACTTCACTCTTACATTTTTCTTCCGTATCTAATTATATTTTTTTTTTCTTGTTCATTGCACACAGCCATAAAGTCAGTGGGCAAACGACTTTCCACTAGCAGAAGGGAGGTGTTAGATGCATCCTCAAGTGGCTTATGCAAGGATGATCAAGTATATAGCTGACTACTGGTCTATTGTCTTTCTCAGTTGGTTTCTTGCTTCTTAGCTGGTCTATTGTCTTTCTCAGTTGGTTTCTTGCTTCTTAGCTTGTTGTTCAATTCCTTAGTGTTATATATAATATTTATAATTTGATATTTTTATCTTCATTTTCTTTAGTACATACTGTAAAGCTTATTACACCAATATCTTTCACTTTAGAGTTTTAGCATATATATACAGAGGGAAGCCTCTAAGGCACAGGAGGAAATTTCCTCTTATAGTGTATTAAAATTCCAATCACCACACCCAAAATTCACGATCCACATTATTCAAGTTGATCTTCATAGCATAAAATTATAGTCATCATGATGTTGCAAAATGAATGGTTTTTCAGTTATAAAACAATTGTGAGTACTAATGCATGGGAAACACATATTTAACTTTAATGATATTTCATCCTCTTATGTTTATGATATGTTGAACAATTTGAACCAGCAGTTGGGAGGAGGGGGTAGGATTTTTTAGGGTGCCATAGCAGGAAATTTCCTTCTGTGCCATAGGACACCCCGCTTTCTCATATATAGGGAAATCTTCTGTAGTGAACGCAAACGCACTGTACCGTGCGGACCACTCAGGCAAAATAGGGCGTTTGCACGCTACAGTGCGTTTGCAACCGAAGATTTTCCTATATATATATATATATATATATATATATATATATATATATATATTAGGAAAAATGGTTGGATTAACTGACATAGACAACTATTCATTTTATTTAACAGTATTGTTAGGAAGAATGTCCGAAGAAAATATGTTTTTTTTTTGAAAGAAAGTTTTTGGTGAAGGAAGTGAAGTAATACATTGTCTAGGGACCGTGGAAGAAGAAAATTGTGAGGTTTATTCTCTGTGTTTATGACATAAAGAAACCTAGCTGTGAAGCACAAACAATTCTGTCTGGTAGCTATGGCATGTTAGACACATTAATCCGACACGACACTAGGTATTTTAGTACAATTTTTAAGAATCTTCGCACTGCTACACTCTTTACTGTCTTGTCCGTGGCTGTGGTTTTAGACAACATTTTTCTATTTATCATTGATTCCGTTTATCATTGAAAGTGCCAATATTATGGTTAGCTCTTTTCATTTATCGCTATAATAAGTTGTGTAGTTGCCTTATGACTATCAGTCCTTCACGGAGAAAATTAGACAGTGGTTTAACCGCTTAATTTGGTTATGTGAATTTCTTGCTATCTTCGATAAAAGGGAAAAAAAATAAAAGTACCTTCTTGTCATCTTTTACGAAAAAAAAAAGATTTCATAAAAATATTAATCAACCCCCAAAAAATAAGAACACCAAAGTTCATTACAATTTTCCACTAAGATTTAAAACCAACAAAAGAACCTTTTGAAGAAGAAAAATTAGTAATAATTATAACAATAAAAATACATCTGGAGCTGCATGATCAATTTCCACAAACTGGTGGCAATTTGTTGGCCTAAAATTGGTGGAATGTTTTGATTTTTGCATTGAATTTCAAATGATAAATATGTTATTTCAATTTTAAATGAAAGTGCAAGTGCTGTCAAGCGTCAAGTATGTAGTCTAATCCATGGAGGAAGCTGAAAACTTTATTATGATTTTGAGCTATTTATTCTCATCTGCTAATCCATATTACTTAGCAAAATAGTAAGTACAAATCACATTTTCAAATCTTCCATCTTTATTATTTTTGGCCAAAAATTTCTCAGCTTCTTTTTACCCTGTGTAATGTTTAGTTCTCTCAAGTAATTTGGAAACTGCGCATGTTCCTCAATTTTCTGATAAATTTAACTTTCTGAAGGTTCAACTGAACACCATCAAAATGCCGCGTTCTCCAGACATACGGTGGGAATATGGTAAAAATTTTGGGGGGCAAAAGAAGAGTGTGCAGTGTAACTACTGCCAAAAAAACATGTCTGGAGGTGTTACTCGCCTCAAACAACATTTAGCATGCAAAAGCGGGCAAGGGCTGTGAGGCTGTGCCAAAGGAAGTAAGAGAGATGCTAATGAAGCATCTGGAAAAATCAATACCAAAGAAGCTAAATGAGAAGCAGAGAAGAACATCAAAAGCCGTGCCACCTTTGACTAGTCAGAGCGCGACACTTATGTGATGGATGCTGAACATGAAGTGTTGACTATTCACAAAGGAGAATGATGAGGACATCTATTCTGTTTAGTTTAGTATTTTATTTCAGTACCATATTTGTTTTTGGCAATTATAGCCATATGTAATCTTTCTTTTATGTATTAGAATATTTATGAGATTTTAGAATATTTTGAGATTTGTATCGAGATTTGTTTTGAGCCTATATATAGACCTTGAGATTAATGAGAAAGTATGCCATTCTTGATTTAAAAAAATTATTGTGTTGAGTTTTGCTCTTCATCTCTCTTTTTGTGTGATACAATTGAGATCTAATTATTAGAGTTTGTGATAAATCCTAATAAACTTTTAGGCTTTGTGATAAACTCTAAAACTACCCCAAATCTCCAAATCCAATACAAATTTCTAACCCTAATTTCTCAAATTTAAAATAAAACCCTAATCCCCAAATATAATTAAACCCAAACCCTAATCCCTCTTCATCTTCTTCCTCTCCCTCCATCGATTTCCGAAACCCTCCCGATTCCTCTCGCCGCCCCAGTCATCTACCACCAAGCACCCACACCACCACCATCCCCCTCATCATCTTCCATCGTCGTCGCCTGCCACCCGCCCCACCACCATCCCCCTCATCCTCTTCCGTCTTCGCCGCCTTTTCCCCACCACCCGACCAACTCCCCGACTGCCTCATTGACCTCCTCGTCCCTTCCTGTTTCTGATCGCCAGCCACAGCCAAAACCCCCAAATCCTGACGACCCTCCTCCTGTTTCCATCGACACCGCCGTCGACCCACCTCGCTGCGTCGACCCCCGTCGCCGCCCTCAGCCAGCGACACCGTCGCCGTCACCCTTGCTGTTGCCATGGCTGACTTTGTTGCTGCTGTCTCTCTCTTACTGTTGTTGCTGATTGCTGTGTTCTGCATTGCTGCCAACCCAAGATCTAATGCTGGTTTCTTCGAATCTCGGTATACTCTTTTCACTTTTCAAATATTTGTGTTATACTGCTTTATCATCTCTATTATATTATTTAATTTAACTGTCGACCACAAATATCAAGATTGAGTGTTCTACTTGCCTAATTATAGTACGGATCAATATTGAATCTTTTACTTGCTAAGAACGCTTAGAAATTTAATTATTGATTGTTAGAACTGAATTATTAATTAGGCTTGTTAAACTTAATTCAATTCTTAAAAATCCATCAAACCGATTAATTGTTTAAAATTCTAACTTTGATCTGCATTACATGTTGGTAAAATTAATCCATTAAGATTCTTGGAAATTTTCTATTTAAGGTTAGTTTTACATCATTTTGGTATCAGAGCGAAAGTTCTTAAAACCCTAGTTCTTGCATCATTTAGGTATTATTTTTTTTGCATTCATTTAGGATCGTGTAGTCTTTTATTTTTTTTCTTTAATTATTTTAGATCATTTCAGATTTATTATTATTTATAAAAAAAACTAGCACACACACGACGTAGTTTTCCACTTTTGGTGAATGTGTCTTCGCAGCACCATC
The DNA here is from genome assembly GCA_017893485.1 of Hemerocallis citrina. Lineage (NCBI taxonomy): Eukaryota > Viridiplantae > Streptophyta > Magnoliopsida > Asparagales > Asphodelaceae > Hemerocallis > Hemerocallis citrina. Next base: position 208,825,582 of record CM030363.1, on the reverse strand, counting down.
CCAGATCCTGAAGAGCCTTTCTTATCCCTCCCAAATCACCCAATTAGGAACCCTAGACCTCCCCGACCTGAAATGGACAACTCTGATATTTCTGCTAACCTAGCTGCCATTTAAGCAACTCTTTCCAATATCAATTAGAGACTTCAGAAAGTGGAATTAAATCAAATTGTTGCCCCTGAGCTTCATGCTAATCGTCAGATCCCTCAAGAGAATGTTCATGATAATCGACGTCAAGAACGTGATCCTGACGAACAATATAAGAAGAACGTTAAGGCTGACGTTCCCCATTTTGAAGGCCACATGGAACCCCAAGATTATCTTGATTGGATCTGTGCGATGGACCACTACTTTGTGTGGTTTGACATGAGCGAAACCCCGAAGGTTAAATTTATCACTGTAAAATTGACGGATAAAGCTCAATAACATTGGACTAATCTTGAACATGCCCGCAGAGGCCGAGGCCTAGCACCCATAGCCACCTGGAAAGTCACGAAAGAGAAGCTCACTGAGAGATATGTACCATTATCGTTCCACACCCGATTGCTAGATTCGTAAAACCAACTTTATCAAGGAAGCAAATTCACACAAGAATATGTTGATAAGTTTGATGACTTCCTTATTCGGTGCAATACCTTAGGTAAAGAGAGTGAAGAACAAACTCTCTAGATTCAGAGATAGATTACGAGCCGATCTAAGGAACGAGCTAATTCATAGAAATGTGGACTCATTAGCGGCAACTTATGCCCTAGTCCTCGATATGGGTTCCCTTAAATCTAGTTCCCATTATAGATCCAACGATTCGAAAGATCATTCCCCTAGAATGACCTTTCCTGATCCCTCTAGACCTGAGTACTCTTTTCCTCAGTACTCCAACAAGTCTTACCGAAGCAAGCCTACATCAAATTCATATCCACTTAGAAATGACAACACGGGTAAGAACACTCAAAGAGACTATTCTAAGATTGATCCTCTCACTAAGTGAAACAAATGCAAGGGATACAGCCATATTGCTGGCAACTGTCCCAGCCCCAGTAGGATCAATAGAGTAGAGGGACCGCTGTCATTGCTGATGAGCCCGACAATAAGTTTACCTATGAACCTAATGTAAGCGATGACATTGATGAAAAAAAAGGATGACCGGTCTCTTAATTGTATTCAGTCTGTCCAGTCACCTCCATTGAGTGTACCTAAGGCACCCATCCCTTTCCAAGTCACTTGGCATCCTATAGATTTTATCCATGTGTTAGAACATTCTACAGTCATAGAATCTGCACCCACATTTGCATATCACATTCATGACTTGCATAGAGAAATTTTGAAGGAACTTAATAAGAATAATTTTAACTACATGTTAATAGCAGATACTAGAAGAAAATTTATAACTTTTGATATTGGTGACGAAGAGCTAGTTTGGATTCGTCCGGAACGATTTTCACTTGGATCCGTTAAGAACTTAAACATACGTGCTGCAGGTCCATTTAAGATCCTGCATACAATCAATGATAATACCTATGTCGTTGACCTCTCTGAAGGTTTTGACATAAGTAAGACTTTCAATATTGAGGATCTAGTATTCTATGAAGGCTCAAAATTCAATCCTAGAAATTTTCTTATAGATGAGCCTACCCTACAGCCTAATGGTGAGATTCCCACATTTACCCCTCTACCTGATACTATTTATCCATCGACAGAAAAATTGAATAATATTTTAGATGATCAGAAAATCACTACAAGAGATGGTTGTAAACACAAGTATTTGGTGAGGTGCAAGAACAAGTTGAAGTTGGATGATACTTGCAGTGATCGTGAGGAGCTTCCGTAACTGGATCCAGATCTTTTAGAGCACCATGATAGGATCACTGGTTTTGACTCGACTGGGTCGAGCTCTCTCCCACTCGAAGAGAATGATGAGGACATCTATTCTGTTTAGTTTAGTATTTTATTTCAGTACCATATTTATTTTTGACAATTATAGCCATATGTAATCGTTCTTTTATGCAATAGAATATTTCTGAGATTTTAGAATATTTTGAGATTTGTATCGAGATTTATTTTGAGCCTATATATAGGCCTTGAGATTAATGAAAAAGTATGCCATTCTTGAATTAAAAAAAAATTATTGTGTTGAGTTTTGCTCTTCAACTCTCTTTTTGTGTGATACAATTGAGATTTAATTATTAGGGTTTGTGATAAATCCTAATAAACTTTTAGGGTTTGTGATAAACTCTAAAACTACCCCCAAATTCTCAAATACAATACAAATTTCTAACCCTAGTTTTCCAAATTTAAAATCAAATCCTAATCCCCAAATATAATTAAACCCAAACCCTAATCCCTCTTCATCTTCTTCCTCTCCCTCCATCGATTTCCGAAACCCTCCCAATTCCTCCTCGCCGCCCCCGTCGTCTGCCACCCCACCACCACCATCCCCCTCATCCTCTTCCATCGTCGTCGCCTGCCACCCACACCACCACCATCCCCCTCATCCTTTTCTATCTTCGACGCCTTTTCCCCACCACCCGACCAACTCCCCGACTGCATCATCGACCTCCTCGTCCCTTCCTGTTTCTGATCGCCAGCCACAACCAAAATCCCCAAATCTCGATGACCCCCTCCTGTTTCCATCGACACTGCCGTTGACCCACCTTGCTGCGTCAATCCCCGTCGCCGCCCTCAGCCAGCGACGCCGTTGTTGTCGCCCTTGCTGTTGCCATTGCTGACTTTGTTATTGCTGTCTCTCTCTTACTGTTGTTGCTGATTGCTGTGTTCTGCGTTGCTGCCAACCCGAGATCTAACGCTGGTTTCTTCGAACCTCGGTATACTCTTTCTACTTTTCATATATTTGTGTTATACTGCTTTATCATCTCTATTATATTATTTAATTTAACTGTCTACCACAAATATCGAGATTGAGTATTCTACTTGCCTAATTAGAGAACGAATCAATATCGAATTTTTTCCTTGCTAAGAATGCTTGGGAATTTAATTATTGATTGTTAGAACTAAATTATTAATTTGGCCTGTTAAACTTAATTCAAATCTTGAAAATCCATTAAACCGATTAATCGTTTAAAATTCTAACTTTGATCCGCATTACATGTTGTTAAAATTAATCCGCTAAGATTCTTGAAAATTCTCTATTTAGGGTTAATTTTACATCAGAGAATCTCAATACTGTAGATCTCATATTTTCCTTTTTCTTGTTTATTTCCGTGAAAATATACTTATCACTACTATATTGTGTTGTGTAAGAATCTCAAAGATTAAATTTAAGTTCTTGTCAATTTATATCTTCTTCCAAGATCGAAATAAGTATTGCACTAACACCATATTAATGAAATGCCACTTTCTCCCCCCTTTTTATTTATCTCATTTTATATTGTTTTCTGTTAATTATTATTTTATTGTTGGTTTCTGACATTTTGATTAAAAATTGGAAATGATGGTGGATAGATGCTCTGTTAACACTCATCATATATTTGTATCTGCAAGTAAACAAATTTACAAATGTTTACTTCAGGGGAGTCCAGTCTTATGATTGGCTTTGACTAGTGTATCACTAGATAAAACCATCTCAAACATTTTTATCCATTTTATTTATAGTTGGAAGAGGTGCTATCTTATTTAATGCCATGACTCTGTTCTGGTAGTTTATTAAATATCTGCCTCAGTATCAAATTAATGGTATCCTTATAGTTCTGTACATATCTTGCAGTCCTTTACTTGATCTGTTTGTAAATGGTAGATGTTAGGATATCTCGCAGTTCTGTGCATATCTTGCAGTCCTTTACTTTGTAGAGATTCTGATTAAAAATGTTAGGATGCTTGGGCGGGGAAGTTACTTATTTGCATAACATTTCAATAAGGACATATCGGATTTGATGCAATCAAAATAGTTTATGTAGGTGAACAAATCAAGTCTTATTAAGGTGGTCTATGGTCCTCACACTTCTGTTACTAGAATGACTTTCTGGACAGAACTAAGACCAATTCAAGTACATTGGCCACACCCCTGGGTGGTGGGGGACGATTTTAACATCACTAAATTCGCCTCAGAACACAGAGGCAGAGGATCCAATAACTCTGATCGGAAAGCTTTTAATGAGGTTATCACGGACCTGGAACTGGTGGACATTCCCATCTCTGATAGGCTTTTCACTTGGTCAAACATGCAATCGTCACCCATTTTAGCGAAATTAGATAGGATTCTAGTCTCCACTGACTGGGAGACCAAATTCCCGTTGTCTGCGGCTAAATCGCTCCCTAAACCCACATCGGACCATGTACCTATTTTCCTATCCTCCGGGGAAGTTCAACCCAGGAGATCACCAAAGTTTAGATTCGAGAAGGCATGGTTAGAAATCCAAGACTTCCACCACATGGTCTACAAGTGTTGGTCTCGCCCCACCACGAGGATTGAAGCTACCGCTATATGGTGTGAAAAAATCAGAAGACTTACGGACAAGCTCAGGAAATGGAACTGGATCAGATTTGCGCTGATTTGGATGGCAAAAGACTCACTTCTTGAAGGAATTGAAGAGCTGGAGAAGACTGAAGAATCTAGAGATCTGCTACAGGAAGAGCGGAATATGTTGCTCCAATTCAGACAGAAAATTGACCAACTCTATAGGCTTGAGGAAATCAAATGGCAACAACGGTCCAAAATTTCATGGCTCAAAGAAGGAGACGCGAATACAACATTCTTCCATCGAGTAGCTAGTGCCCGCCGTAGATCCAACCTTATTCACTCGATCCATTCAGACTCTGGAACAATCCAAGGTGAGAAGGATATTAGAATGACATTCCAGTCCCATTTCAAACTACTCTTTGGATACAAAGCATACCTGAGAGTCCCCCTCCGGCATGATTTCTGACAGGACTTGGTGGACAACTCCGGACTTATGCTGCAATCACTAGAAGCGCCCTTCTGTAAGAAGGAAGTCTGGGAGGCAATCCAACAACTTGGTAAAGACAGCCCCAGGTCCAGATGGTTTCCCGATGATCTTCTATCAGACATTCTAGGAGGAGATCAATGGCGATTTTCTGAGGATGTTCGCTAATTTCTATGACCATAAGCTTAAACTAGGGAGAATTAATTTTGCTGACGTTGTGCTGATTCCTAAGAAAGAAGACTCCCGGCGAGTGGGAGACTACCGCCCGATTAGTCTCCTTAACTGCTCTATCAAGATCATCATCAAGACGCTCGCTAATAGACTGAGAAAGGTGATGGATGATCTCATTAGCCACGACCAGATGGATTCATTCAAGGGCGATGTATTCAGGACAGTATGGCGACGGCTGAAGAAACTATCCATCAATGTCACACATCGAATACTAAGAGCTATCTCCTGAAACTGGATTTCAAAAAAGTTTATGATTCGGTTGAATGAGATTGTCTCCTGGAAGCGCTTGCTGGAAGAGGCTTTGGGGTTAGATGGATTAGATGGATCCACACATGTCTTACCACCAGCAGAACTGCAATTTTGGTAAATGGAGTGTCGGGCCACCCATTTTCGTGCAAACGGGGCCTCAGACAAGGGAATTCACTCTCACCTCTTCTCTTCACCATTGTGGCAGACGTACTTCGGTCCATGATGGCTAATTGCAGTAGAGTAGGTTGGATTATACCGGTGGCCAAGGGAGTAAACCGCAAAGGCTGCTCAATCCTCCAATATGCAGATGATACTCTCTTATTTGGTAATGACAACCTCGGGAAAACTACCGCCTTCAAAGGTATTTTATATAGTTTTGAAGCTTGGTCTGGTCTCAGGATAAACTTCCACAAAAGTGCTCTCATCCCCATTGCCCTGACAACGGAAGAGGCACTAGTGCATGCCACAATTCTCAATTGCGCTACAGAGAGCTTTCCCATTCAATACCTGGGACTGCCACTAAGACTCGGGAAACTCAAAAAGAATGATTGGCTATCCATTATTGACTGGATTGAGAACCGTCTAGCAGGTTGGAAAGGTAAAACCCTATCATTAGGAGGGAGAGTCACGCTTATTAATGCAGTCCTATCAAATATTTCAACCTATAATCTGTCCTTCTTCGAAATGCCGCGATGGGTAATTCAGAAAATTGACCGGACCAGAAAATAGTTTTTATGAGAAGGGGCAGACCCGGACCGGGGGGGCTACCACCTTATCAGATGGGAGAAGACATGCATGAAAAAGATACATGGAAGACTAGGTATTATTGATCTTCGAGATATGAATCTTGCTCTACTGGCAAATGATGGTGGAAGGTTAACCACCCTAATAAAGAAGGGTGGCAATATTTTGTTCAGGGATATCTGCATGGGAATGGAATGAGAAATTTGTACTTTAGGGTAGGCCAACGTGTTTCCTAGTTCTGGAAAGGCATCATTAATGCCTATGATCCCTTCATTAGCTGTGTTAATGCAGTTTCGGTAACGACAGACTCACTAGATTCTGGTGGGACAAGTGGTGTGGTGATCACACTCTTAGAGCTCTATTTCCCGATCTATATGATCATACGTCACAACTATACTAGTTAAAAGTTGTGCCACCTTTGACTAGTCAGAGCGACACTTATGTGATGGATGCTGAACATGAAGTGTTGACTATTCACAGAGGAGAATCTCAATACTGTATGTCTCATATTTTCCTTTTTCTTGTCTATTCCCTTCAGTGAAAATATACTTATCACTACTATATTGTGTTGTGTAAGAATCTCAAAGATTAAACTTAAGTTCTTGTCAATTTATATCTTCTCCCAAGATCGAAATAAGTATTGCACTAACACCATATTAATGAAATGCCACTTTTCCCCCCTTTTTATTTATCTAATTTTATATTGTTTTCTGTTATTTATTATTTTATTGTTGGTTTCTGACATTTTGATTAAAAATTGGAAATGATGGTGGATAGATGCTGTGTTAACACTCATCATATATTTGTATCTGCAAGTAAACAAATTTACAAAATGTTTACTTCAGGGTAGTACAGTCTTATGATTGTCTTTGTCTAGTGTATCACTAGATAAAACCATCTCAAACATTTTTATCCATTTTATTTATAGTTGGAAGAGGTGCTATCTTATTTAATGCCCTTACTGTGTTCTGCTTGTTTATTAAATATCTGTCTTGAGAGAGAGAGAGAGAGAGAAATCTTCGGTTGCACACTACTTTGGTGAGCACTCCGTGAGCACTCACGAACTAGAGACCCTATGAAAAATCCGAACCGCTCATATTGTTCTATATGCCTTACTTCGGTTGAGCACTACTCTAGTGCTCACCGCGTGAACACTAGGCCTTCGGGCATTCATATCGTAAATCCGAACCGTTCACATTGATCTACACATCTAAATTAGTCTAAATATGTAAAATTAAATCATTTGAAATTCATTTGCCCATTCATTGAAGTGTTACAAAATTGTATGGCTGAAAATCATTGTTTTTATAGTCACATGATGGATGGGCAAATGAATTTCAAATGATTTGATTTTACATATTTAGACTAATTTAGATGTGTAGATCAATGTGAACGGTTCAGATCGTCGATATGAACGCCCGAAGGCCTAGTGCACACGCCGTGTGCACTTGAGGTAGTGCACAACCGAAGCATTGTCAATGGACGACTGATCGCCTGGGACGAAGCGATCAAGATTGCTGGCCTTCTTCTGATAATATTCTGCTTTAGCAATAGACTTTTCGGCAATGGCATCAACAGCAACATCCATTCTTGAGCTTTTTGTTGCTCGACCGCTAGACCCACTAGAGCGTCTCTTATGAGACCCCGTATACATTGGTTCGTAATCATCATCATCAACCAAATTTACATGTGGTGCATTGGGGGGAGTGGGGTGGGCGAACTCAAAGTTGATCCTTTGTTCCTCATCGAGGTCATACACCCTTTGAGATGAAGCCCTAGAAAGTAAACCCTCGGCAGTAGAATCAGCAAAAATTTTGGTCAACACATCATAATTGGCCAAACCCTTCGTTTTGAATTCTGTAGCTTTAGGGTGTGCCTATTTATAAATTATTGTGTTGTTAGTTTACAACTATAAAAGTCAATAATAAGTATATTATGATCATAATCCCACAGCAGCATAAAAAAAAATTATATGTGAACCTTGACATATGCCTGCCAAACAACGGGATCGCAAGTCACTGTCTGATTCTCTTCATCCCAACCCATACCGCTTTGATTCTTCAAATCGTGAAACGCTTTCCACTGCATCTTAAGTCTCCCATATTTTTTTATTTGTTTAAGCGTGTATGCACGATTACATTGTTGGTTCAAAGAAGCCATCAATTGAGACCATTGTCTTGCATCAAATTTCGCACTTTTCAAACTATTTCGATCAACCTCGGCCTCCATCATCTCAATAAATGTACGCACATTAATTGCTGGCCAAAGCCCAAGATCACTCTCCATCTCAATCTCCTTTCCCTTAACGATCAATATAAAATAACATTCATCAATTGGTAAACATTAACAGTGAACAGTATTAATTTGAGGTTACTATAGCAATTGTAGATGATGTGTACTATCCACCTCCACTTCAATCGAAATCAAAGTAAAAAAAATAAACTCCATTTCCAGTTCAGCCACCATCATTAATCCTGTCTAATTGAAATATCCAATTTCAACTACTAACAAAAGCGACGTCGACCGTAGGGTGAAAACACCTCATTCCGAATTTCAATTCAGTACAAAAATATGTCTCCATTCAGTATAGGCCCAGTATTAAAAGAAATAATTTTTTTTTTTCGGATCTGGAATAAACAAATCAGTACTCAACTTCTCCAAATCACATCAAACCCAAAAAAAAAAAATTGGTCCCTCAAATCGTTAGTCCGTCCATAAAATTAACACCAAAAAAGGGATTTTTTGTGAAGCAAATGTGGAAATAACGACCCAATACCATAACAGAAGCAGAAAAATTGAATAGATTTTAAACATACCCTGGATTGTTGGTTTTCAAACCTGAAGAAGTTGTCTCCGATAGATTCCCTCGATCGGCGCCTGATTCTACAACTACGTTCTCGAAGACACCTTCTTGTAAAAGCAGATCTGGTCTCACAGACCATGAATCGAGCGTCGTGCGGGGTGAGAAGGGGTGAGAAGAGCGACACGCTATCGTGTGGGGTGAGAAGGGGTGAGTCGTGCGGGGTGAGAGTGAAGATGGAGTAAAGGATTCGCAAGATGAGAGGAAATGGGAGTAAAGAGGGCGTTAGGATTTTCAGATCTAACGTCGGCTGTCAACGAAGAAAGAGGAAGGGGGAAAAGGAAGATAGAGGAAGGGGCAAATCTGGAGAAGAGGGTGACGAAAATATAACCAAACGGGTTTTCACAAAAATATTTTGTGAAAATGGGACAAGGAGGTGGCGAAGAGGGTGACGAGAGAGGAGGAGAAGGTGGTGAATAGGGAGAGTTGTAGTGACAGTGAGATGGGGATGGAAGAAGGGGAAAGGCCAAAAGGGGAAAACAACCCAAAGTTGTTTTCTGAAAAGATGCCCCAAACGAAAATATAACCAAACGCATTTTCACAAAATTTTTTTTCTGAAAATATTTCCAAAAAATGTAACCAAACGCACTCCAAGTAATTTGAAGTTCATTTGCCCATCCATCAAGCTGTTAGAATTTTCAGCCATACAATTTTGTGATGATGTAAATCATGGGAAAATGAACTTTAAATTACTTGATTTTTTATTGTTAGGCTATCTAAGGCATATAGAAAGATATAAGCGGTTTGGATTTTTCATAGGGTCTCCAGTTCGTGAGTGCTCACCAAAGTAGTGTGCAACCGAAGATTTCTCTCTCTCTCTCTCTCTCTCTCTCTATATATATATATATATATATATATATATATATATATATATATATATATATATATAGGGAAAAAGGGGTATGAGCAACTTGCTCATTTAGTAAATGAGCAAGTGATGAGGTGGCATGCATGTGATTGGAAAATCATAAAAGTGATTAGATACTCAATGTATCACATGCATGCCACCTCAACAATTGCTCATTTATTAAATGAGCAAGTTGCTCATATCCCTTTTACCCATATATATATATATATATATATATATATATATATATATATAGGAAAATGCTAATATGAGATGGTGAGATGGGTGAGATGAAAATGTATTTTGGGAGATGAGCGATTTGAATCATCCAAATCTCGATCACACCGTTTACATCATTCTACATATCATGTAGATGGTTTCTAAATTCTTTGCCTTATTAGAGTTAATTATGTTGATTTCTAAATTTTTACATAGTAAATTATTTAGAAAGTCCAAAAAAACTGCTTTGCCCAAAATTATTTAGAAATGTAGTAATGTTTGGTTTACTAATTTAGTTTTATTTGTATTGATTTTTCACGTTCAATTTATACGGAATTAATGACATAGAATTTTTAGTGCGGTTAGAGTAAAAAATCTTGCAAATGGCCTCCAAAAAATACGAAACTTTGCGAGTGGGTTGATCTCACGTAGCACAAGCCACCCCAACATGTAGAAGTGGGTTTTGATTCACGGTTCGAGATATACGACCGTGTATCGCTTTTGGTTTAAAAAAACCTAATACAGCGGTATACGGACGTATCTGGCAAACCGTGAGTCGAAACTCACTTCTACAAGTTCGGGTGGCTTGCGCTGTGTGAATTCGACCAAGTTGGAAAGTTCTATAAATTTTGGATGCCGTTTGTGTGGTTTTCTCACGTTCCTCGCATTAGAAGTTAATGACTTAGAATTTTTTAATGTGGTTAGAGTTGAAAACCTTGCAAACGGCCTCCAAAAAATACGAAACTTTACCAGTAGGTTGATCTCACCCAGCACAAGCCACCCCAATTTGTAGAAGTGATTTTTGATTCACGGTTCGAGATATAAGGCCGTGTATTGCTTTTGGTTAAAAAAAAACCTAATAAAGCGGTATACAGACGTATATAGTAAACCGTGAGTCGAAACTCACTTCTACAAGTTTGGGTGGCATGCGCTACGTGAATTTGACCAAGTTGCAAAGATTTAGAAATTTTGGATGCCGTTTGTGCGATTTTGTGACGTTCCTCGCATTAGAAGTTATTGACTTAGAATTTTTTTAGTGCGGTTAGAGTTAAAAACCTTGCAAACGGCCTCCAAAAAATACGAAACTTCGCGAGTAGGTTGATCTCATGCAGCAGAAGCCACCCCAACTTGTACAAGTGGGTTTCGATTCACGGTTCGAGATATACGGCCATATAACTTTATTTGGTTAAAAAAAACCTAATAAAGCGGTATACGGACGTATCTCGCAATCCGTGAGTCGAAACTCACTTCTACAAGTTTGGGTGGCTTGCGCTACATAAATACAACCAAGTTGAAAAGTTTTATAAATTTTGGATGCCGTTTGTGCAGTTTTCTCACGTTCTTCGCATTAGAAGTTAATGACTTAGAATTTTTTTTCGTGCGGTCAGAGTTGAAAACCTTGCAAACGGCCTCAAAAAAATACGAAACTTTGCAAGAAGGTTGATCTCATGAAGCAGAAGCCACCCCAACTTATAAAAGTGGGTTTCGGTTCACGGTTCGAGATATACGGCCGTGTATCGCTTTTGGTTAAAAAAACCTAATAAAGCGGTATACGGACGTATCTCGCAAACCGTGAGTTGAAACTCACTTCTACAAGTTTGGTGGCTTGCGCTACGTGAATTTGACCAAGTTGAAAAGTTATATAAATTTTGGATGCCGTTTGTGCAGTTTTCTCACGTTCCTCGTATTAGAAGTTAATAACTTAGAATTTTTTAGTGCGGTTAGAGTTGAAAACCTTGCAAACGGCCTCCAAAAAATACGAAACTTTACGAGTAGGTTGATCTCACGCAGCAGAAGCCACCCCAACTTGTAGAAGTGGGTTTCGATTCACGATTTGAGATATATGGCCATGTATCGATTTTGGTTAAAAAAACCTAATAAAGCGGTATACGGACGTATCTCGCAAACCGTGAGTCAAAACTCACTTCTAGCGTGACTTGTGCTACGTGAATCCAACCAAGTTGACTTTTACTGCTTTTTTGTTGTCATTTGCGCATTTTTTCCCACAATCTCGGTATATTTATTGATGATAAATAAATGGATGTAACACGTACCAACTACATTTAAATTTTTTTGTACATAGATAAATGGCTAGAACAAGGCAACGGAGAAGCCCGTCCGGTACCACTAGCGGCACACCAACTACGGAGGTAAGATTGATTATTATTATTAGTTTTAAATACGAATATGTAACATTATCTCAATAATAACATTTGTTATCTTTGTTCGTGTAGGTTGGTGGCCGTTAATCTATATCTGCTGAGGCAGGTCCGTCGTCCTCGGTTCCCGTTATACCACCTGGACCCGTGGACACAAACTTACTCACGTTGCAACCCAAACACCAATCTGAAGCCATGTGGAATGGGTCCGATAAGAAATGTAACTTCTAGAAGCACGCGGTTCTTCCTTTTAACCCCTGTATCACGGCGTACTTAATTGAGGCCGGTTTCTACAGAGCTAAATTCATGGGGGGAGTGAAGCTAGATCGGCCGCTACTTAATGCTCTTATCGAGCGATGGAGGCCAGAGACCCACACATTCTACCTACCAGTAGGTGAGATGATTGTGACCCTCCAAGATGTAGCAATGATAACTGGGCTACCAATAGATGGGGTCGCTGTGACGGGGAACATGGACTTTGATCGAGTTGAAGTTGTTCATGATTTTCTCGGTATCGACCTCCAGTTGATAGTTCTCCAACGAAGAGAGGCCGTTGAAAAAGAAATCCTCGAAAATGTTCCCGCAGATCATGATCAAGATTTATTGTATGAACAAATAGAAGCTGCGAAAGATAAAGTGGAAGCTGAAGTTTTGGATGAAACTTTCGATGATAAATCACTGTATATTAGTTGGTTGAAATTTCAGTTCGAGGAGGATTATTTGATCTCCGATTCGGATGAGGAAATCCTAACCTACTATGCTCGTGCGTATATTTTTAGTATGATAGGGGGAGTGATCTTCCCGAACTCATCTGGATCGACCGTGCCGCTAATGTACCTACGGTTGTTGGAAAATTTCCGTTATGCGGGCCGTTTCAGTTGGGGGAGTGCGACATTAGCACTACTGTATAGGAATTTGTGCACATGCTTTTTAGGTGCCGTACAAATGGGTAACCCGATGGTACTACTGCAAATCTGAAGTTGGGAACGCATCCACATCGGACGTCCCTGTATTATTGAACCAACATCGGATTGGTTGGCCAACCCAGAGGTACCGGAGTTGTTACCTCCGCTAGGAGTATATTAGGCGGGGCGGCACACGTGGGTCGATAACCCACCCCAATCTTTAACCTACTACAGAGATGAGTTAGATAACCTGCGGGACGAGTTCGTCAATTGGGAACCGTACTGGATTGCCAGGTTGCAAAGGGTTCCACCGGTCTGTTTAGACAGTGCCCTTTAGTTGACGGCTGCACCACTTGTGAATTTTGGCATTGTCGAGTATCAGTATCCTGATAGAGTGATGCGGAAATTCGGATATCAACAAAAGATTCCCGATGTCCGGTGCTATGCTAAAAAGTTGCACGAGGTGAGGAGAACGGGACGAGTGCCCAACTTCGATTGGGCTGATTACCATCGTTACCATGTGGCCAACTGGAATACCATGCGGCATCAAATGACATCGAATATGATGTTCGTCGCGATACCGTATGATGGCTCCCTCCAACAGGCATACATGATGTGGTACAAGAGGGTAACATGGTTGTATATTTCTCCAAAGGCTGCTGTACCAGCCGGTGTGCAGATTCTGATTTTCCCAACCCAGGCAGAACCACCTCCGGCATATTCCTCCTCCCAGCCGATGTAGCAACCAAAGGCTGAGACATATTGAAAAATGGTTAGTCAAATTTCATATAGTTAGTATGCATGTATTGTTATTTGAGGTGGGTGATATGTTAAGTATGCATGTTGTTTAAATTGAAATTTTCAACCTAATGTAGATTGAAAACACAAGAGAGAACGTTCGGACAACTACTCGCGTCTAGAAGAGTAAAGTACCGGAGAGCTTTAAGGAGATAATGCGGGAGATGCTAAAGCCGTGCCGTCGTACTCTTGAGGATGCGGGTGAAGGTCCGCAACTTGAGGCGTATTTGAAAGCCAACATGCCAGCAATGGGTTCTAGGCGAAAGGGCATGACAAGATAGGGAATTCACATCACTGAGTCACAACAAGTGCAACAATAGCAAAATCCTGAAGAAGTTGCAATGGAGCAGTGGTCGGATGACCCTGAATCCCCAGGGGCACAAGGCAGACGGCGAAATCCTGAAAGGAAGCGGAACCCGCCCGAGCAATTCACACCAAGCGGTCGCAAGCCGTGTGGCCGTAAACGGTAGTATCTAATAGTCGGTTCATTATTAGTAGTTTAGCATTTGGTTACTGATTTTGTGATTCCAATAACTAATGCATAGTTTATTTCTATGTTGATAAATTGTTGTAGGTAAATACCGGGCATGCGTGGAAGCTAACGTGAAGAACGCCTTGATAATTTTTTTAAAAAAATTTGGACATGTGTCGGGTTATATAATTTTTGTGAAAATTTTTGATAACTGTATTGATTTGAATTAATTATGTATATTGGTTGACATTGTCCATTTGTATGCTGTAAAATTGTTGTGAAGTTATCTGTTGTATTATAGACATTGATGTGATGCGAATTTGTGAACAAATTTGGTTAAGTTGTATTTGTATCAACCAAAGCACATAGAGCCAAACACAGACAAAAATTCTGTACAAATTTCTCTACTTAACCCGTTATTGACGATGACGGGTTAAATGAGTTTAACCCGTCATTTGTGATGACGGGTTAAATAGAGAGATATTGGCAGTCCTTTATCCCCTACAGACCAAGTCTTAATAAAGTACTGCCAATATCGCTCTACTTAACCTGTTATTGTGAACAACGGGTTAAGATCACTTAACCCGTTATTCACAACAACGGGTTAAGTAGGGAGATATTGGCATTACTTTATCCCCCTACATATTAAGTTATCATAATGGACTGCCAATATCTCTCCACTTAACTCGTTATTGCGGATAACGGGTTAAGATCGCTTAACCCGTTATCCTCAACAACGGGTTAAGTAGAGAGATATTGGCCTTGCATACCAAGTTTTCATAATATACTGCCAATATCTATCTACTTAACCCGTTATTAAGGATAACGGGTTAAGATCGCTTAACCCGTTATCCGCAATAACGGATTAAGTAGAAAGATATTTTTATGCTTTCTACAACTTTCTCTTCACTCTTTGCGAACATTGTCTCCTGAACTCTGCAAAGTGACATTCATATGCTTGTAAATTATTTATATTTTTTATTAATTTCCATTTATTGCCACATAACTAACCAATATAAAATCGTTAACATTAAATGTGGTCAAAAAGTTTAAAAAATAAAATTTGATAACTTGCCTAGGGTTAGGTTTAGGGGAAGCCAGGGTTAAGGGTTAGTGTAGGGTTATGTGTTGGGGTTAGGGTAAGGGTTAATATTTGTAGTAAGTGGTTGTTTTTTGTTTTGATTAATTATGTTAATATTTGTAGCTCTCCGATCTAAAACGCACTGAATTTTTTTCATTATTGGGTTCTACATGTGGTGCCCACTTCGTAGAGTGAAATGTAATAGTAGGCAAGCTATGGACATGTATTTTTTCTCTCATAATTGGATCTGATGACTCTCCGATCTAAAAAGCATTGAATCTTTTCCATAATTGGGTTGTACATGTGGGGTTCTACATGTGATGCCCACTTTGTAGTGTGGAATGTAATAGTATCCAAGTTATGGACTTTAGGTTTTTCCATTTTTGGCACTACATGTGGGGATATACATGTAGTGCAAGTTATCAAAGAGCATTGTTACAAGGATCATATGAATGAGATTGGATTGGAGTTTTATCAACTCATGGATTCCATAAGTAGAATCCAACATAGCATCCTCGGTCCTTGCTCTTTTTCTCTTCATAGTTCCCCCTTCACTCAAATAAATTTTGCTAAGTTTACGTCGAGGAATGGAGTGTTCATTTTTGTTTAGGATAACTTTGCCTACTATTATTGGAGACTCGACAAAGTGGGCACCACATGTAGATCCCCACATGTAGAACAAGTCCATAACGGGCCTATTATTACATTTCACTATACAACATAGGAACCACATGTACAATAAGGCCATAACTTGCCTAATATTATTGGAGACTTCCTCCCCGTACATGTAGTACAAGTCCTTAACTTGCTTTTACAATCGAAGAACAGAATTGGCAAAGCAGCGGAGATTGAGAGGAAGTGGAAGATAGAGTTTTAAGATATAACCCTAACCCTAACAATAACCTAACACAATTTGTTTGTATTGTATATTATTATTTGTTTTATGAACTTCTGCAAATTCTCTCTACTGAACCCTTTTTGGAGATGACGGATTAAGTACAGTTAACCCCACGTATAAAAATTTGTTTTGTAAAAAAAATTAAAAAAAAGGGAAAATTGTTTGTAAATCTTATAAAAATACATTATCAAATTTACATAAATAGGGTTACGGCTTGGGTGGGAGTAGGGTTACAGTAGGGTTACGGCTAGGGTTAGAATAGATCTCTCTACATTAGGGTTAGAGATTAGTTCGTAGGGTTATTTCCAATTTTTAATAAACTTTTTCATATTTTCAACTATATTATTTAATTTTATAATGTTTAAAATTACTCTAACCCTACTGTAACCCTAAGAACTACTCTAACCCACTCTCACCTTATCTCTAACCTACTCTAACCTCATCTCTAAACCTACTATAACCTTACCATGAACATGTCCTAACCCTAATCTAACCTTATCTCTAAACCTACTCTAACCTCCTCTAACCTTTTCTAAACCTACAAACTTGTCCTAATCCTACTCTAACCTTGTCCGAACCCTATCTCTAAACCTTACTCTAACCTTATCTCTAAACCTATGCGACAACAGAGGAATGTACTATAGCACCCCGAATTTCCAATATGATATCTTAGAAATACGCGGCACAATTCTCAGCATCAACTTTAATTGCAATAGACATAGCCAAAAACACAGATAATTTTTATTTCAACTTTTATTACAATAATCATTTACTAAACACAGTGGAAATACAAAACACCTTGAATTACAAACTTTCTTTTTACAACACTTTTTTTTACAAAATTTACACAAAAGCTCTATTACATCAATTTATCTCAAACATCCAAACCCCAAGCTCTAAGCAACAACAACTTGTAAAATATGAGGCTAGAGATAACCCTAACCCCTAAAACTAAAGGGGTCAGCCATAACTGTGTGAGTGACATAAAAACAAAACAACATCAACAACATATAATAATCGCAAGAATAAACAAAATAAGAAATACCAATAAGTAACGCATGGAAACATTAAGGAATATAAGATAGTAAATAGTAATACATGAAAACATCAAGTGAATCTAGACTAAATGTCAGGTGTAGGAAAACAGGAAAACACAAGCATAAAACCAAGTTAAGAAAACAACAATACTATATGCTGACTCTCTTATGCATACTTGTCGGATTCTATGCATTCCATAGTACATAGATCCGGTGCAAGCCCTTAACGATCTCCACTTTATAGGGATAACCCCTCGTTATGCAACTAATCCTACTACGGTGATGGAAAACAAGATCCAGAATACTCCGCGAATAGGCACCACAGCCCTCAACGCGCAAGCATCATGCAAGAGAGCTCAAAAACAACCGGAGATTCATCTCCCAAACCGTGTACCCCACGAATAAGCTTGCAAGACCCTCGACGTGCAGATACACCAAGTACATTCTGTAAATAGGCCTGCCGACCATCGATACGCGAATGCACCCTGCATGCTCCGTGAATAGGCCTGTAGACCCTCAACACGCGAACATACAAATGTCCTCTCGGGACAGAACAACAAACAGTCCTGGAATGCATCCGTTGGACTAAACAAACCATGAGCCTATACTTACGTTTCCCAAGTTCCATCACATCCCCACTAGTGCCTGTCCTTAAGTTGGTTATTATTAAAAGACAAAATTTTCATCTCTAGAGTTAGTGTATCCTGTCGGACTTAAATACTCAACAACCAAACCAAGACCCCCCAGGTCTAACTCAACAAATCTCAACTGCCGGTTCACAGGACTCCCACTCTACTCTTAGAGATATCGACAAGACCAAAACTCACAAATCCATCGTCAAAACGATTATATGGAGAAACTTCTCCAATCAACAAAAACCCAAGTCTTTTATAAAATTCCAGAATCCAAACCCAACAATAAAACATCTTGAAGACATATGTTCTGTAAGAAGATAATATTTAGAATAGTAAGTTATAGATTCGAAAACATTTAAAGAATCAATCATTTAAAGAACATCAGAATAACTCAAGAAAGCATCAGTAACAGTCGACTGTAAAGAGTCATCAGTCGGCTGTCCAGCACGAAAATCCAACATTTTTAAGAAAAATAATTCTAAGTATTGATGGTCGACCGTAAAAGTCACCAGTCAACTGTCCAGAGCGAAAATCCAACACCTCGAAAAAATATCAAAACAGAGCAGAGACAGTCGACTGGAGAAATGGTTCAGTCAACTGTTCTGTACGAGATTTCAAGAAAACGAGAAAAAAACACAGCAGCCAGGTAGTGATGGTCGACTGTCGAAATATTCCAGTCGACTGTCACACCTACAGACTGCAGTTTAGGTTGTGCATATTTCAAGCGATACGAAGGTTTACTTTACAAAAAAGAAATCTATAAAAAGTATATTTCTGATATGATCAAATACAACTCATAGGATATACAAAGATTCCTAAAAAACCAATCAAAACCACTTGAATGGATAAAATAGCTTTTTGATGAATTTCTTTAAAATAAAATATGTATGTGTGCATATATCAAAATTAGAGTTTTTATGAATCAATCATACATCAAAATAACTTTGTTATATATTCCAAAATATATCAATACCAAAATAAGTTGAGATATAGTCAAATCCTTCGAAAATGCATAAAACTCAATTTCTACTTAAACAACAAAAATACGATATTTATGAAAAACGTTTGTGCATACTTGTGCACCAAAAGAACTTCACAAATCCATAAACTAAAATAACAAAATGTTCAGATTTAAAACTTAGTATTTGAGTAAATCCAAATTCAAGTAAAATCTTTCACAAAATCACAAATTCCCAAATTTAATAAAAAATGTATCAATCCCCAAATTTAGTCATCACAACTCAAATCCTCAAGACATGGTCTTTTAATCCATTACTCATTCTCAAAATTTCTCAAACTCAATCTCAACTATTCTCAATAGTTGATTCATAAACAAATTTATCATTAATATGGCCAAGTTGCTTTCACCCAACTCACCAATAGTCCCAAAAATCTCATCTTTAATCAATTAATGCATAACTTTCATCATACTCAATCAAATCAGTAATAACCCAAAAGAAATAGCCTACTCACAATTTGTATTAGGTTCTCCAACAATCTAAAATCATCCACATGCAACTCTACTCACAAATAACTAGGGTTCTTCTCAAAAGATCCAATTTTAACTCATCCATCCATTAAATCCACCATAAGTATTCATATCAAAACCCTAGAATGCTTTCTAATAGATGAAACACCACATACAACATTCACAAAACAAAATAAAATAAAACAAGTTACTCACCTTGTTGAAGAGATCAAACGAAGACCAGATAGAAATAGGAAAAAGCCTCTCCTTTGCAAGAAAACCAAGTTCTTCTCTTTAAATCTCCAAGAAAAATAAAACAATGAATCTTTTGTGTTGTGCAGCGAAAGACGACTGCACTCCACCTTTTAAATAGGCCAGAATTACGAGAATTAGGGTTTTGAACACATTTGCAAAATACTCCTTTTAAAATATAACTTTACATAAATAGATCCCTATACTTGGAAACTTGATAAAACCAATTTAATTGAGATTTAAAAACAAAATAAACATTTTATTTCCAGCCGGCACTGTTTGAAAAGTTCAGAAAAATGAATTTGCATTTTTACCCTTAAAAATGACAATTTTGCAAAAAAACCCCCTTTTATCAAAACTGGTAAAATAAACCAAATTCATCAAAACAAAAAGTAAACTTTTTAACCCTGAGTTGACTAGGCATTATACCCAGCCCCAAAATCAAAAAATCTGGAGTTTTCACCCCCATTTGGTAATTTTGCACAAAAGTCCATCTTTTTGAAATATTTGCAAATAGGTCCAATAAATATCAGAAAAATCTAGAAAAATTACAAATAATCCCGAATAATAAATAATGATTTTCCAAAAAATAATTTTGGCTTATGAACTTCCCAAGAAAATATTTGCACGTGTTTTGCACGTGTAAAAAGATAAATTTTCAGAAAACATTTATTAAATCTCCAAAAATCATTTTAATCTATTTTCAGATCTCAAAAATAGTACTTTAATAAGACGGGGTACTACATGTAAAGAAGTGCTTCGATGTCCACAGACCAAGTATTCATAATGTTCGTCCAAAATATCACTGCTTAACCCGTTATTGGTGATGACGGGTTAAGTACACTTAACCCGTCATCACCAATTACGGGTTAAGTAGAGATATTTTGGTAAAACTTCATCTCTACTTAACCTATTATTGGTGATGACGGGTTAAGTGTACTTAACCCGTCATCACCAATGACGGGTTATGTAGAGATATATTTGGAGAACTTCATCAAGTACAGACCCATGAACCACTTAACCAGTCTGTGGCTGTTGCTTCTTTGTTGCCTTGCACTTGTTTTCAAGCCAATCTTCATTTCCTTCTTGTTATCTTGCCTTCTTCATTCAATGTTTTTGAGAAGTTTATCATTTGCTTCTTGTTTTCTTCCCATCTTCATTCAACATTTTCAGATATGGGGAACAATGCATTCTTGTTTTCTTATTGCTCCTTTTCTTGCCTTCTTCATTTCCTTCTTGTTTTCTTCCCTTCTTCATTCAAGCCTTTCCATTAATGCATGAATGCACTCTTGTTTTCTTGTTGCATCCTTTCTTGACTTCATCATTTCCCTATTGTTGTTTTCCCTTCTACATTCAACATTTTCAAAACTTAATCAATGCATTCTTGTTTTGTTGCTCTTGTTTGTTTGCCTTATTAATTTGCCTATAACTTTCAATCAATGCCTTCATCTTCAACTTCATCAAATACAGCAAATGAAGTAAAGTAAGGAAAAAAAAGAGATGGAGGAGGCTCCTGCAAAAGGGAGGAAAAACAAGAAAAGAAAGGAAAAGAAGGTAGCCTGCGTTCAAGGAGACTCTCCTTCATCATTTTTCATAATATTGTTTATAGAATATGAAGGGAAAAATGTTTCAGAAAGAAGCTGAAGAAGCAGAAGTAGAGAGACAGATGCATGTCTACGTTAGTGTACAAGTGCATGCTGAGTTTCCCTCATTGGGTAGGGAGGATTCCTGACTCTGCCCTTTTTTTCTTCATTCCCCTAACTCTTCTTTTGGGGCTTTTTTAATGAATACAGAAGTAGCAATTCTCCTCCCTTCATACACATTCGTTTTCTATTATTACACAGAGTGCAACAATTCTCTGGTTTCGTAGGACGGAGTAGTGGTGGGTGTCACAATGTATTCATGGTACTTTTCAACTTCTTGGCATGCACACCTCACAATCATGCAATAAATAGTACGAATATGAGCAGTGCGTGTCAAGAAGTTATCAAGTACTTTGAATATACGGTTACACCCACTACTACTCTATCCCACGAACCGGAGAATTGATGCCTCTGTGTAATAGTAGTGAACTAAATTGTATGCAGGGGGGATAACTGCTACTTATGCATTCAAAAAAAGACAGTGTCAGCAGTCCTTCCTACCCGTTGAGAAGAAACCCAGCATGTACTTGTATACTAAATTAATTGCAAATTTTGGTGAAAGTGTCAAAGAATGACTTTGTAATATCAATTGGCTTTAGTTTTGTATACATTCTATGTATGTTCAATTTACATGTATTTGCCAGTTGTAATGTATGATGTACAAAGCTGTTATAAGATATAACCTGTATCCCAATATGACTCCGAACTTGATCTTGAAAATTTGAAGAGTTGTAACACAAAGGCGAAGACATTGCAAATATCATTCAGCTCTAACGGGTTAAGTATCCCAAGATTGATGTAAATTACTGAATGAACAATTTATCATCTGTAGAAGTTGTTGTGAATGAACAAATTATGTGAAGTTGTATATGTATCAACAATAGCACATAGAGCCTACACAGACGAAGTTCTGTAAGAATCTCTCTACTTAATCCGTTGTTCATGATAAGGGGTTAAGTGGTCCTAACCCGTCATCACCAATAACGGGTTAAGTAGATTGATATTGGTAGAACTTCATCCCCTACAGATCAAGTATTGATAAAGTGCTGCAAATTTATCTCTACTTAACCTGTTATTAGGGATAACGGGTTAAGATCACTTAACTCGTTATCATGAACAACGGGTTAGGTAAGGACATATTGGCCAGACTTCATCCCCATACAGACCAAGTTTTCATAAAGTACTGTCAATATCTATCTAGTTATCCCGTTATTAACGATAACGGGTTAAGTGATCTTAACCCGTTTTCCCCAATAACGGGTTAAGTAGAGAGAAATTGGCAGCACTTTATGAACACTTGGTCTGTAGGGGATGAAGTCCTGCCAATATCAATCTACTTAACCCGTTATCCACAATAACGGGTTTAGTTATTTTAAACCGTTATCTTAAATAACGTGCTAGGTTTATCCAATGTTGGTAGTATTTTATCTTCAAAATGTAAGTTTGCACCAAGTTTTCACAATCTTCCACAAAAAAATCCAACAGCATAGATGTATTGCACAAATACACATTTTGCACATATACATTAAAATCACTCACAACCTTCAACACAAATATACATTCGCTAACTAATTACAACAACAACATCCACAAAAATATGTATGGTTCAGAAATTGCACACATATACAAATTGCACTAAGATTAAATACAACACCAGTAATATATTTATAAATAAGAAAATGTTGACTACGACATATATATTCAATGACCCAAAACATAAAGACCCACAACAACATATGTAGTTTACGAATACAGAAAATGCACACATACACAAATTGCACTCTGATTAAATATGAGGCATAATCTAATTGTACAAAAAAGAAACGCTCAATTGACCACATATATACAATCAAAAGTATGGAACTTTTCAATAATTGATTCCTTCCATGGGCACGATTTTGCTTCATTCCGGACCTACACCACCAAAAAAAAAAATGGTTAATAATAAAGTCAAAAATAATAATTCTCTTCACATCGAAAGACAAAAGTAACCAATTATTCGATGTTTATCTTGAAAGTTTGATATGACATACACAACACGAATAATCCCTTATTACGAACCTTCACCTTCATCATCATCACTCTCTCCAGCATTTGGAGCTTCTTCATACCCTACTGATCCACTAAATAAGGGAGAAGAATGAGTTAGTATCAACTACAACAAGTTTAGATTCATTGAGTCCAATTAACAAATACTTAGTCTTCGATATATTACCTTGCCATATTTTTTGGGCAATTTTGTGAATCGTGACATACGACACGAAGGCATGTCTTACAAAGTCTTGGTCTCTTCGTTTTTTGGGATTCTCTGATAGATTTCAACCTCTTCCCTTTAGGCCTCCCCTTTGTGGTGCACTGCACGGGGTCCCCCACTGGTGCATGTGCATGTGCATGTCCACCACTCTTCGGTTGTGCGCTATCTTCGTGTAGTGTGCTATTTTCGGATTGAATGTGAGAAAAGCCTTCGATTCCCTTGAGCATGTGGTCGAGCATGTACTTGTACCCTCGCTCTGAAGAACAACCAAGATCGACCAAATGTCTTGAGTGCATAGTCAGTTCACAATAACGAGAGGCAAAATTGTTGCACATACTATTGGGAACCGGTGTACTGCTTCTTGTCAGTTGATCCCTGGTCCATCGCCTACAAATATATTGCTCGGGTAGTGCGGTGTGATCTGTGAACCGAATAACTGCTAATAGATGTTTGCAGGAAATGCCTACGAAGTCATACATGGCACAAGGGCATTTAGCCATTTGACGGATTTTACAAAAAGAAATCACCCTCCCTGGTTCCGAATTTCCACAAACGGTTACAGAAAAAGCTGCACTATCCGGTGCATCCATACTCGCAATTAAACTCACATTAAGTAATAAGCTTTTTACGACTTCTTGTTGGATTTTGTAGAAAATCTTCAGTGTGTATGTTCCCGCCATTTGTGACTCCAACGCCCATTCGGTCTTCAATTTTGGCATCTCCTTGCGATTACGATGAGTTTTTTTAAGTTCATCGTGTCTTTGTTTTACTAAGACTCGGTCAAAGATGACGGCAAATTCATGTAATGAGTACTTCTTATGAGTATGTTGCTTCAAGGATGAATGTAGCGATTCGCTACGTTGGGTACTCAACATGCCACCCCAAAATGAGTCTCTTGCATACACAGGAGCCCATTTCTCGCGAATCTCAAATTTATCGTTCAACCATTTGTTATTCTCAAGTTTGTACTGGGAAATCAAAATTTTTCACTTCTGTTCAAATTCAGTTTTATATTCCGCCGTATAAATGATAGTCTTCAAATCATCCTTAAACTCGTCAATGATATTCGGAAAATGCACTTCATGCAGTAACTTATCCAAAATATACCAAATGCAATATCTATGTGACGTGATTGAGAAAACTTTATAAACTGCAGCAGTTATTCCACGATCCTCATCTGCCACGATGTTCATCGGATCGTGAGTCATTGCACCTTGCCACTTTTTAACGAACCACTCAAATAAGAAAGCCTTCTCATTTTGGATGAACCCACAACCTAGGAATATTGATTGCCAATGATGGTTGAATCCAACAAATGGTACAAACAACATCCTATATCGGTTTGTGTTGTAGGTAGCATTAAAGCAAACAACATCCCCAAATAGTTCATAATTCTTTCTAGCGATACCATCCACCCAGACACAATGAAATAATCGCCCTTCGGGATCACATTGGTAATCATAATAGAATAAAGGATCGATCTCCTTTTTGGATTCAAAGAACTCAAGTAGCATTTGCCCATCATGTCCTTTTAAACTTTCCATCTCGTCTCTCCTGAGATTTCTGACATCGGTTTCAGTAAAACCAATTTTCTCATTACCTCCACTTGCACCTTCGAAGAATAGATTTATTTGCATACAGGGACATTAGCTTCGGTAAGTTGACCAATTACTTTTTTATCTATATTTGTCAATTCACGGTTTCGAGGTAGCAAGTGACGTCTACCGGGTGAGTAAATTCGTGATTGTATGGTTCATTAAATGAATAAATAATCCACGAATTAGTTTGTGGGTTTAGTTTGACACGAACGAAAGCTTTGCAACCCGTTCTAGAAGTTGTTCCTCGTCTAGCTTCATTCTGATTATTCGGTGACTCCCCGGCTTTATTACATACATATGATTTATCTACTATATCGTTTCTCTTGTATTTATTTCCACCCTTACGCATAGAGAATCCCGCATATTTGCAGTACGATGAATAAAATTTTTTCGCTTCCTCTAGAGTGGGAAATGTCACACCAATCTTCGGTTTTAGGTGCTCGTCAACATGAGGAAGAAACTCGCCAATTTATTGTGCACAAACAAATTTCTCTCTGACAACAGAACTTCCTTCAAAACTGTCCATACCTAAGAAAACGAAAAGGAGAACAATTAGGGATACTAAACTCGTTACAGAATGTGATGAAAAATTTCTAACTTTATTTACATATTATTAGAGAAACGTGACATAACCGCACAAACGGCATCCACAATTTATAAAACTTTGCAACTTACTTTCATCTAGCACAAGCCAACGTAACTTGCAGAAGTGATTTTCGACTCACGATATGCGAGATATGGTGGTGTACCACTGTATTTGGTGTTTTTATAACCAAAAGCGACACACGATTGTATCTCTCGGACCGTTAGTCGAAACTCACTTCTACAAATTGGGGTTGCTTGATCTATGTGAGACCATCTGAGTCGCAAAATTTCGTATTTTTTGAAGGTCGTTTGAAGGGTTTTTTAGTATAACCGCACTAAACGCGTTCTAAGTCATTAACTTATAATGCGAGGAACGTGAAAAAACTGTACAAACGGCATCCAAAATTTATAAAACTTTGCACCTTACTTGAATTCACGTAGCGCAAGCCACCCTAACTTGTACAAGTGAGTTTCGACTAACGGTTCGAGAGATACGGCCGTGATATGGCTAAAAATGGGGTTAAATCGGAACCGTCCAGATTGGGAACGAATCTTGAAGCTCAGGGGTAAAACGGTAATTTCGCATATAGATGGACCCTAAGCGGGCACTGGATCTCTCCTCCACAGATCCAATAACCCGCGAACGGATCCACTTCAACTGGGTACGGGTTCCGACCCGAGACAAATCCAGACCAGCTAGAGGAAATCAGGGTCTCTGATTTGACTAAATCAACGGGCTTGATTTGCAGTTATCATCTCACCGGGAATCAGGGGTCAGTTTCCTAAACTAATTATGAGGATTTTACTCCTAACGGTTTGACAGGAAATCAGGTCCCTAATTAGACTCCCATGGCGACTATAAATACCTCCTACCTACCACTGTGACCAGGTAATCACTCTTTCTCCAACTTAAGCTCTTTCTTAATCATCACTGGTTACTGATAAGAGCATCGGAGGGTGCGTCGCCGGGATCAACCCCGGTGTATCGCACTTCCTTGCAGGTGAGCGGCAGGGATCAGCAGGCTTGGATCCGCTATTTAGGTTTTTCCACGAACTCACAAATCTCATCTGTTTACCTCCACACCAGATTCAGCGGTAACAGATTGGCCCCCTCTGTGGGAAAAACATACGAATAGCAGCCTCTCCTCTTCCCGTCGACTAGCTATTCTCCAGCCATGCCTCCCAGAAAGGTCAGGTCAAGGGGGTCCAACCGTGGACCCAACCCTGCCGATCAGCAAGAGGAAGTCCCCGTGCATCCCGCTCCGCAGCCCGAGCAACTTCCTCCCTCGGTCCAAGACCCTCTTCTGAATCAACAACCCCCTAATGGTCCCACTGGTCAGAACCAGCGGAAGCAGAAGCAACCTCTCCACCCTGACCATGTCTCAGTACACAATGCCTCCTCGGATTCTATGGCCTCCCATAATCCACGAGCTTCCGACCTCCGCAACACCGTTCTGAATCGGCAGAAGGATGAGGACCTTCGCAACCGCCTAGATGAGAAGCGGGCCCGAGAGGGAGCCTCCTGCCAAAATCAAGGTGAGAGACCTCCTCATCGCCGAGACGGCAGGAGGTCTCCGGACCGAAGAGGACGAGGGGAATCTCCCGAGCGTCGTAGGAGGAGGCCACATTCCCCTGCTGATCGACACCATCTGAGGAACGATGAGGCACCCATCACTCGTGCCGAGTTCCAGGCGACGGTGTTGCAGGCCCTCAACCTTCGCCACAACAACACCAATGCCCAAAGGGTTCCAACACCGCCAAGGGTCCCAAGTCCTCGCCACCGATCCATAAGTCCTCCCCCGGCTCCTAGTCACCAGCAACACCATCATAGTCCTCGCCGATCCCAGGACTATCGATGTCGTAGTCCCCGCTCCCCTTCCTCTGAAGATGAGTCCAGGGGATCGTTTGACTATCACCGGAGGGACGATGCCCTCTACCGTCATCTCCACGAGATGGAGAGGCGCATCGGTCGTATGGACAAGGAGGAGGAGTCGAGGGGAAGGACTGTCCGCCCCAGCAGACCCCCTTCTCTCGGATTATCATGGAGGCTCCCATCCCGAGGGGTTTCAAGCCTCCGCAGTTTGAAACGTACTCAGGGGAGTCGGACCCTGTTGATCATGTCGAGAGCTTCAAGACCTTAATGTTGATCCACCAAGCTTTCGACGCCATGCTTTGCAAGACCTTCCCCGCCACTCTCAAGGGTTCAGCGCGGGAATGGTACTCCCGGCTCGCTCCCTCTTCCATCTTCTCGTTTGAGCAGTTCGAAACGCTCTTCATAACTCACTTTGTGAGTAGCAGACGAACGGAGAAGACCAGCCTCTCTCTACTCCACCTCCGACAGGAGAGGGGAGAGAAGTTGAGGGACTATGTGAGGAGATTTACTGTGGAGGTCAGGTCCATCGCCTCCCTCGACCAGTCTGTGGCGACCGTCGCATTCCAGTCCAACGTCCTCAACTCTAACCTTTGGTCGTCCCTCGCCAAAAAGCCCCCGCACAACTTTGCCGACCTTCTCCTTAGATGCGAGAAATATATTCGGGCGGAGGAAGACGAGTGCTTCCTGGGCTTCGGAGGATCCGCTTCCGGGTCGAAGAGAAAGACAACGGAAGAGGAAGGGGCCAAGAAGCTACTGAAGGATAATAGCGGTCAGCGCCGCCCTCCTCCCAGGTTCGAGAAATTTACCCCTCTCACTACCAACGTCTCCACCATCTTGATGGAAGTCGAGAAGGAGGGAGTTATACCTCCCGCTCCGAGGATGAACACCCCGGCCAAGAGGAGGAACAAGAAGAAGTGGTGCCGTTACCACCGGGATCATGGCCACGACACCAACAATTGCCGGGCGCTGAAGAAAGAAATAGAGGCCCTCATCCAGAGGGGGTAGTTGGCTAAGTTTGTGAAGGCAAATGATCGGGGAGATCGCAGCACTCCTCCACCTCGGGGGGCTAACAAGCGCTTCGAGCGACGAGATGAAACCCCCGAGTTCGAGGAAGAACGTGTTCTGCACCTTATCCATGGGGGTCTAATGGGGGGCTCTTCCAACTCCTCTCGGAAGGCCTTCGTCCGAGAGGTCAACTCAGTTCACGGCGCCCCTCCCCCCAAAGGCCTCGGCGTCCCAGTAACTTTTTCTGATGAAGACCTCGAGGGGGTCCGGACTCCCCACTGCGACGCACTTGTTATTGACCTCTGCATGGCGAACTTCAAAGTGCAGAGGATCCTGGTAGACAATGGGAGCTCCGTGAACATCCTCTTCCTCTCGGCCTTCCGAGGGCTGCAACTATCCCGGGATCGCCTCAAACCGGCCGGCTACACGCTCTACGGGTTCACGGGGGTACCAGTAACTGTCGAAGGGGTTATCACCCTGGACGTAACTGCTGGGAAGACCCCTACCACCCGGACAGAGCCGATGGACTTTATGGTCGTCGATGTCCCGGCTGCATACAATGTCATCTTGGGCCGACCTGGCCTAGCTGCCCTGGAAGCCGTTCCTTCGGCGTACCACCTCAAGATGAAGTTCCCCACCCGGGCGGGAGTGGGGAAAGTCAGGGGCAGCCAAAAGATGGCTCGGAAGTGCTACATGACTTCCACTGGGGGTCCGGTGCTCTCCCTCGAGATTTTAGAGATCCCCGAGCCGAATGTCCGACCCACGTCCGAGCCGGCGGATGAATTAGAAGAAGTGCTCTTCTCGGACGAGGACTCGATTCGAAAGTTCCTCATCAGCAAGTCCCTGCCGACTGCCCTATGTTCCGACTTGGTGCAGTGCATCCGGGAGAACCGTGACCTTTTTGCTTGGTCCGCCGCGGATATGCCTGGGATTTCCGAGGAGCTTCTAGTACACCGCCCCAGCGTCGAACCGGGGTGCAGACCGGTTCAGCAGAAGAAGCGTAAATTCGCTCCCGAGCGACAACAAGCCATCAAGGAGGAGGTGGACAAACTCCTAAAAGCTCGGTTCATATAGGAGGTGAACTACCCCAAGTGGCTCTCCAGCGTTGTCAAGGTTAAGAAGTCAAATGGTTCCTGGAGGATATGCATCGACTTCACAGACTTGAATAAGGCGTGTCCGAAGGATCCGTTCCCTCTCCTGAATATCGACACCCTCATCGATGGCACACCGGGCCATGAGCTCCTCAGCTTCATGGATGCCTTCTCCGGCTACAACCAGATCTGAACGTTCCCCCCGGACATTCCGAAGACTTCCTTCATTACCGACCAGGGCCTCTACTGTTATAGAGTTATGCCGTTCGGATTGAAGAATGCGGGAGCCACATACCAGCGCCTCGTCAATAAAGTCTTCCAAAGCCAGATAGGCTGCAACATGGAAGTATACGTCGACGACATGCTCATGAAGAGCATCTGAGGTACCGACCACGTGGCCGACCTCCAGGAGGCATTCGGCGTATTGAGAAGGCACAACATGAGGCTTAATCCGAACAAGTGTGCGTTCGGGGTCTCGTCAGGAAAGTTGCTCGGCTTCATGGTCAGCCAGTGAGGGATCGAAGCAAATCCTTAAAAAGTTAAGGCCATACTGGACATGGCCCCACCTCGGAACGTCAAGGAAGTGCAAAGGCTTACGGGTCACCTTGCCGCTATTGGGCGATTCCTTTCAAAGTCTGGGGAAAAGTGCCTCCCCTTCTTCAAGGCTCTCAGGGGGGCCAAGGGTTTCGAATGGGGCGAACTGCAACAGGAGTCATTCAAATAGCTGAAAGCCTACTTGGTCAATCCTCCCCTGCTCAGCAAACCCGTTCCAGGGGAAACCCTCTTCATCTACTTAGCTGCTTCCGAGCAGACCCTAAGTGCTGTTTTGGTGAGGGAAGAAGACCGGGCTCAGAGGCCCATTTACTATGTGAGCAAGGTACTTCGGGATGCCGAGCTCCGCTACCCAAAGGTAGAAAAAATGGCCTACGCCCTGGTTATGGTGGCGAGGAAGCTCCGCCCATACTTTCAGTCCCACTCGGTTGTGGTCCTCACCGACCAACCGCTGAAGCAGGTCCTCCACAAGCCGGAAACCTCAGGACGGCTTATGAAATGGTCCATCGAGCTGAGCCAACACGACATCTCCTACCAGCCCCGGACTGCGATCAAAGCTCAAGCCCTTGCGAACTTCATCGTCGAGACCACTATTCCCGAGGTCAGCCATGTCCCGAACGGACCCCCTATTTGGACAGTTTGTGGATGGTTTCTCTTGCAACGAGGGAAGCGGCGCCGGTATCATCCTGACGGGTCCAGATGACTTCGTCCTCCAATATTCCCTCCGCATGAATTTCAAGGCCTCAAACAACGAAGCAGAGTATGAGGCACTAATCGCGGGCCTCGGACTTGCCCGAAGTGCCGGGGCACAGCGCCTCCGAATCCATAGTGACTCTCAACTGGTTGTGAACCAAGTCTTGGGTGATTACAAGGCACGAGACGAACGGATGGCGAAGTACCTCACCAAAGTCCGAACCCTCATGGCCCGGTTCGAAGAGGCACTCATCCAACGCGTCCCTCGAGAAGAGAATTCACAAGCCGACGCCCTCTCCAAGTTGGCCTCATCCTCCCTCCAAGGTCTCGAGCAGACCATCTTGATCGAGGTCCTATTGAAACCGAGCATAGAGGACGAGACCCTCGACTCAGTGGAGTCATTGCCGGTCCTACTGCAAGATAATTGGATGAAGCCGTTAGTGGAATTCTTAAGGGACGGACTCCTCCCCGAGGATCCCAAGGAAGCACGCCGAGTAAGAACTAGGGCCGAGCGGTACGTCCTGATCGAGGGGATCTTATACAAGCGCTCCTTCTCGCAGATTGACGGCCGACCGTACCTGAGGTGCCTTTCCCCAGAACAGGCCGACTATGCCTTACAGGAGCTCCACGAAGGCATCGGCAGGGCACATTCAGGGTCTAGGTCTTTGGCTCGGAAAGCTCTGAATTACGGATACTTCTGGCCGACTCTCCTCCAGGATGCTGAGCGACATGTTCGGCAATGTGGCTCTTGTCAAAGACATTCCAACATTCATCGCCTCCCCCAAGCCAACCTCGCCTCCCTATCAAGTCCTATCCCCTTCGCAATGTGGGGGATGGATTTACTAGGGCCATTCCCTCCAGCTCCGGGCCAGTTCAAGTTCTTGGTCGTAGCCATCGACTACTTCTCGAAGTGGATTGAGGCCGAGCCCCTTGCCACTATCACCGAGAACAAGGTGCTTCAATTCTTCTGGAGGAGCGTCATCTGTCGGTTCGGCATCCCCCGTGTCCTCGTAACAGACAACGGAACTCAGTTTACTGGGGCCGCGTTCCGAGCTCTATGTGAAGACCTTGCCATCCAACAGCGCTTCTCCTCCGTCTCCCACCCACAGTCGAATGGCCAGGCGGAGAACGCTAACCGGCAGATCTTCTCTGGTATCAAGAAGAGACTGGACAAATGTTCCAAAGGCTTATGGGTCGACCAACTCCCCAACGTGCTGTGGAACTATCGCACCAACAAATGGACCCCCACAGGAGAGTCCCCGTTCAACCTCAACTATGGGTCCGAGGCATTGATACCTCTCGAAGTCGGAATACCTTCTCCTCGCCTTGCAGCCTACAACGAGGAACAGAACGCCAGAGACCTCCGGGCAAACTTAGACCTGGTGGACGAACTGAGAGAAAGGGCGTCGATTCGCCAACAGAACTACCGGAGGTGGATCGAATTGGCGTACAACAAGAGAGTCCGACCCACCGATCTCAAGGAGGGGGACTTAGTCCTCAGAAAACTAGCCATCTCCTTCCCCTGTCAGAAGAGCAAACTAGCCCCGAATTGGGAAGGACCTTACAAGATCACAAGGGTAGTTCGGCCCGGAGCTTATCGTCTGGAAGACCTCGAGGGCAGGGAGATTCCGAGGACCTGGAATGCCGACCACCTTTTAAAATACCAAGAAAGCGCCCCGGCGCCTCTCTGAGTATCACGGGGTGTCGAACCATTCCTCTCCTCTAACTTGTAATTCCTCTCTTAAGTTGTCATATGTAAAAATGGCTCGCCGTCAATTATCAATAAAGAATGCTTTTTCATACTTATAAAATTGCTTGTGTCTTTCCGCCTTTATTCTTTATTCAATCAATGGTTCGGAGTCCAATACCCGGCTCGACTCTACTTCGCAAGCTTGCTCTTAAGCGAGCCAGATGTAGTTCGCCGCTCGGAATTGCTTCCACAACCGTTGAACTCTAACGATGGTTCCGGAGACCAACACTTGGTTCGATTCTACTCCGCAAGCTCGCTTCTAAGCGAGCTAGGAGTGGGTCACCATTCAGAACTACTCCCACAACCGTTGAACTCTAACGATGGTTCCGGAGTCCAACACTTGGCTCGATTCTACTCCACAAGCTCGCTTCTCAGCGGGCTAGGAGTGGGTCGCCATTCGGAATTGCTCCCACAACCGTTGAACTCTAACGATGGTTCCGAAGTCCAACACTTGGTTTGATTCAACTCCGTAAGCTCGCTTCTCAGCGGGCTAGGAGTGGGTCGCCATTCGGAATTGCTCCCACAACCGTTGAACTCTAACGATGGTTCCAGAGTCCAACACTTGGTTCAATTCTACTCCGCAAGCTCGCTTCTGAGCGAGCTAGGAGTGGGTCACCAATCGGAATTGCTCCCATGACCGTTGAACTCTCATGAGGATCGGCGAGTCCACCATTGGGTAAGGCTCGACTCACCTCGCAACTTCGCGATAAGAGGAGACCGAACCGCGAACGAGCGAGAGGTAGGCTCGGAACGCACCACGTCGCTCGAACAGCCGAACTCATAGACCTCCGGTCGGCTGACCGAGCAAGTGCCCATCCGAGCGTCAAAACGGAGAAAAATCACTTTTCCCTCAACATTCGTGTAAGATCTCGATCAGACGGCCCAGATCTTGCCAGCGTTGCTAAACGACAAGATAACATTTTCTTGGGAACTGAGCCGTCTCGAGATTCGTGCCATCATCCAACGGCTCAGATCTTGCCAGCATCGCTAAACGACAAGATAACGCTTTCTTAGGAACTGAGCCGTCTCAAGATTCGTGCCAAAATCCAACGGCCCAGATCGCGCTACGGTGCCGGACAGCGAACGAGAGAGGGGCCGGCTCGACGACCTTGGCACGATGAACATAGTCACAAATGAAACAACTACACGAGGCTACGAAGGACGTGCTAGTTCGAGAAAGAAATGTTATTAATAATCGGGACACAGTACAAAGCGACTCTTCCATACAACAAGGTCACAAGGCCTTAAAGAACAAAAGTTACAATGCCGACCCACTACACTTGGTTTTTAAAAGAAAAATCATCAACGTCCCGTTCGGTCGTCAGTCTGGCAACCCCGGCCGCCAGTTCCTCTTCCTCCGTCCGAAGCTCCGCCTCTACAGTCTGCAAGTGACGGATCTCAGAGAGCAGATCGTCCCTTTCGGCTATTATTTTCGACAAATTGTGCCGAACGCACTAGAACCAAAGGGCGTTGCTAAAGGCAGTCGGCGAGTCCTCGTCCTCTCCTGTAGAGGTCATCTCGGTGATCCTGCTTTCCATGCGCCGGATCTCGACGTCTCGCTGACCTAGGATGAGCTGAAGGTGGCCCCGCTCGCTTTTGGCTCGGCGCAATCCCAGCTCGACTTCATAAAGTCGCTCTCGGCACCTCGCCGAGCGCAACCTCGTCACCAGCGAGCCAGCCTCGGTTCAAGCGTTGTCATCCGAGCGATTGGGGTCGGCGTCTTGAGCTACCACCACGAGCTGAAAAGAGGAAGAAACGAACAACAAAATTTCAAACATTGCCGAAGTCCAACACTTCAAGAATTTTCAAAACAAACTTTCAGACTTTTATTCAAATAAAGTAACTCTACATACAACTAGACCGACGCTACAACAGAGTTTTACAATAGCTAAAAGGAACATAAGACAACTTGTTTAGTGCCTCTTCGGAAGGGGTACGCTTCGGTTCAAGGAAACGCGGGGGCGGCGACGCCTAACCTCCGAGCTCGATTCCAAACCAGCGAAGCGAGATCCCCCTTCGCCGCTAACTCCAACTGTGGTGCCGACCGAGGCACCGCTAGACGAGACAGCTACGCTACTCTGAGCGTCAGCAGGACTCCGCCTCGCCGCAGGAAAACGAGTCGCAAGTTTGTAGAAGGTAATCCCTCTCTCACTCTCTTCGCGAGTACACGACGTACTACGAACGTTGGCCCTCTCAGGCAGAGGCTTGAGCGACGCGACCTCTTCCTCCAACTCGATAATCCTATCCCTCAGAGCATCATCCTTCGCCGACATCTTCAAACGAGGAGGTCTTGACGAGCCCGAGACATTGGCGCTATCGGTCGCGAGCCGTCGATAATGGGTGACCTCGATCCCCCTGTCTATCGTAATCCTCCTAAGCTTGTCGACCTCGGCCAACAACTTTTGGCGCTCGGATGACACCTTCTCCAACTCGGAAGCTAGCTTCTTTTCTTCCGCCGAGTGTTCTTTCTCCGTTAACTCCAAGTGACGGACCTCGGCCAAGAGCTCGTTATTCTTTTGCTCGACGACGGAAAGCTCCCTACGAAGCCGCTCAGTCTCACCTTCGGGACAAGGAGCTTGGGGTTGCTTCCGCGGTTGCTTCAACTCGCGACAATACCCCCTCGCAGCTGCCTTTATCTCCTCTAGCTTCAAGAACATATAAAACTGCCTCTCTCGGCTAAGGGAAAGCTCTCGCTTCGTTTTGGTCAGCTCCTTACGAAGGTATGAAACCTCCGTGATCGGACCAAACTTCACCTGAAAAGCAGAGATAAATTCGACGCCCAACACTTGGAGAAATTAAACGACTAATCAAACACAAAATCCGAAGACTAACACTTGGAGAATTTTTGGCCAAACAAAAAGCATTTTCATTCAAAACTCAAAAAGCGTTACAAAAGCGGTGGCCAGTCCGCGGTCAGGCCTTATAAAAAAAAGGACAAAAGACGCAACCAAGTCAGGGGTCGACCTTTTTGTCGCTCGGGTCTGCCGACCCCTCGGCCTTGTCCTCGCCCTCGACCTCGTCCTCGTCCTCGCCCTTGCTCTCCTCCTCAGAGTCGTCCTCCCCCTCACCCTCGGCCTCCGTCTCGGCCGTGCCTTTGACACCGTCGACCTGTCCCTCGGGGCTGAGCATTGCCGGGGGAAGCTCCTCCTCCCCCTCCACGGGGTTGTAGAAGTGGTAGGAAGATGTGTCGAACCCCGGGTTCCGAGCGGCGATATGAAGCAGGGCTCGGCCATACGCATCCTCCATGTTCTTAAACATGTGCTGCTCGGCCTCGTCCTGGACAGCCTTCTTCGCCTTCGCCACCTTTGACCGGTGCTTGGCCATGATCTTCTCGATCTTCTTCCGAGCCTTCTCCGCCTCCGACCGAGCCTTGGCCAGCTCCTCCTTAAGCTCGGCATTCTCCTTCTCCGAGGCCTCGAGCTTGGCTGGCTCGTCCTTCGACCGCTGAAGGGCATCGGCCAGCTGTGCCTCCAACCCGGCCACTTCGGCACCACGTTTTGCCGAGAGGAGTTGCTCAGCATCGAGCAGCTTCACAGATTTTGCACGCTCCGACCTCTCCCGGTCGTACTGCGCCGTCAACTCTTGTTCTTTGCTTGCGAACTCTTCGAGCAAGAAGTTGAAGTGGCAGAGGGTCTGAAAAGAGAACAAACAGTTAAGGTCCGAACCTAGAAACTTAGAAAATTTCAGAAAAATGCTTCAAGAAGAAAGTGTTCGGTCCACTCACCAACATCGTGTTCTGAGCGATCTGCATTGTGGCATCCCCAACTTCCCCGGACTTAAGGGCCGCTCGGTCCTTTGGGGTCGGCAAGTGCTTCATCGCCTGCATGCAAATGTTGCCGTCGCCCAAAAAACCGTCGACCTTCATCACTTGCCAATCGGGGACGAAGATCTGCTTGTGCCCCTCGGTCAGAATCTTCTCCGCGTCGGCAGTGAGGGGCGGAACTTGGAGGGATAACACTTTGCTCACGTCGAACACGCCGCTCGATGAGCCGGAAGCATCTTCCTTCGCCATTGGAGTCGGCGCATCCGAAACAGCAGGATCGGAGGCCGCGACCTTCTCCTGCTCGGGATCGGCCTCCAGAACGACGACCCCCTGCAGGTCGGCGGTCTTCGGGACCGAAGGTATCTTCGGTGCTCGGCCGCCCTGAGGCCCTGTCGAGGGTCTCTTCTTTCTCGTCTCATGCTCCCTAGCCACCTTGTCCTTCACCATCAACGCCCTATAGTCCATCTTAGAAGACTCTGCACAAACCGAATGAAAAAACTTAGAAAAATTTTCATGAACTTCAAGCAAAAAGTAAAAATACCAGAAGCGTACTGGGGTCGATCGGACTGAGACCCCCTCGGAACAAATCCTCCTCGGTGATATCTTTCCAACTTAGCGTCGGCAGGCCGAGGAGTTTCTTGAGGACTTCCGTCTCCTCGTCACTCAGCACCGGCTCCTTCTTCGCTCGCTTGAGCAAGCCTTCCCTCGACCAAGCTATCGGAATGGCCCAGGGTGCGGGAGCTCGGACAATGAAATACTTCTCCTTCCAATGCTTGATCGAGTCCGGGTTCTCGATCAACTTCACGCCCGTCCGCGGCGAAAGGTAGAACCTCTGCTCGTTCCTATTTGGCTGGCAAGGGCGGTAGAGACTCCGAAGGAGAAACATGCTTGGCTCGGTGCCGATCTCTTGACACTGAAGAACAAACGCCAAGACGTGCCTCCAAGTGTTCGACATCAGCTGGGCAGGGCACAAACCGTACCAATTAAGAACCTCGATGATGAATGGATGAAGCAGAAAATGAAGCCCGGCGGCCAAGGAGTCGAGAGGAAAAATGCACGCGTCAGTCGAAGACGACGTGGAGGCTCGGAATCCCGGTCCGGGGAGAAGTAGCCCGTACTCGGTAGGGATCTGGAATCCGGTCCGGATCCGATGCAGATCAGCCTCCGTAAGAGACGAAATGGTCTGGTCCACCTCGGAAAACTCTCTCGGCTCGTTCTCCTCTACCAACTTTGCAATGCCCTGGGTCACCTTCTCCAGCATCTCTTCGGAGTAGCTCCGAACACCCCCCACGCTCGACAGAACGATAGGCTGCCGACCGCACTCCCCTGTCGTCTTCGGCTGCTCAATGATCGTGACCACTCCTTTACCCTTCTGGGACTTCGCCATAACCTCCTGGAGTGGCTCGGCGACTTCGCCACTCTTGCTCGGCCGAACAACGGTCTGCTCGGTCGGCTCTATCACCTCCTTTCCTTTACCTGCTTGGCCGACGACTTGGTCCGAGGCGGGGGTCTCATCCAAAGAAGTAATCTTAAACATTTTTCTAAAAAGAAAGGAGAGAGACTGACCTTGAAGTGACTGTTACGGTCGGAAAAGTTCGCCGGAGCAAAGAAACGCCTTGCCGCAACAGCTAGCAGCACCACCCAGGAGCTAAAAACTTCGATGGTGAAAAGTAAAAAACTTGAGAGAGAAAGTAAAAGTGAATAATGAGATTTGGGGTGGGGGAGTGAAGATTTATAGTAAAAGAAAAAGTCTCTTGGGCTTCCAAATGTAAGGGCGCGACTTTTGGCCTGCTCTTGAAACGTTACAAAAGCCCAAACGACTTTGTGACCGAGCAGCGACTGTTGGTGAAGAGACAAAGCATTTCGATACAAGTCAAGTAGCTCGGCACAAACGGCATCAAAATCCGAACGACGTGCGATCCGACCTCAACATCAAAGGTCCCGGTCGGCTAACCGAGCAAGTGCCCATCCGAGCCCCAAAACGGAGAAAATTCACTTTCTCCTCAACATTCGTGTAAGATCTCGATCAGACGGCCCAGGTCTTGCCAACGTCGCTAAACGACAAGATAGCATTTTCTTGGGAACTGGTCCCACCTCGAGATTCGTGCCATCATCCAACGGCTCAGATCGCACCACATCGCTCGAACAGCCGAACCCTCAGACCTCCGGTCGGCTGACTGAGCAAGTGCCCATCCGAGCGTCAAAACGGAGAAAACTCACTTTCTCCTCAACATTCGTGTAAGATCTCGATCAGACGGCCCAGATCTTGCCAGCGATGCTAAACGACAAGATAGCATTTTCTTGGGAACTGGTTCCGTCTCGAGATTCGTGCCATCATCCAACGGCTCAGATTGCGCCACGTTGCTCGAACAGCCGAACCCTTAGACCTCCGATCGGCTGACCGAGCAAGTGCCCATCCGAGCGTCAAAACGGAGAAAACTCACTTTGTCTTCAACATTCGTGAAAGATCTCGATTAGACGGCCCAGATCTTGCCAACGACGCTAAACGACAAGATAGCATTTTCTTGGGAACTGGTCCCGTCTCGAGATTCGTGCCATTATCCAACAGCTCAGATTGCACCACGTCGCTCGGACAGCCGAACCCTTACACCTCCAGTCGGCCAACCGAGCAAGTGCTCATCCGAGCTCTAAAACAGAGAAAAAAGTCGCCGAGCGACGACGACCGTTGGATCTTCCAGAAATTTGCGCTTCTGATGGTGGACGGTCCAGATCGTGCCACGTGCGCTAGACGACAAGATAGCATTTCTTGGGAACGGAGCCCGTCTCAAGATTCGCGCCACCATCCAACGGCTCAGATTGCGCCACGTCGCTCAGACAGCCGAACCCTTATACCCCCGGTCGGCTAACCGAGCAAGTGCCCATCCGAGCTCCCAAAAGTGAGAAAATGGCTGCCGAGCGACCACGACTGTTGGATCTTCCAGAAATTCGTGCTTCTGATGATGGACGGTCCAGATCGTGCCACGTGCGCTAGACGACAAGATAGCATTTTCTTGGGAACGGAGCCCGTCTCAAGATTCGCGCCACCATCCAACAGCTCAGATTGCGCCACGTCGCTCGGACAGCCGAACCCTTATACCCCCAGTCGGCTAATCGAGCAAGTGCCCATCCGAGCTCCAAAAGTGAGAAAATGGCTGCTGAGCGACTACAACTGCCAGATCTTTCAGATATTCGTGCTCGCGCGAGATCATGGGCCCAGATCAAGCCACGCCATATATAGGTATTAAAAATTATTTTTTATTTATTTAATCGTTTTATTTATTTAAAAATTGCGAAAAATTGCTAAAAATTCGGAAAAATTAACTAAAAATTCTAAAAAATAATTATAAATTCAGAAGAATATTTTTGAGCCCCTGAACGAACAATTATTGCCTAGAATGTACAGTTAAGGCCCCCGAACGACTGGTTGCCACATCGCAAAATTAAATAAATAATCCGAAAAAATAGATAAAAACCGTCGAATATTCAACAAGGCTTCGGAATAGCTTACAGTTTCAAAAATCACCTCACTACCCCCTTCGAGATTCAA
Source organism: Hemerocallis citrina (assembly GCA_017893485.1). Taxonomy (NCBI): domain Eukaryota; kingdom Viridiplantae; phylum Streptophyta; class Magnoliopsida; order Asparagales; family Asphodelaceae; genus Hemerocallis; species Hemerocallis citrina. The sequence goes on along the minus strand of CM030363.1, from coordinate 208,785,481 downwards.
AACCCTCCATTCGGACTCCGATACAACTCCACTAGCCACTGAAACAGTTAAACTACTCCTCAAAGGCTGATCACACTCAGTCTTTAGGAGTGGGGGGCTCGTGATATGGCTAAAAATGGGGTTAAATCGGAACCGTCCAGATTGGGAATGAATCTTGAAGCTCAGGGGTAAAACGGTAATTTCGCATATAGATGGACCCTAAGCGGGCACTGGATCTCTCCTCCACAGATCCAATAACCCACAAATGGATCCACTTCAACTGGGTACGAGTTCCGACCCGAGACAAACCCAGACCAGCTAGAGGAAATCAGGGTCTCTGATTTGACTAAATCAACGGGCCTGATTTGCAGTTATCCTCTCACCGGGAATCAGGGGTCAGTTTCCTAAACTAATTATGAGGATTTTAATCCTAACGGTTTGACAGGAAATCAGGTCCCTAATCAGACTCCCATGGCGACTATAAATACCTCCTACCTAGCACTGTGACCAGGTAATCACTCTTTCTCCAACTTAAGCTCTTTCTTAATCATCACTGGTTACTGACAAGAGCGTCGGAGGGTGCGTCGCCAGGATCATCCCCAGTGTATCGCACTTCCTTGCAGGTGAGCGGCAGGGATCAGCAGGCTTGGATCTGCTATTCAGATTTTTCCACGAACTCACAAATCTCATCTGTTTACCCCCACACCAGATTCAGTGGTAACATGCCGTGTATCACTTTATTTGGGTTTTTTTCAACCGAAAGCGATACACGATCGTATCTATTTAACCGTGAGTCGAAATTGACTTATACAAGTTCGGATTGCTTATGCTACGTGAGACCATCGTACTCGCAAAGTTTCATATTTTTTGGATGTCATTTGTAGGGTTTTCTAATCTAACCGCACTTAAAAAATTCTAAGTCACTAACTTCTAATGCGAGGAACGTGACAAAACCGTACAAACGACATCCAAAATTTATAAAACTTTGCACCTTGCTTGAGTTCATGTAGCGCAAGCCACCTTAACTTGTACAAGTGAGTTTCAACTAACGGTTCGAGAGATAAGGCCGTGTATCACTTTATTTGGGTTTTTTTCAACCGAAAGCGATACACAGCCGTATCTCTCTAACCGTAAGTCAAAACTGCCTTCTACAAATTCAGGTTGCTTGTACTACGTGACACCATCCTACTTGCAAAGTTTCGTATTTTTTGAATGTCGTTTGCAAGGGTTTTCTAATCTAACCGCACTTAAAAAATTCTAAATCACTAACTTCTAATGCGAGGAACGTGACAAAACTGCACAAATGGCATCCAATGTTTATAAAATTTTGCACCTTACTTGAATTCACGTAGCGCAAGCCACCCCAACTTGTACAAGTGAGTTTCGACTAACGGTTCGAAAGATATGGCCGTGTATTACTTTATTTGGGTTTTTTCAACCGAAAGCGATTCACGGCCATATCTCTCTAACCATGAGTCGAAACTGACTTCTAGAAGTTCGGGTTGCTTGTGCTACGTGAGACCATCCTACTTGCAAAGTTTCGTATTTTTTGGATGTCATTTGCAGGATTTTCTAATCTAACCGCACTTAAAAAATTCTTAGTCACTAACTTCTAATGCGATGAACGTGACAAAACCATACAAACGGCATCCAAAATTTATAAAACTTTACACCTTGCTTGAATTCATATAGCGCAAGCCACCCCAACTTGTACAAGTGAGTTTCGACTAATTGTTCGAGAGATACGACCGTGTATTACTTTATTTGGGTTTTTTTTCAACCGAAAGCGATACATGGCTGTATCTCTCTAACCGTGAGTCGAAACTGACTTCTATAAGTTCAGGTTGCTTGTGTTACGTGAGATCATCCCACTCGCAAAGTTTCGTATTTTTTGGATGTCGTTTGCAGGGTTTTCTAATCTAACCGCACTTAAAAAATTCTAAGTCACTAACTTCTAATGCGAGGAATGTGACAAAACCACACAAACGACATCCAAAATTTATAAAACTTTGCACCTTGCTTGAATTCACGTAGCACAAGCTACCCCAACTTGTACATGTGAGTTTCGACTAACGGTTCGAGAGATACGGCCGTCTATCACTTTATTTGAGTTTTTTTCAACCTAAAGCGATACACGGCCATATCTCTCTAACCGTGAGTCGAAACTGATTTCTACAAGTTCGGGTTGCTTGTGCTACGTGAAACCATCCTACTCGCAAAGTTTCGTATTTTTTTGATGTCGTTTGCAGGGTTTTCTAATCTAACCGCACTAACATTGTTCTAAGTAATTTAATATGTTCGGCACGATTATAAATACAACTCAATCTACATTATCATCAACCGATCAACAAATATTGCACCGTGTAAATTCATCAAAATACTACTTACAAATTTTTACATTTACAAATTTTTTAGGCAATTTTAATATACGGTAAAATCGTGGAAAGCAACAAAAATATTTTAAAAATCAATAGAATTACAATTACTAAGGCAGAGATTTAATCATTACCTTACAATATAAATCTGAATTTCTCCAATGCATGTCAAGCTGCGAACTAGGGTTTCGTTTTTGGGATGAAAGAGTTGGGTTAGGAAATTTGGAGTAGAGATTGGGAGAGAAAGATTATATGAGGATTGAAGATGACGGGGAGCGGACTGAGGTGGAGGTGCGAACGGAGGAGGAAAACTACGGTTTGAGGAGCAACGGACGGGAGAGAGAGAGAGAGAGAGAGAGAGAGAGAGAGAGAGAATCGCCTGAATGATAGAGGAGAGAAGTGAGAGAGGAGTTGCCGGAGTGAAAAGATTACGATTTCGGAGATATTAGGTTTGTGTTCATCCAAGAACGAAAGTTCAGCTTCGGGAAAAAGTCGACGAGGAAGACGAAGGACTGTATACAGATCTGAGATTATATCTTCGCCTTAACCCGTCCTTGTCAATGCGGGGTTAAGGCAATATTTTTTTATAAAATTTTGTCCTAACCCGTTGTTGGAAACGGCGGGTTAAGGCAAAATATTATAAAAAAATATACGGGTCGTTCGATCAAAGATCCAACGGCCCAGATTAAAGTTCGCACGGATCTGTGCACACACACTCGTTTGCAACCGAAGAAGCCTTATATATATATATATACAGAGAGAGAGAGAGAGAGAGAGAGAGAGAGAGAGAGAGAGAGAGAGAGAGAGAAATCTTCGGTTGCACACTACTTTGGTGAGCACTCAGTGAGCACTCACGAAATAGAGCACCTATGACAAATCTGAACCGTTCATATTGTTCTATATACCTAAGATAGCCTAACAATAAAAAATCAATTAATTTGAAATTCATTTGTCCATGATTTACAACATCACAAAATTGTATGGCTGAAAATTCTAACAGCATGATGGATGAGCAAATGAACTTCAAATTACTTGATTTTTTTCATTGTTAGGCTATCTTAGGCATATAGAACAATATGAGCGGTTCGAATTTTTCATAGGGTCTTTATTTCATGAGTGCTCACCAAAATTAGTGTGCAACCGAAGGGGACTCTCTCTCTCTCTCTCTCTCTCTCTCTCTCTCTATATATATATATATATATATATATATATATATATATATATATATATATATATATATATATATAAGTAAAGCTCCATTGAAAACGAATTTGTTTTCACCGGGTTGGAAAACAGCGATCTGAGCCTTGGGTCGCTCTTGATCCTGATCAGCGACTCAGATCACTGCCGCCCATCACCCGCCTCACTTAAGTGGCGGAGGGTTAATTTGGGAATTTCGTCCCAAATAACTCTTCGCCTCTTTCGCTCTAAAAAAATGAACCTAGGCTGTTGTTCCCAACAACGGCCTAGGTTATAAAAAATCGAATCATAGGCCATTGTTTGGAACAACGGCCTTCATTCAATTTTTTATAACCTAGGCCGTTGTTTCCAACAACGGCCTAGGCTATAAAAATTTCGTTGTTTCAAATAACCTAGGCTATAAAATTTTATAGCCTAGGCTGTTGTTAGGCCTAGATTATAAAAAATTGAATGAAGGTCGTTGTTCCAAACAACGGCCGATGATTCAATTTTTTATAACCTAAGCCGTTGTTCCAAACAACGGCCTAGGTTCATTCATTTTTTAGAGCGAAAGAGGCGAAGAGTTATTTAGGACAAAATTCCCAAATTAACCCTTCACCACTTAAGTGGTATTGGGTGATGGGCGGTAACGATCTGAGCCACTGATCACGATCAAGAGTGATCTAATGGCTCAGATCGCTGTTTTCCAACCCGTAAAAACAAACTCGTTTTCAATGGAGCATTTCTCTCTCTCTCTCTCTCTCTCTCTCTCTATATATATATATATATATATATATATATATATATATATCCAATAATTTAATCAACACGTGCATGGAAAACACGTGCACCGCACGTATAAAATATTTTAATCAAAATAAGAGAAAAATAAATTTTTGTTTATAAAATGAATTTGAACAAGTTATAAAATAAATAATTTAAACACACCGAAAATATTACACATAATGGTAGAATATAGGTAATTGACGCGTGCATCGATAACATGTGCAATGCACATAAAAATATAAAAATTAAAAATTTAATATTTGAGTTGACTCAAATAGGATAAAAATAAATTTTGAGTAGACGAGAAATGCATAAGTAGTCGAAATACAAAATATATTTTAAAATACGTTACGGATATTACCCGTAACGGTACAAAATACACTTACGTAGCATACGAGGGGCAAAATTGTCATAACTCAATTTTGCGGATATTACAGAATCAGAATTCAGCCGCTAATGTGGTTAGTGTATTTGATTCAGGTAATTCGTGTCTTCTTGTTTCAAATTCTTTAGAAGTGGATTCTAGTTGGTTTCTTGACTGAAGGAGTTCTTCTCATATTTGCTCTGAGAGGAAGTTGTTTTCTACTTATAAGTCTAATACAGTGAGTTGTATGAGAACGGAAACTGGGAAGGTTTGTGAAGTAGTAGGTGAGGGGACAGTTGAGTTGAAGATGCCAGGTCTAAACATGTTCACACTAAGGAACGTTTTGCATATTCATTTGCTTAAACAAAATCTGATTTTCTTGGGAACTCTTGATGTACGGGGTTGTAGGTACACAGCTTGAGGTGGAGTTTTTTCTGTTTTTTCAAGATTGTCGAAAGGTAATTAGAGGTATGAGAATGGTTGGTCCAAGCTAAATCAATCTTTACAAACATTAGAGAATCTAAAATACTTGGCCAAGTGTTGCTCATTTTCCTGTTATTCCCGCAAGTTCAGCTAGTTTGCCGCAACTAGTACCATCAATTCGAGACCAAGATGTTCGAATATCATGAAGAGGTGGAGATTGCCTTGATGTAGGTGGAGTTCGTATGGAGGTTGGCAACTCTGTGATAACGCATACTGAGGTGTGCCCTTGAAAGGGTATACTGATCGGTGAGATTGGGTAGAGATTTGTGCAACTAGAAGAATAAGCTATTGTTCTAAGTGTTTTTGCAAGTGGAGTTTTAGTAGAGTTTGGAGATGAATAATCACATCATGTGATAGCACTCGTATGTAATCCAAGGTGGAGATTGTTAGGAATGTGTCTTGAGTACTCGTGGTTCAGATTAGAAAAAGGTAAGATAAAGCACGGAGGTCGAAACGTTGAAAAGAGTAAAAGGGAAAACAACAGCAGTAAGGTGCAGGTAGAGTTGCGGTCGACTATCTTGGGGGAAGGTCAACTGCACCCCCGACCGCACACCTGACAACAGTTGTACAGGGTTTGGCCGAGAGGAGGACTGTCGACCAGTTTTGTTGGACGGTTGATCGCCCGTGACACTGTATATTTTCTGTGCCTCAATTTATTAGATCGTTTTAATCCAATCTTCAACTCTAAGTCAGATTGTATGACTCTTATTTAGTTACTTCTTCTACAGGTTATATCGGACGACTGAGAATCAAGATTAAATTTAGGGTTCTCTATATTCTTCTATATACAATGTAAACTTCTCCTATATTAGAGTATAGTACTTTATTGATATTTTTGCCATTGCAAAGAGAGGTTTGAGAGAGAGATAGTTCTTGGTAAGTGAGTTTAATTCCTTGTGTGAGTGAATCATTAACTCCTTGTAATCTCTTCTCGTTGAATATCAGATCTCCCTATATTTTCCCCCGGATTAAGAGAAAGCTAACTAGGATAAATCATCGTTGTGTTTGTATTGGATTGGTGGATCTACCTGTTTGCTCAATTGATTTGTCTCATTTACTTCGACTTCCTCATTACATTATTTGGTTCTGCTGCGACACCAGACGTTTGTTGATGCCCCAATCCCAACACCATGTGCACTGAAATTGCATAAGGGCTCAAATTATTTCACACTCAGAGCTTCAATCATCATCTAAAATCCAACAAATTAACTAAAACCCATTATTAATAACTTAATGAATGAATGATGTTGGTTTTCCATAATTTTCAAAAACATCAAAATTTTACTTGAATTCTGGGAGTTAATTACATTGTGTGGATTCTCTAATATTATGGTTGCATTTAGTGGAGAAGGGGAGTGGTTCAATTCATCGCTTGTAGTGGTGGCGGTGACTACCGACGATGAAGAAGGAGATGGGCGTGGAGGGCATTGCGGCGAAGGAGAAAAAGAAGGGGCGTGGACTCCAGGAGGCATAACATTTTTTAGTTTTATTTATTTTTCTTCCATACTTCGGGAGAAAGAAGAAATGAGAAGTGGTAAAGAATTTGGGAGGGTCACCAAATGTCATTTTTAGATATTATAAAGCCTCATATTTCACTTTATTTACAAAGGTGAACCTTGCAGTTTTAAAAAATGAATAATTGTAGATCCTACAGCTCAGAGCAATTGTAGGGCGGTTGAAATAAATAGTGATAAGTTATGTTAGTTACTATTTTGCATTCTAAAAACTTTTCTTTTATATTAGTTATGCACGTGCAATACACGCAAGTTGGTAGATTTACAAATGACAACTCTAACTCTCCCATGATAATAGTTATAGATATATGTTTTGTTTTGTTTGTTTTTTTTGTTGTAGCGATGAGTCCATATTAGAATGTAGATTATATTTAATGGACATTGATTGGGCTAAGAATTATTATTATTATTATTATTATTATTATTATTATTATTATTATTATTATTGATAATCAAGAGATAGGGGTGCAGCGGTCGCACATCGTTGTACTACTCTCACCAAGCTCGCTTAACTTAGGAGACTTAATATGATCTTGTGATGAACACTATTTATTTAATTAAATGGGGTTGTTAAAGTGACTAAGTGCTTCCGCATAATTGTGTAATGTCCCTCCTAAGGGACTGAGGGGATTTTTTTTATAAGATAACTGACATAGGATAAATAAAGCAGCATCAACCAGGACCCTCTGATCTCCTTTGGATACTCCCCCTTGTGATCATCAGGCCAGCTACAGTCTAATGGGCCTCAGCCAGCTCAGGCCCATGGGCAAATGGGTCCTACCCAGCCCGTTAGGGCTCCAGACCCGTTTACCTCTGCCTATAAATACCTAACCCCCTCCTCACTGTAGTAGGTAATCAATCTCTCCCTACCTGAACCCTAGCTGCCCAGTCTCTTTTCCAGTGACTGACTAGATGTCGGAGGTCCTGCCACCGGGACTTCTCCCTGTGTTTCTAGGCAGTGTGCAGGTACAGAAGACCCGAAATAAGCTACTATATCCGAGCCGAGCTACCAGATCCGAGCCGAGCCACTCGCCTCTACCTCCCTGTTCTTACCTCCGAGCCGGCTCTCGCTACCCGGGTCGGACCAGGGCCAGTACCGCATAAGGACTTCCACTATACAAATTACAAGAACTCACACCTGTTGCCCCCACACCCTAAAAACAAACAGCATCAGGTTGGCGCCATCTGTGGGAACGTCCTTCTAAGTACTATCGTCCTTCCGAGCTCAGCCAGAGTCGTCACCTCGGGCTCGAGCCCTTCCATAGCTCCCAAAGCCCGAAGGGCCGTCACCTCGGCACGACATCCGGACCCCCTACATCATAGCCGTGCGAATGACCAGGGTTTCAACCAACCTCGGGTCAATGGCATAGCCCGACCATCAAGTGCGTCAGATTTGCACCGCGTCATCTCGGACAGGCAGGCCAGTCAGACGAGGGGAGAGGCCGCTTCCAACTTGGTCTCGAACCATCGTCGACAGCCTTCGCAGGATCCAATGGGGCAAGCCCCCGTCACTAGGGTTGAATTCCAGAATTTTCAGGATGAGATCCTCCAAGCCGTCCGAGGTGGCCAAACTACTGAGGTTCGCCACAGTTCCGACCCCCAGTTAGGAACAGGAGCCGGCGAGTCTCGCAGATCGGCTCATCCCCAAGAACAAGCAGACGTCGTCCTTCGTCGTTTGGAGGAAATGGAGAATCGCCTTGCCCATTTTGGCAAGGACGGAGCAAGATCGGGTCGCGGTCATCAACAGACTGGACCCCCTTTCTCCCCACAAATCCTTGAAGCCGAGATTCCTCGGAACTTCAGGCCTCCTCAATTCGATACCTACAATGGAGAGGGCAATCCTGTTGATCACATGGAGGGATTTAAGACCCTCATGATGATTCACAGCGCTACGGATCCCCTCCTCTGTTACGCGTTCCCGGCTACCCTCCGTGGTCTGACTCGGGAATGGTTCTCCAAACTCATCCCTGGCTCGATCTTCTCTTTTGAGCAACTGGAGGCGGGTTTCCTAGCCCACTTTGTGACCAGCAGGAAGGTCGAGAAGACGAGCTCTTCCCTTCTGGAACTCAAACAGAAGGACAAAGAATCCCTCTGGGAGTTCGTTCGGAGGTTCGCCACCGAGGCGAGGTCAGTTTCCTCCCTCGACATAGGCGTCGCCTCTGCAGCCTTCCGACGCAATGTCCGCCACGGCCAGCTCAAGATTTCTTTAGCCAAGAAGCCACCCATAGACTTTCCCGACCTACTCAATAGGGTCGAGAAGTATATTTGGGCCGAGGAGGCCCTCAATCCCAAGGGCACCAAGGAAGCCACTACTAAGAGGAAGCAAAAGGTCGACAAGGCCGAACCCTTCAAGAAACTCGTGAAAGAAACCACTGGTCTCAAAAGGGTCCCCGCGGTCCTTCGATTCGAAAGGTATACGCCCCTGACTCAGAACGTCTTGGCAATTTTAATGGAGATCGAGGACAAGGGCGTTGTCTGATTCCCTCTCCGACCAACGAACAACGGCAATAAGCGAGACCAGAGGTTCTACTACCGCTTCTACCGAGACACCGGGCATGATACAGATCATTGCCGAGCCCGCAAGGACGAGATCGAAGCCCTCATCCAACGAGGGTACCTGAGGGAGTTCACCCGGGCCAATCCCAAAGACCGCAGAGAGCCAGGAGCCCGAGGACTTTGCCTCCCCCTCGGACGACCGACCGACGGCCCGACCGGGACCCGAAACCCAAGGAAACAGGGGGGCTGGCTATCCTCCACCGTGTCCACGATGGACTGATGGGAATAGACTCCAACACCTCCTGCAAGGTCTTCGCCCGGGAGGTCAATTCTATTTGGGATCATCCCTCCCCTCGAGTCCAGCAGCTATCTATCTCCTTCTCGGGAGAGGACCTCGAAGGCGTCCGGCTTCCACACTGCGAAGCCCTCGTCATCAGTTTCGTCATGGCCAACTTCGAGGTCCGTCGTATCCTGGTAGACAATGGCAGCTCGGTTAACATCCTTTTCCTAAAGGCATTTGAAAACCTCAAACTCCCCCGAGAAAAGCTGAAGCCTGCCGGTTACACCCTTCATGGATTCTCGGGCGTCCCCGTGTAAGTTGAGGGGATTGTGACACTAGATGTAACTGCGGGCACAACCCCCATACTCTGAACCGTGTCAATGGATTTCATGGTGGTCAACATCAAGGCAGCATACAACGCCATTCTCGGCCGACCCGGGCTCTGTTCGTTCCAGGCCGTCCCCTCGGCCTACCATGTGAAACTGAAGTTCCCCACCGACCTCGGGGTCGGGGTTGTCCGAGGCAATCAGGAGTCGGCTCGCTCATGTTACATGACAGCAGTCGGGGCGGGGTATTTCCTCTCGATGCAGTTGAACTCCCGCCTAAAAGGAGCCAACCTGAGTCTGAACCCACGGACGAGTTGGAAGAGATCTCCTTTGAAGTAGGAGACAAGACCAAGTGGTTCCCTGTGAGCCGAGCCCTTTCTATTGATCTGAAGTCAGGTCTAATAGATTGCATCCGCCAAAATATTGACCTCTTTGCTTGGAAACTGTCCGACATGCCCAAGATTTCCGAAGATCTGATCATGCGCCGACTTAGCGTCGCCCCGAGCTCCAAACCGGTTCAGCAGAAGTGCCGCAAGTTTGCCCCATAAAGGCAACAGGAAATGAAAATAGAGGTGGATAAACTGCTGTCTGCCCGGTTCATCCAAGAAGTCAAATATCCCGAGTGGCTAGCTAATGTTGTGATGGTAAAAAAGGCTAGTGGGACCTGGAGGATCTGTATCGACTTTACCGACCTCAACAAGGCATGCCCCAAGGATCCTTTTTCCCTCCCCAGCATCGATGCCCTGATCGATGCGACGTCGGGTAATGACCTCCTGACCTTCATGGATGCCTTTTCGGGCTATAATCAGATCCGGATGTTTCCTCCGAACATTGCCAAAACATCCTTCGTCACCGATCAGAGCCTTTACTGCTACCGGGTCATGCCCTTTGGGCTCAAGAGCATCGGGGCCACCTACCAGTGGCTCGTCAACCGAGTCTTTAAAAATCAGATCGGTCGGAACATGGAGGTATACGTCGATGACATGCTTGTCAAGAGCCGACGAGGGCAGGATCATGTTGTCGATCTCGAAGAAGCCTTCGGCATCCTCCGGTCTCACAACTTGACGCTCAATCCTACCAAATGCACCTTTGGGGTCTCCTCCAAAAAATTCCTGGGATTCGTCGATAGCCAGCGTGGCATAGAAGACAACCCGGAGAAGATCCAGGCCATAATCGACATGGCCCTTCCCTGAAATGTCAAGGAGGTTCAGCGGCTTACGGGTAGACTGGAGGCCATCGGCCGCATCCTCTCCAAATCAAGGGAGAAGTCCCTCCCATTCTTCAAGGCCCTGCAGGGGACAAAAGGATTCGAATGGGCCGAGCCACAGGAACAGGTGTTCGACCAATTGAAGTCCTACCTCGCCAATCCCCCACTCCTAAGCAAACCCGAACCCGGCGAACCCCTCTTCCTATACCTCTCAACCTTGGAAAGCGCGCTCAGTGTCGTGCTCGTCCGAGAAGAAGATGGTGTTCAGAAGCCCCTGTACTATGTGAGCAAGGTTCTGCTCCCAGCCAAGACCAGATATTCGAAAATGGAGAAGATGGCGTACGCACTGATAACGGCTGCTCGTAAGCTCCGTCGCTACTTCCAGGCCCACTCTATGCAGGTCCTCACGGACTAGCCCCTGAAGACTGTCCTCCACAAACCTGAGAGCTCCGACCGCTTGGTCAAGTGGTTGATTGAGCTAAGCCAATACGACATCAGCTACCAGCCCAGGACGGCAATCATGGGGCAGGTGCTCGCCGAATTCATCACGGAGTACACTATTTTCGAACCATCTGACATCCCGGAAACCAACCCAATGTGGGAGGTTTATGTTGACGGTTCGTCTTGCAAAGGAGGGAGCGGAGCGGGCATCATCCTGAAGGGCCCCGACAATTTCGTCCTCCAATATTCTCTCTGTTTAAATTTTCCAGCCTCAAACAATGAAGCGGAGTACGAAGCTATGATCACGGGGCTCACCCTCGCACACAAGGCTGAATCCAGACACATCAAGGCCTTTAGCAACTCCCAGCTCGTGGTCAACCAGATCACCGGGGAGTACGAAGCTTGGGACACTCGAATGGTACGATACTTGACAGTGGTCCATCATCTCTTATCATCATTCGAATACCACTCGGTCGAATGAATCCCTAGGGAACAGAATTCCCAGGCGGTATCATTGTCAAAGCTCGCCTCGTCATCCTTCGAGGGGCTCGACCGAACCGTCCTGATCGAAGTCCTCCTCAAGCCCAGCATCGATCTCCCTGAAGCTTCCTGCTTCAACACCGATCTCCATCCCGAAAACTGGACGATGCCCATTCGGAAGTTCCTTTCGGAAGGAGAACTCCCTTAAGACCGATCCGAGGCAAGAAGGATCAGAGTCCGCTCTGAGAGATTTACCCTGATCAACCAAATGCTCTTCAAGCGCTCGTACACAGTGGCCGACAGCAAACCCTATCTCTGTTGCCTAGGCCCTGACGAGGCCAAATATGCTCTGAAGGAATTACACGATGGGATCGGCGGATGACACATGGGGAGCAGGTCGCTCGCCAGAAAGGCCCTAAATCATGACTACTACTAGCCGACCATGTTGCAAGACGCGTAAGACCTTGTCAAAAGGTGCGACCCTTGCCAAAGGTTCTCATCGGTAAAGAGACTCCCGCAGGCCAACCTCCGATCCCTGGCCAGTCCAACCCACTTTGCCATGTGGTGGATGGACCTAGTCGGCCCCTTTCCCCAAGCAACGGGACAAAGGAAATTCTTGGTGGTGGCCATCGACTACATCACCAAGTGAATCGAGGCAGAGCCCCTGGCCTCGATCACCGAGCATCAAACTAAACAATTCTTCTGGAAGCACATCATCTGTCGGTTCGGGATCCCCCAGGTGCTCATCACCGACAACGGGATCCAATTCGTAGGCAAGAATTTTTGTAGGTTCTGTGAAGACATCGGCGTTCAACAATGTTTCTCATCGATATGCCACCCTCAATCAAATGGCCAGGCCGAAAATGCGAACCGCCAAATCCTTGATGGCCTCAAGAAGCAATTGGATAATTCACTAAAGGGGCTTTGGGTCGACGAACTTCTGAGCGTTCTCTGGGCACACCGAACGACAAAAAGGATACCCACTGGCGAGTCGCCCTTCAACCTAACCTACGGCACCGAGGCGGTTATCCCCTTGGAGATCGGCCTCCCTTCGCTCAGGATCATGGCATTCGACGAAGAAAGCAACTCGGCAGGCCTCAGGGCCAACTTGGACCTAGTCGATGAAGTCAGGGAAAAATTCGCCATCAGAAGAAGCATATACCAGCAACGGGTCGAGAAATTCTACAACAAGAAGGTCCGCCCAGCTAACATCCAACAGGGTGACCTCGTCCTCAGGAAATTGGCAGTCTCAGACCCCAGAAAGAAGAGAAAGTTGGCCCCTAATTGGGAGGGACCATATAGAGTCGCCGAAGTGGTGCGCCCTGGCACCTACCGACTCACCGACATGGGAGGCAACCCAATCAAGAGACCCTGAAATGCAGAGCACCTCATCAAGTACATTGAAAGGGAGGACTAAAATTATTATGTAACCGATCCCTTGTAATCAGCCTTATATGCAGCCGCTTTTTGTATAAGAATATTTATTCTCTTTCCAAAATTTTTTAGTTCAGATTCTGTGCAAACCCCTTATGTAACCACACCAAGCCTCGACGGTCGACCTACATCTCGAGCACACGGGTAGCTTTCTCAAGCCAAGGCAATGGAGCTCAGCGCTCTCTACCGACCCCCAAGCCTCGACACCGTGCAGTGAACTCGAGCACACGGGTAGCTTTCTCAAGCTAAGGCAATGGAGCTCAGCGCTCTCTGCCGACCCCCAAGCCTCGACACCGACCGGTGAACTCGAGCACACGGGTAGCTTTCTCAAGCTAAGGCAATGGAGCTCAGCGCTCTCCGCCGACCCCCAAGCCTCGACACTGATCGGTGAACTCGAGCACACGGGTAGCTTTCTCAAGCTAAGGCAATGGAGCTCAGCGCTCTCCGCCGACCCCCAAGCCTGGACACCGAATGGTGAACTCGAGCACACGGGTGGCATTCTCAAGCCAAGGCAATGGAGCTCAGCGCTCTCCGCCGACCCCCAAGCCTCGACACTGACCGGTGAACTCGAGCACACGGGTAGCTTTCTCAAGCTAAGGCAATGGAGCTCAGCGCTCTCTGCTGACCCCCAAACCTCGACACCGAATAGTGAACTTGAGCACACGGGTGGATTTCTCAAGCCAAGGCAATGGAGCTCAGCGCTCTCCGCCGACCCCCAAGCCTCGACACCGACTGGTGAACTTGAGCACACGGGTGGCTTTCTCAAGCCAAGGCAATGGAACTCAGTGCTCTCTGCTGACCCCCAAGCCTCGACACCGAACGGTGAACTCGAGCACACATGTGGCTTTCTCAAGACAAGGAAATGGAGTTCGGCGCTCTTCGCTAACCACCAAGCCTCAACCTCCGGTCAGGACTTCAGCTAACCTCCCTCCCCAAAAGTTTTATTAAGATTTAAGGCACTCGCTTTCGGCAAACGCCCCGAGCCCCGAATCGTAGGTCGACCCACCTTTCACCCGCTGGCAACTCGGGGTAAAACAACCCTCGGAGCCGTTACCCCAAATTGTCAGAGGGTGGCAGGGGAGCCACCGACCCGGGACTCTCGACCAAAAGTTATGTATTAGGGCACCCGCCTTCGGCAAGCACCCAGAGTCCTCATCCCGGGGTCCGCCAACCTTTCACCCACTGGCAACTTGGGGTAAACAGCCCTCGGAGCCGTTACCCCAAATTGTCATAGGGTGGTAGGGGAGCCACCGGCAATGAGAACCCACGGTGATATGAGATTTTCCCTGATGAATTTCTGGTGAGGGGTGGGGTTTATATAGCCCCCCAGAACGGCCCATTAATGGCATTGGAAGGCGGTCCTCTACTGCAGAACTCTCAGGACTCCTCTCCCTCACTGTCGCCTTACCGCTCGGGGACGACCACCGTCTCCGCCAGAGAGGCCGATCCCCAGAGCCGACCGAACCTGCTCCATCTATCGATGAGGTTTTTCCACCCCCAAGTCTCTGACCTTCGGCTCGGCCCCGAAGCCAAACAAGGGCCCTAACTCTAACCCTCAACGCATTCTCAACAACAAGTTCAAAAGGGTCAGAAAGCTTATTCTTTATTATAACGCCCTAGGGGGCCACAATACAGAAAGATTTATTACAACCAAAGCCTCGTCCTAAACTATCCTCAGAACCCCTCCGGGCTCGCACGGGGCAACTCGAACACTGCCGAGCAACTCGGTTCCGCAACATGCCTTGTCGAGACCTTAGGATCGGCCAAAGATGACACGCCGGCCACAGAACTCTGAGCATCGCCCGGCCTCACGTACTCCAACTGCAGAATTGGGGATGGTTCGCGCCTCAAGGAGCCTCCAATCACCAAGGGGACCGACCTTCCCAACATCGTCTTATAATGCTTAATCTCGATCTCTTTCTCCACAATGACCTCACGGAGGAATGACTCCGATGTAGGCCTCTGCACTAGGCACTTGACATGGAAAATCCGAGGCCCGCACCCCCGAGATCGCGGTCAGCTATCGCCCTCTTCAATCGAGCCGACTCTGCGCTCAGCTCCTTCGACTTGTTTCGAAAATAGTGGAAAGTCGCGTCGTGATCGCGGGCTTCTTTCCGATATCGGTCAAGGGTGGACTCCAATACCTTAATCTTGCTTCGAAGACATGTCACCTCGGATCGCCGAGGATCAACCTCGGCAAGAGCAGCCAATATCTGATGGAAGCAAAATAAAAGATCATTCCAAGGCCATAAATCCACAACAGGCATTCTCGAAAAATACATAAGTCTAGGAGGATCAGACAAACTCAGATAGTCGACCCAAAAGCGAGACAAAAGTTGAGAGTAAAACAGTTGGCCAACCAAAAATTCTTTGTTATAAATTTTCAATACTTTTACAAAATATTGCAATGGTCAGTCTGTCTTCGGCAAATAAAGCCAAAAAGGAAAAACAAGAAGAAAAGGAAAAAACAACTACGACTTAGGGCCCACCTCTCCCTCGGGTCCGATGACGGCCACGGGGTCGACCACCGGATCGGCACTGGCCCCTCCAGCTCCGTCTTCCCCTTCACCCGGCGCATCGCCCCTGGGGGTCCTCTGCGGCCCCTCGATCTCCATGTCGTAGTCGAGGTGCGACAAGTCCAGGGTCGGATAAAAGTGCTTCACATGGCTCAGCGCCTTTTCGTACACCTCGTTCTGAGCCTTGATGACCATATCCTGGGCCTTCGCGGCCAGCATCCCCTTCTTCACCTCGAATGCCTTCTTCAACGCCTCCTCCCTCTTCACCCCCTCATCAGACATCGAAGCCAGGCCGGCCTTCAGGGCCTACTCCCACTTCATCGAAGCATCCAGAGCAGTCTTCAGGTCACACATCTCGAGTTTATAGCGATTAGTCTGACTCTGCTCATACTTCAGCTCCAGCTAATGGATTCGCATCAACTGATTGGCGGACATACAAGCCTACAGCCGAGGTGAAAACACTTGAGTGAAAACCAAGTTCTTAGGGACAAAGTATGAAAAAATGAAATACAAGAGCTCGAAATTTACCTGCACGCTCGCCTGAGCCCACCTCATGTAAGACGACTCAAAGGTATCGCCACCCATACTCTGTCGGTCCCGAGGCATGGCCATCTTGTCCACAAACTCCATGGAGATGGGACCCTCGGTCAGAGTGCCCCCCCTGGTAGATGGCCCAGTCAGGAGCCCAAGGCTAGAGCCCCTCTTCCCCCACCATGGCCTGGGCATCGGCACGAAGAGGAGGAAGGCCTCCCTGCACAACCTCCAACACCTTCGAGGCCTTGGAGCTCGGCACGAGGTCGGTCTCCCTCGATTGACTCGTCTTTGGCCTCTTCGCCTTTGGCTCGGACGGAGTCTCGGAAGCTGTTCTGGAAGTGGCCGTCGTCTGCTTTCCCTTCTCGGATTGCTCCGCCTTATGCTTCTTTAGGGCAAGAATCCTCGCCTTGATCGCTTCGGGGTCCATCTCTGTAAAAAAAGCCCATTAACAAACAATGAGCACAAAAGAGAAGTAGAGAAAGAAAAATGAACGAAAAATATACGGGGCGGGGCAGGGCTTAGTTCGGCTCGGACCATGTGACTCTCCGTCACTTTCGGCCAACTTATACTGTGGCTCTTACGGAGGCGCTCCACAAAGGCCCACTCCTCGGCTGAAAGATCACCCTTCTTCGGCCCCTTGAAGTTCGGCTTATAGAAGTTCCACATCGTCAGTATATCCTACTGCTCATTACTCCGGACAACGAAGTATTTCCTCTTCCACTCCTTTATCGAGTCGGGGTGGCCATGCATGACCTTACACCCGCTTTGAGGCGATACATAGTAGATCCCCTCGAACTCTCTAGACGAGCTGACCCCCAGTATGACTCGGAAGATGCTCAATCTCAGCGGCACCTTCCTCTCCTCACACAACAAGATGAAGCTCACCATCTGCTTCCAAGAGTTCGGCCTGAACTGCATCGGACACAACGAAGACCAATTTAGGATGTCTCGGATGAAAGGATGGATGGGTAGCCACATCCCCGAGGAGAACGCATCGGCAGGGAAGATGCAATACCATGGTGCTAGGGGATCGGTCGGCCGAAGACCAATGCTAGGAACCATCAACTCGTACTCCTTCCCAATGAAGTAACTCGCGCGGATCACCAAGAGTCCTCCCCCTTTAGAACCGAGGGAGTACCATCCATCTTAATCCTCACCCGACTCGGCGATGAAGGTTGTACCCCAAAGAGAACCTTATCCCTGATGTCATCTGGGTAATTCCTGATCGACCATGGTTGTGGCAGGAAGAGGACCCCCAATTGCCAAGGGGCAATTGTCCTATCCGGATTGCTTGGCATGGTCCACTTCACCCTCTTCTTTCGAACCTTAGGGGCCTTCTCGGGCGACGAAGTCGCCAACGGCTCGAGGGCGGAGACCCTCGGGGGTGATTCAGTCCCCCCGACCTGACCACCCTCGGCCCGAGCCTCTTCGACAGACGGCACTCCATTGTCCGTCCCTTCTTCTTTGTCCTCCCCTCCTTTGCCCTCCTCATCGTCCTTGTCATCGGTATCCTCCTCATCCGAGCCACTGCTCTCCACCACAAATGGCTTGCAGGTCCGCAGTGGCTCAACGACAATCACTTCGTCCTCAGTGTCCCATAAAGTCGAAGAAGTTGAAGGTTCCAGAGGATCCGAAGAAGTTGAAGAATCCGATAGGCCCGTATGGACAGCGTTGTCGGATGTAGAGGTGGAGGAGCCGGACTGAGCCCTAGACATGATAAAAAGACTAACCTGAGTGTGGCTTGAATGGAAGGTTGCCGGAAAACTCGTCGACGGTGATGAAAAACCCTAGTGAAAGAAGCTCTGGATTCTAGGGGAGAAATGAGAAGGGGAGAGGGGGACGCGTATATATAGAGGATTAAAACTCCTCGATTTTTGCAAGTGGTATATACCCCCCAAAAAAAGAAAAAAGACAACAGTCAGTTACAATAACTCATCGATTCGTGCAAAAATGGTTACTATAACTCCTCGATTCTCACGAGAAACGGTTCCCATAACGAATATTGGAATCTCCGAGCTTGCTCGTCTCGCCGACCCCCTCAAGCCTCAACGGTCGATCTGTATCTCGAGCACATGGGTAGCTTCAACAAGCCAAGTCACTTGGCCTCGCTTGCCTCGCCGACCCCCATAAGCCTCGACGGTCGACCTATATCTCGGGCACAGGGGTAGCTTTAACAAGCCAAGCCACTTGGGCTCGCTCGTCTTGCCGACCCCCATAAGCCTCGACGGTCGACCTGTATCTCGAGCACAGGGATAGCTTCAACAAGCCTAGTCACTTGGCCTCGCTCGCCTTGCCGATCCCCATAAGCCTCGATGGTCGACCTATATCTCGAGCACAGGGGTAGCTTTAATAAGCGAAGCCACTTGGGCTCGCTCGTTTTGCCAACCCCCATAAGCCTCGATGGTCGACCTGTATCTTGAGCACAGGGGTAGCTTCAACAGGCCAAGTTACTTGGCCTCGCTCGCCTCGCCGACCCCCACAAGCCTCGACGGTCGACCCAGATCTCAAGCACAGGGGCAACTTCAACAAGCCAAGTCACTTGGCCTCGCTCGTCCAGCCGACCCCCATAAGCCTCGACAGTCGACCTGCATCTCGAGCACAGGGGTAGCTTCAATAGGCAAAGTCACTTGGCCTCACTCGCCTCGCTGACCCCCACAAGCCTTGACGGTCAGCCTATATCTCGATTACAGAGGTAGCTTCAACAAGCCAAGTCACTTGGGCTCGCTCGTCTTGCCGACCCCCATAAGCCTCGACGGTCAACCCAGATCTCGAGCACAGGGGTAGCTTCAACCGGCCAAGTCACTTGGCCTTGCTCGCCTCGTCGATCCCCATAAGCCTCGACGGTCGACCTATATCTCGAGCACAGGGGTAGCTTCAACAAGCCAAGTCACTTGGGCTTGCTCGTCTTGCCGACCCCCATAAGCCTCGACGGTCGACCTGTATCTCGAGCACAGGGGTAGCTTCAACAGACCAAGTCACTTGGCCTCGCTCGCCTCACCGACCCCCATAAGCCTCGACGGTCGACCCAGATCTCAAGCACAGGAGTAGCTTCAACAAGCCAAGTCATTTGGCCTCGCTCGTCCAGTCGACCCCCATAAGCTTCGACGGTCGACCTGTATCTCGAGCACAGGAGTAGCTTCAACAGGCCAAGTCACTTGGCCTTGCTCGCCTTGCTGACCCCCACAAGCCACGACAGTCAGCCTATATCTCGAGCACAGAGGTAGCTTCAACATGTCAAGTCACTTGGGCTCGCTCGTCTTGCCGACCCCCATAAGCCTCGATGGTCGACCTAGATATCGAGCACAGGGGTAGCTTCAACAGGAAAAGTCACTTGGCCTAGCTCGCCTCGCCGACCCCCCCAAGCCTCGACGGTCGACCTATATCTCGAGCACAGGGGTAGCTTCAACAAGCCAAGTCACTTGGGCTCGCTCATCTTGCTGACCCCCATAAGCCTCGACGGTCGACCCAGATCTCGAGCACAGGAGTAACTTCAATAGGCCACGTTACTTGGCCTCTCTCACCTCGTCGACCCCCACAAGCCTTGATGGTCGACCTATATCTCGAGCACAGGGGTATCTTCAACAAGCTAAGTCACTTGGGCTCGCTTATCTTGCTGACCCCCATAAGCCTCGACGATGGACCTGTATCTCGAGTACAAGGGTAGCTTCAACAGGCCAAGTCACTTGGCCCCGCTCGCCTCGCCGACCCCCAAAAGCGTCGACGGTCGACGCAGATCTCAAGCACAAGGGTAACTTCAACAAGCCAAGTCACTTGGCCTCGCTCATCCAGCCGACCCCCATAAGCCTCGACGGTCGAGCTGTATCTCGAGCACAAGGGTAGCTTCAACAGGCCAAGTCACTTGGCCTCGCTCGCCTCGCTGACCCCCACAAGCCTCGACGGTCGGCCTATATCTCGAGCACAGAGGTAGATTCAACAAGCCAAGTCACTCGAGCTTGCTCGTCCAACCGACCCCCATAAGCCTCGACGGTCGACCCAGATCTCGAACACAGGGGTAGCTTCAATAGGCCAAGTCACTTGGCCTCGTTCGCCTCGCCGACCCCCACAAGCCTCGACGGTCGACCTATATCTCGAACACAGGGGTAGCTTCAACAAGCCAAGTCACTTGGGCTCGCTCGTCTTGCCAACCCTCATAAGCCTCAACGGTCGACCCAAATCTCGAGCACAGGGGTAGCTTCAACAAGCCAAGTCACTTGGCCTCGCTTGCCTCGCTGGCCCCCACAAGCCTCGACGGTCGACCTATATCTCGAGCAAAGGGGTAGCTTCAACAAGCCAAGTCTTTGGGCTCGCTCATCTTGCCGACCCCCATAAGCCTCGACGGTCGACCCAGATCTCGAGCACAGGGGTAGTTTCAACAAGCCAAGTCACTTGGTATCGCTCATCCAGCCAACCCCAATAAGCCTCGACGGTTGACCTAGATCTCGAGCACCGGAGTAGCTTCAACAGGCCAAGTCACTTGCTCTCGCTCATCTTGCCGCCCTCCATAGGCCTCGACGGTCGACTTATATCTCGAGCACAG
This sequence comes from Hemerocallis citrina, assembly GCA_017893485.1. Taxonomy (NCBI): domain Eukaryota; kingdom Viridiplantae; phylum Streptophyta; class Magnoliopsida; order Asparagales; family Asphodelaceae; genus Hemerocallis; species Hemerocallis citrina. The sequence continues at coordinate 208,764,550 of CM030363.1, read as the reverse complement.
GGGTACCTTCAACAAGCTGAGTCACTTGGCCTCACTCGTCCAACCAACCACCGTAAGCCTCGACACTCCGAGCCGACCCTATCCAGCATCATGAACGAAGGGAATCGCCAAGATCTATTCGAAAGGGTTCGACCGCAGACCCACGTGCTCAGCTACCGAGGCCCTCGTGCTCGGCCATGTGGGCCCTAACTAGCTCGGCCAGCCGGCCGTGCCAACCTCGGCCACAGGGGCACACTTCCCTTTTTTCTTCGTGGAACCCGACTACTCCTCCACGACTGGCCAGGCACAGCCTCGCAGGAGTGGGGGGCTTGTGACATAGGATAAATAAAGCTGCATCAACCAGGACCCTCTGATCTCCTCTGGATCCTCCCCCCTGTGATCATCAGGCCAGCTACAGTCCAATGGGCCTCAGCCAGCTCAGGCCCATGGGCAAACGGGTCCAACCCGGCCCGTTAGGGCTCTAGACCTGTTTATCCCTGCCTATAAATACCCAACCCCCTCCTCACTGTAGCAGGTAATCAATCTCTTCCCACCTGAACCCTAGCTGCCCAATCTCTTTTTCAGTGACTAACTAGACAGTCGAAAGGCCTCCCACCGGGACTTCTCCTGGTGTTTCTAGGCACTGTGCAGGTACAGAAGACCTGAGCCGAGCTACCGGATCCGAGTCGAGCCACTCGCCTCTACCTCCCCCCTCTTACGTCCGAGCCGGCTCTCGCTACCCAGGGTCGGACCAAGATCAGTGCCGCATAAGGACTTCCACTATATAAATTATAAGAACTCACACTTGTTGTCCCCACACCCCAAAAACAAACAGCATCAATAACTATATGCGTATTTGCTAAATCGTGTATCGTTTACAAGATTATTTTAGTGTGTGTTGTATCGTATTATGTATTATAACCTATGGCATATTAGTAGGAGTAGATGGTTTTTATATCTTGTGTCGTATTATAACTTTGGGACACCACTAGAGTCTAGTGGAGACCTTGTGAGCTATCTTTGATTTTTAATTTTTAATTGAAAGTGAAAGAAAACATTCATGAGTTGTGAGTAGACTTAATATTATCGAACTCACTGGGCATGTTGGATCTCATCCCCTAGTGTTTGTGATGCAAATCTGAGTTAATTATGGACTCACAATGTTAGTACATATTTTGGATTAGGATTTTAGAATATTGGATTAGGATTTTAGAATATTTTTTTACTTTAAAAAGTCCGTTTGGATTTTAAAAGACTCTGTAAAAATATAATATGGGTGTGTGGGGGGTATTGGATTAGGATCTTAGAATATTTTTGACTTTAAAAAGTCCGTTTGGATTTTAAAAGAGAAAATATAATGACTTATAAGATTTTTTTTTTAATGAAGATTATTTTTTTTTATATAAGATTGTTATAATTCAGATTGTCTTGTTGGAATTTTAAAAAATTTGTATCATCAGAATTTATAGGATTTGAAATGATTATATGGATTTATATGATATGAAAAAATACATGGATTTTTAACAAATATTCAATTATCAATTATCAATACAATCAAAATTACACCAAAGTATAATCAAAACATTAGCATTTCTCCATAGTATAATCAAAATTAAACCAAAGTATAATTGAAACACTCAAAAATTAAACCGAATACAAAATTTTCAATCTTTTAATAGCAAATTTGATATAGCTTCATGTCCTTCTAAGTAGCATTTCTCCACATATCTAAAGCTATGCCAGCCCTCCATGCAGTAGCATCTTCTCGTTCCCGTTCTTGGGTTTGAGCAATAGGTTCAAAATTATTGTCTTCATTAACTGTTAACGATGAAGATGAAGATTCGTCTATTGGTTCAATTGGAAATTCATCAGAACGACATTCTTTGCGAAGAAAGTTAGGTAGTGTTGTACATGCTAACACAAGTTCTGCTTGTGTCTTAAATAGAAAATGAGGCGCTGACTTAAAATTTTTGAACCGCGATATAAAAATACCAAATATTCTCTCAATCACGTTCCTCAAGGATGCATGACGAAGATTGAACAATTCATTTCCATTTTGAGGGTCATTACCATGACCTGCAAAATCTTGTAGATGATATCACACACCTAAAAATGGAGCTAAAAATGGTGTCAATTAGGAAATCCACAATCCACTATGAAATAGCTACCAAATTACAAATACAATACATATAAAATTAGTATGAAAAGTAAAAAAGATAAAAACATATTTATCATTTAAAAAATAAGTACTCACCTTGGGCCATTAAGTCCATTCCTCCTTATCAATGCATCACTTAGTAGCTTGGAATCATAAGCTGAACCCTCCCACCCGCTAAGAATGTACATAAATTCCAAATCAAAGTTACAAGCTGCTAATATATTTTGTGATATCTTTCCATGACGATTACGATAATTGCTTACATCACGCCCCCCACTATTGCCGGAATGTGTCCCATCAATAACTTCGATGCAATCCTAAAATTATTCATATGCAGTAATAATCGTATTATGAAAAGTATATATTATAATAGTGACAATTATAATTATAATTGTATTTAAATACAATTATTATCACATACCTTGAAATAAAGGTAAAACCTTGTGCTTTCTCTTATTTTAGTGGGCAGAACCAGTCCTGGTTTAGCCATGAAATCAAATGCTATAGAAGTCAAGGCCTTCAAAATCTCGTGAAATCCTAATCCAATATACCCCTTAGTGTACCTATTGGTTCTTTTGTGGATCTCTCTGGTGGTATTATACTACGTTGAAGAAGATCTCTTTTGGGGAGTTATTTGCATTCTCTATTATTAGGCAGTGTGTTGGCCTACTTTTACGTTTCTATTAAAAAACCCTAGTTGCTTAATGCTATCTATGGTAGTAATGGTGTACCTTTGCCAATGATATTTATGCGGAACTTTGATGCAATTTAAAGTTCCGATGAAAAGTCTGGTGGTTGCCCAACTTTCAATTCCAAAAGTTTCTCGGTTCAGTAATTTGTTTCATGTTTCATTCCAATTTTGATGATTCAGAATTAACCATAATTGATTTAACTGTTCTATCATTTCAATATGAAATATAGTACTTGTTCTTTATTTTGTTAAAGAAACTTGATTGTGATGCATGCGTTACATTTTGCTAAGCTATCGTTGAATTGTATTAAGTTCTTTAGTGGAACTAGATACTTTATGAAATTCACTAGAACTCTTAGAGATGTGTCTCTTGATATTCTTGTTTTCAATGCTAGCAAAGATGGAGGAGTTGAATCTGTCAACATAGATTTCAGAATAATGATTTGCTCGAAATAGAGGAGTAAACATAAAGCAGTTTGGAAGGATATAGTTTTGGTTTATTTCTCTCGAGAATAAATTTGTAACATCCTGAATTTTATTTATAAAGAGTTTGTTGTTTTTTACGTGATTTGCACATATAATTTTATATGCATTTTTCTAGAAAATTATTTCTTTATAACATGAAACTATAATTATTTCAAGTCTTTCTCTTTATTTTCTAAAAACCCTATTTTTAAAAGCCTAATAAAATCCTAGGCCTAATTATCTCTTTCTAGCCCACTATAATTAATTAATTTATTTATTTATTAAGAAACCATGGTTAATTGACCCATTAGTGAGCCCATTAATTTAATTCCCCTTTTAATTAGCCTAACTTGTACTGTAGACTAATCTAGTAGACAATTAAAATAAATTTCATGAACAAACTTATAATGGGGATACTAGTATTGCATGTGCATTGCATTAGCACGTGCCTGGTGCACTTTGGGGTGTAGGCCGGATTTCACAAAGAGAGACGGAGAGATTGGAGTAGTGGGGAGGTGGTTGCTCCATCATGGGTAGTTGCTACAACTCTCTAACTCATCATAGCCCTTGATCCTTAACTATTTGGACTAATCCTAGACTTCCATTTGCACTCAAAATTTGTATAAATACCCCCCTTTACACTCTTCATACTTGCACCTAAAATTTGTAAAGAAAGAAAGAAAGAAAAGAAAATTACTGAGTATTAAAAAAAAATTAAGAGAGAGTTGTGAGTTTAAAAGATTGAGAGTTGAGTTGTGCGTGTTCCCCATCCCATTGTTGGCCGGCCAACCATTGGAGAAAGAAGGAAGGAGTTCAAACACCATTCAAGCTAGGAGGAGAAGTCAAATTGGTGGCTTAATCTAGGAGGAGAAGGATTCATTTGTTCATTCTGGGAGACTTTAGGAGTTTTGTTGTTTCTCTCCATTAAAGGTGGGTGGTTTTCTTGAACTTCAAACTAGATACCATGCTAGAAAATTGTTTGATAAAATTGAGAAGAAAACCCTAATTAATTTAGCCATATGTTGTGAAAATGAGACAAATTGCTAATGGTTTGAATGCTTGTTAAAAAAAAATGCTAATTCATACAAATTGTGATTGTTATCTTAGAAATTATCATGCTACCATGATTTATATGTTTGATATGTGCTAAATTGAGAAATTGTGCTTGTATGATTAGTTAATTGAATGAGAACCATGGAAATATGAATCGCCTAATTTGACTTGATAATGGCATGGAAAAGGAGATTTTGTTGTAGTAATGATTGTATAATAATAACAAAAATAATAAAAGAGATCTATGGACAGTTTGAGTGCAAAATTATAAAGAAACTACACTTGTATGCGTATTTTCAAAATTGTAGATACAAATATATGTAGAGAGGAAAATTGTATTTTTGTGTCAAAAATTAAGTTTTAATTTACTGATATATTGTAAATGCATAAAAACTACATTCTGGAATTTTAGAATACAATTGGAGAAGGAAAGAGATTAAAAATACTTGTTTTTATAAAAATTCGAAAAAGACAGAGACTCGAATTATAACTCCTAAAACCCAGACCATATCAGGTTAGTCACTTGGACTTATTGGTCTTCGGGTGCACTTGGGTTACTGTAGCTTTCGGGTTGGTCTTTGGTTGTGGGTTCGAAACTGGGCAGAGCCCTTTTGTTTTCAAAATCCTTTTTAAAATCCGAAACCCGAAAAGTTGACTTATATTTAATTAAGCCTCTTTGATATCGTGTTGGCGTCTTGGGCTTTCTGGTCTTCGGTTGCGTCACAGTGCGTTCACTGTAGCGGGGCGGGTGTGCCTTTGGGTCTCGTGTTCGAAACCTGGGATTGGGATTTTCGTTTTTTATATATATTTTAATGTTTTTGAACTTTAAAAATTCTGGAAAAAATATTCTAATTATTCTAAAAATATATGGACTTCATGAAAAATATTTCTACAATGTTTGGCTTAATAAAAAAAGATTTAGAAGCAAAAAATTGAGTAGAGATTATTAAAAGAATCCCATATAATTGATACTTGTATGAATAAAAATGTGATTACTTCCATGAGAGAATTCTACTTAAATTTATAAAGGAGGATCTTGTATGAAAAAAATTAATGTGGGTTATTTATGGATTTTTTTCATTAATTTATGCAAGTTATGCATTTTTAAAGTTAAAAGAAAAATATAATTATGACCTTCTTGGACCAAATAAAGGAAAGGAATAATTGTGTGAGAATTAAATGAATTTATTGAGATTAATCTTGAATGAGAAAGATATAAATCGAAATTGAACTTTGTGTATGAAATTGATGCATAGAAAAGAAATGAAAATCATGTGGAATTATGAAAAAGACTTTATGAGTATGAAAACTCAATTTTGTGATTATGAAGGAAAATTGAGAACTAGAGTGTAGCTAAGCCTCATACCGGCATTGAAAGAATTTGTTGTCAAAGATTTGAAATGAAAAGAACAAGATTTGGGTCGTGTTATATAAATGGTTAAGACCGGTATAGTGGGAGTGCTAACTCTAGAGGATTGATTTTGTTCATGGTTCAAATAAATTGAGGACTAGACACATAGTGGAGATGTGATGAAAGTAAGAGAAAAACATGAGTATGAGGGCCATTGGATTGACGACGTGAGAGTATTCACAGGATATCCCATGATGCATCACAAATAGGGCGTGGATACTATTCCCGAGTACCGTCCCGGTGGCGACGCTTATGGGGTGGTCTAGTGACTACGGGTGGTGCCATGTCTATGGTAGGAGGTGAACTGACCACAGGATGTCTGCATGATGAGTCATGTGTCAGTGCATGGGATTCTCTCTAGGATGCCTGGATGTGGGCTCGTAACTCATAGAACACCTAGGATACTTACCGTAGTTACCGTAGTAGACTAAGTCATGGCGAGGGATTGAACCCTACAAGATGAAGAACGATTAAGAGCTTGCCTTCGGACCTATGTAGTATGGGCTGCTTAGACTCTGAACAAGTGCGCATTAGTGTCATATGATATAAACAACTGCATTAAGGACTCAGTGCACATTCACAACACGACATCAATAAGATAGTCCCCGTAGTTCTATTTGTGACAAGTTTGTGCTTTCCAAGTAAGAGAAAATTGATGTATTATATCCCAGCGTCTGTTGAATGAACTAACATGCCCACAGTTTCTATGCAGGATAAAGTGATTGACAAGATTAAAGTATGCATACTGCTTAAAGAATGATTCAAGTGTTGTTTATTTTTATTCATGTAATTGTTGTAAATTGCTTCCGCTGTATAAGTGTAATGTAAATGTAACTCTGATGTAACAAAAGTTTTTAAATTCCTTCTAAAATTGTACGAAAAGAAGTGTAAAGATTCTGTAGAACTTCGAATTCGGTCTTATTTGGAATTCAGGGTGTTACAGAGTGGTATCAGAGCCACGCTTCCATGTAGTACAAATTTATAAGGAACGACACTCTAGAAGTGGACATTAGAGCGTGTGTTGAGTATGGAAATTTAAATGTAAGTTACTTTGATTTATGTTGCTCTGTGATTTATGCTTCTTCTTCTCCTTTCTCTAAGATGGCGGACCACTTCGACCCAGCTGGCGGTGATGACTGGCACATAGTCGAGGAGGATTACTACCCCGGGCAAGCTGATTCAGACGAAGAAGATCCCGAAGAATTTGAAGAGGAATGTCTTGAGTCCCAAGAGATCACTCCCCCTCCGGATTCATCTGATGATTCCTTTGACGAGGAAGAACCAGTTCCGAGCAGTCTTATTGTGTCTCTTCAGAGGCAAGTGGAGAATCAGAGGGAAAGAGCAGAGCTACTGCAGGCACAGTGTGCGAAGTGTAAGGAGAGCACTGCAACTCTCAGTCATCGTGTTTGGGAACTCGAGAAGAGGAAAAACATGTACTATGTACGGAAGGAAGAAGTGGCAGAACTACAGGAAGAGCTTCGAGAAGCTAAGAGGAACCGTAGGAACTAGAATGTTGTATCTTCTTACTGCTTTCGTTTGATGTCAGAAATGTTTTAAATTCGAATGTATAGAGTTTGAAATTCAATGAAATGAAGATTTGATTTAAATTCATGTTTTCTACTTTGAATTTAATAGATCTTTTGCATCAGAATATGGCTGGAAGAAGAGCTAGAAGCGGAGAAGGGCTGGATTTGGAAACGGAGTTAGCGAGGGTCTACTAGACACTCAATGCCATTGCCATGAATCAGAACCAGGGGAGGATGCCTGTAAATCCAGTACCTGAAGCAATCAAACTCGTGGAATCATTCAAAAGGATGAAACCACCCGTGTTTGAGGGGAAGTCAGACCCAGATGCAGCTGAAAATTGGATTAGACAGGTCACTACTATCTTTGATGTCTTGGAGATTCCGGAGGACTGCAAGGTGAAATTGGCTACACTGCAGTTTAAGAAGGATGCGGCTGTGTGGTGGCAGTTGATGAAGCGGACGATGGGAGATATTGTTCTTGGCTGGGAGGAGTTCTGCAGTCATTATTTTCCATCAGACGTCCAGGAGAAGAAGGCCATGGAATTTTTGGCGCTGCAGCAGGGCGGTATATCGGTAAGAGTGTATGAGACAAGGTTTACTCAACTCTCGAAGTATACGCCCGAACTGGTGATGGACGAGGCAAAGAAGGCTAAAAAATTCGAGCATGGTTTAAGGCCAAGTTTGAGATCAAGGATGATTCCCCTCGGTATCAGGAGGTTTGACAAGTTGGTCAAATGAGTTGCAGCCACTGAGGCGAATATGGAACAGTTCTATGCTGTTCAGAATCGGAGGAATAACTGGAATGTGGGGAAGAGGCCCGCAGTTGCTGGAAATGTCAGGGGACAGCCGCCTACTCAAAGGTTCAAACCGATGGGGGCAAACGCTGTCAATGTGGCGGGAAGACCCAGGAATGCTTGGGTGAGACCTCCCATGACTTGTTTCAACTGTGGAGAGATAGACCACTACACAGTGCCCTAAGCTGCAGGATGTCGTCCGTAATGGACCAGCTCAGTCGACCGGGAAGAAGCCGTACCAGTAAGGGCGAGTATTTGCTTTAACTGAAGCTGGCGCTGATGAAGTGGATCACATCATCACTGGTACAAGAGAGGATGTTTAGAAGTGTTTTTCTGTTATTCTCTTTTTCCGCTTTATTTAGTAAATTGTTATGTAACAGGAGAACTTTATTTGAATGGAAAGAAAGGTCTTGTTTTGTTCGATATTGGGTCCTCTCATACTTTTGTATCACCTAAGTTTGCTAAAGTCTTGGGAGTTGAACCGAAGGTCTTTCCAGGCAAAGTCTTAGCAGTAGCTACTCCAACAGGGGAGACTTTAACTACTAATCGGTACTATGCGGACTGCGAGATCATGATTGGGGAAAAAATTTTCGGGATTGATCTGATCGAGATGAATGTATTGGGAGTCGATGTTATCATTGACATTGATTGGATGTCGGTGTACAGTGCAAACATCGAGTGCAAGACCAAGGAAGTAACAGTGAAGGCTCCAGGTGGTCCTGAAGTCACTTTCCAAGTGAAGAAGACATGTTCAGGTTTGGTTGCAGCCATCAGCAAGAGGAATGTTCCTGTAGAGGTGCAACAAATTTCAGTGGTTCGGGATTACCAGACCATATTCTTGGAAGATTTGCTCGGGTTACCCCAGCATCATGATGTAGAGTTCAGCATCACTATTCAGCCAGGGAGTGCACCCATTTCCAAGGCACCGTACAGGATGGCGCCTGTGGAGCAGGATGAGATCAAATGGCAGATTGAAGAACTGTTAGAGAAACGCTTTATTCAACCGAGTGCGTCACCTTAGGGAGCACCGGTGTTGTTGGTAAAGGAGAAGGATGGTTCGATGAGGATGTGCATCGATTACCGAGAGCTGAATAAGGTCATTGTTCAGAATAAATATCCTATTCCACAAATTGACGACCTGTTCGATCGTCTACAAGGAGCAGCTATTTTCTCCAAAATTGATCTTCAATCAGGATACCATCAGGTTCGAGTGAAGACTGAAGATGTGCATAAGAATGCGTTCAGAACTCGACACGGGCATTACGAATTCTTAGTTATGCCATTTGGAGTGATGAATGCACCTGCAATCTTCATGGATATGATGAACAGAGTTCTGAGGTCATTTATTGATTCTTTCGTCGTGGTGTTTATCGACGATATCCTTGTGTACTCCAAGTCGGAGGAGGAGCACACAGAGCATCTGGCTGCAGTTTTGAAGAAGCTCCAGGAGCAAGAGTTGTATGCCAAGTTATCCAAGTGTGAATTCTGGAAATCTGAGATGGCATTCCTGGGTTACATCCTTTCTAAGGAGGGAGTGGAAACTTGTAATATCCCGGACGGATATTACCGTATATAAATTATTATTTATTATTATTTTATTATTATTTTGTTTTAATTCCAAAATTAGAACATTTTGGTGATTTTTACCCAGTTTGCTCCTAGACATTATCTGTATCCAGATATCGGTCAGTATATATCCGTATTGTATCAAATTGATATCGTGATCTTCCGAACTAATAATAAAATTTATTTTATTATTATTTCCAAGATTTAATTATTTTTATGCGGATTATGCGAAAATTTTCCGGTATACGGACATATAGGCGCACATACGAGTAGTAGGACGATTAGTACATTATACGAATTATGTGTTGTATATTTTGGACAACACTTATTTTGCTATAACCTAGTAGGATGGTTAGGGTTTGATTTAGAGACTAAACCTAGGGTTACAAAGACATAAGAAGGTTAAGAACTCTTCTAGAAAACTCCTCCTCCATGTCAATTTTTCCCCACATAGCACCTCCCCCCAATCCCACCTCCTAAAGCATGGCCGGCCCTCCTTGTTTTGGGGTTATTTTGTGCCAATGGTGCACTTACCCCCTCCCACTCCTTCTATAAATAGCCCTTCATTCTCCTCCTTCTCTCATTTTAGAAAGATCAAAAAAAAAAAAAAAGAAAGAAAGAAAGAAAGAAAGGAAAGAAAAAGAAAGAGAGAACCATTCTAACTTGAGAGTTTTTTTTGTAGGTTTAGAAGAGTTCTAAAAAGCTTAGGGGAAGGAGAAGGATTAGCAAGCTAGTTCTTCCAAATAGAAAAGATAAGGTGGGGGTTTCTTCATGCCTTGTTTGTATGTTTGTTTGTTGTTTGTTTGTTTATTGAATGATGGTTTTTGATGTTCTTCTTCTTCTTACCCTCTTGTTTACCCTTTCTTTTTGGTATGGTTATTATGTGGTATGTGGTAGTAGGAATCATCTAAAAATAGTTCTTTTGGTTGTTGTTGTATGATAAAAAGTAAACTACTTGGACTAAAGGAACACATGCACATAAACTTTTGCATACAACCATGTAAGGTTGTAGGACTTGATATGGAACCATACATATTGCATATTGTTGAACAATACAACCATTGTTGGTTGTAGGACTTGATTGAACTAATGTAATAATCAAAAAGATCTTTCCTTTCTTTACTAAACACTAGTGGTAGAAATAATTAAAAAGATCTTCTTTTTGTTTAACCACTAATTGTAACTTAATAAAAAGATCTTTCTTTTTATTTTAATCACTAGTTGTAGCTTAATAAAAAGATCTTCTTTTTGTTTAATCACTAGTTATAGCTTAATAAAAAGATCTTCTTTTTGTTTAAATCACTAGTTGTAACTTAATAAAAAGACCTTCTTTTATTTTGATCACTAGTTGTAATTAACTAAAAAGATCTTTCTTTTATTTTTAATCACTAGTGGTAATTAATTAAAAAGATCTTCTTTCATTTTTAATCACTAGTTGTAGTTAATTAAAGAGGTCTTTCTTTTGTAAAGTAAAGTAAAATAAAATAAAAAATAATCTTTTCTTTATCACTAGTAATAAATAAGATTAGTAAGCAACTAAGTAGTAGTAAGCTATAATAATAAGTAGTAGTATGTAATAAAACAAGTAGTAGTAGCATGTATGTTGATTGATAAAGTAGTAGTAATAGTAGTAAGTTGTATGTTGTGATTCTTTTTATGAGAATGAAGTAGTAGTAATAGTAGTAAGTTGTATGTTGTGATAGTAGTAAAGTTGTATGTTGTAGTAGTAGTAGTAGATAGTTATGCTTTGATTAAAATAGGAGTAGTAGTAGTGGTATAATGTTGTAGGAGTGCCCCTAAAAATATTTAGAAGCCATATTCATGCTTCAAGTGTTGTAGGATTTCTTCTAAAAATAATTGGAAGCCATATCTATGCTTCAAGTGTTGTAGGATTTCTTCTAAAAATAATTAGAAGCCATATCTATGCTTCAAGTGTTGTAGGATTTCTTCCAAAAATATTTAGAAGCCATATCTATGCTTCAAGTGTTGTAGGATTTCTTCCAAAAATAATTAGAAGTCATATCTATGCTTCAAGTGTTGTAGGATTTCTTCCAAAAATAATTAGAAGCCATATTCATACTACTAATGTTGTAGGATTACTTCTAAAAATGTTTAGAAGCCATTTCCATACTATTAATGTTGTAGGATCACTTCTAAGAATAATTAGAAGCCATATTCATACTACTAATGTTGTAGGATTACTTCTAAAAATGTTTAGAAGCCATTTCCATGCTACTAATATTGTAGGATTACTTCTAAAAATGTTTAGAAGCCATTTCCATGCTACTAATATTGTAGGATTACTTCTAAAAATAATTAGAAGCCATTTCCATGCTACTTATGTTGTAGGATCATTTCTAAAGATGATTGGAAGCCATATTCATGCTACTTATGTTGTAGGATCATTTCTAAAAATGATTAGAAGCCTCATTCATGCTTCACATGTTGTAGGATCATTTCTAAAAATGTTTAGAAGCCATATTCATGCTTAATAAGTTGTAGGATTACCTCTAAAAAATATTCTACCATGTTTCCATGCTTAGAATGTTGTAGGATTGTTTATAAAAATATTCCTATCATGTTTTAGGCTTAAGAGGTTGTAGGATGCTTTCTAAGAAATTTTATCATGCTTATGTTTAGAAAATTGTAGGATTCATCCCTAAAGCTCCTACCATGTTTAGTGATTTATTTATGATTAGGAAATTGTAGGATTCATCCTAGGAATTTCCTACCATGGTTAGTAGTCATTTATGCTTAATGAAGATTCATGCTAGATAAGTGGTAAAAGAATTGTATGCCATGCTAGCTTAATTGTAAGTAAGTTGTATGTCATGCTAGTCTAGATTGTGAGTAAGTTGTATACCATGCTAAAGTTCAAATACTTGCTTAGAATGATTGTAGGAGTAGTGGTAGAACTACCTACTATGCCTTGGAATGTTGCTTGTTTATACTAATAGGGTTGCGGTGATTAGTCATGATAAGTAGTAAGCTTTCATGATCAATTTGTAACCTATGCTTGACTATAGTGGACTTTATGTCTAGGTCGTAAGTGATTTTCATGCTTAAGCTCGATGAAAGCGTAAGCATTAATCCCATTCATACATAGGAGTATCATGGTGGTTGAGTTATACGATTAAATTGTCGTAGGGAGATGCTTGTAGTTGTATGCCATACTTAAGGCGCTATAAGTGGAGGTAATAAGGATTGGGAAGACCACTAGTGATAGTTGGTCCGATAAAGGCCGTTAGGTCGCCTTCGGATTCTTCCTTAATGGAATACCGACCATAAAATATTAGTAGACTCTTTTGTTGCTTCTAATATTAGATGACCAAGTTTGTTAGTAAGCACGTTTGGTTGCTTCTAGGATTGATTACCTGTATGGTTGTTTGCACACGGTTGTGCTCGTACGTGGCTCGACTGGCCCGTATGTAGCTGTGGGTCTCATACGTAGCTTAGTCGGCTCGTATGTAGGTGGTTGTCTCGTACGCGGCCCGACCAGCCCGTACGTAGCTATGGGTCTCATACGCGGCTTATTTGGCTGGTATGTACGTTGTTGTCTCCTACGAGGCCCGCCTGGCTCGTAGGTAGTTGTTGTTTCATACGTAGCTTATTGGCTCGTATGTGGTTGTTACTCGTGTATAGCTGTTAGCTAGTACACAGTTCGTTGTGGGCTATCGACCATCAAGACATAGCGGCATGCATGTATATTCGCACGACCGAGGTCTTGGATCGATGAGCCACGAACCGGATCCTGAGGGGATCTGGTAAGTCTAGGTTGAGCAGCCTAGTAGAGTTGTCTTGCGAAGCCTGATTTAAGGCCCAGCACGTTGTGTTTATAATATCGTCGTCCCTAGGATCGTCGAGTCAGGGACATCATTAGGGTAGTGACTTATAAAGGTCATTTTGCTCAGACCCTTGCCGAAGAGAGAGGAGTTTGGTTGTAGGGGGCACCTTACGACCAACTTGTCCCTTGAGGGAGGCCTTAGGTGGTGTACTGGGTTGTACCTTCCCGTCAAAGGGATACGTGCGGTGCCGTCTCACAAGTTGAGGACACGGGTTGCGTATCTCGCTCTGTTAATTCCTGAAATACCGTGGCTGGGGTGCCACAGGATGCATGGTGCAGTCCTGCGCTTGCTATACCCCAGAGAGTGCCACAGGGTAGGCTTCGCGCTGCCCTGCGCTTGCGAAACTCTATGGTTTAATTTTGGAACGATGCCCGATATACTGGGATCGAGTGAGGTCCGGCTTGCCGGGTAGTAGTGGAAAACGGAGACACCATAAGTAGACTGCATGGGGGGCACTTGACCCCTCTGCAACCTCACAGAGTCATGGAGTATTGTCAGGAACAGGTCGTGTACAATTAGAATGCGTAACGTGGGTTCAAATCCCTATACATGGAGAAACGGCTTGAGATGGAGTCGCATGTAGTATGGGCTGCATGTTGCTTTCGGAGACTTGCTGACATTAGAATAGGAAGCGTCCCGTCAAAGGGATACGTACGGTGCCATCTCACAGGTTGAGGACACGGGTTACGTATCTCGCTCTGTTAATTCCTGAAATACCGTGGCTGGGGTGCCACAGGATGCATGGTGCAGTCCTGCGCTTGCTATACCCCAGAGAGTGCCACAGGGTAGGCTTCGCGCTGCCCTGCGCTTGCGAAACTCTATGGTTTAATTTTGGAACGATGCCCGATATACTGGGATCGAGTGAGGTCCGGCTTGCCGGGTAGTAGTGGAAAACGGAGACACCATAAGCAGACTGCATGGGGGGACTTGACCCCTTCTGCAACCTCACAGAGTCATGGAGTATTGTCAGGAACGGGTTATGTATAATTAGAATTCATAATGCGAGGAAGCATTCCAGTTCTACTTAAATATCGGATTAGAGTCTAGTCATAGCACTCACGTACACTTAAACTACACCAACACCATTGCTATATTGTGTATATTGTTTGGAAGATTCGCTGCTATATGATCAGCCTTTAAGCGTCAGTGAATACTGACGTCCCCACTTCAATAGGTACTGGATAGCAGAAGTACAGGTACGAGATTCTGGAGGACTCAAGGCAAGGAAAGCAAGGAGTCAGTGTTATGTTTAGTTCCGCTGCAGTATATGTATTGATTATCTATTTAGTTAAAAAGTACTCAAGTGAGAGTTACCAAGTGTTGTTCTTCATTTCTTGTACCTTGATGTAAGATGTTGAAGGTTGTAATACTTGGGATTGTAAAGGTATTATTGTAACTCTATTGTAATGTATTGCAGTTGTGTAATGTTCAGACTTGTAATACATTGGGTATTGAATAAAAAGTTTTAAATTCTCCTGTTTTTCTGTGTATTGTGACTAATTGAAGAAAAGATCTTGGCTCGTGTCACGGTTTCCCAATGTTGGAAATCGGGGCGCTACAAAACTGATCCGCAGAAGATAGAGGCGGTGAAGGATTGGGAAAGGCCTCCTACAGTGAAAGAAATCAGAAGTTTCTTCGAACTAACTGGATACTACAGAAGGTTCATTCAGGGCTATGCTCAGATAGTCGGGCTGCTCACTGGTCTGACCAAGAAGAATGTAAATTTCAAGTGGACTGAACAGTGCGAGGCAAGCTTTTAGGAGTTGAAAGAGAAGCTAACTATTGCTCTCATTTTAGTTTTGCCTAGAGCAGGTGTTAAGTATGATGTCTACAGTGATACTTCACATCGTAGGCTTGGTTGTGTCTTAATGCAAGAGAGGAAAGTAATCGCTTATGGGTCTAGGCAACTAAGACTGCATGAGAAGAATTATCTGACTCATGATCTAAAGTTGGCTACGATTATCTTCGCCTTATAGCAATGGAGAAACTACGTGTATGGTGAGAAGCTGAACATGGACACGGACCATAAAAGCTTGAAGTATATCTATCAGCAGAAGGACCTGAATCTGAGGCAAAGGATATGGCTGGAAGTACTTGAGGACATTCGTCCAGAGATTAAGTACCATCCTGGGAATGCTAATGTTGTTGCTGATGCACTTAGCCGTAAGAGCAGTCTGGCTAGTTTGATTACAACTCAGAGGCATCTTACAGAAGAGTTAGATCAGGCTGGTATTGAAGTTGTTCTGCAAAGCTTGGGATCATCTTTAGCTCAGTTGATGCTCCAACCAATGCTGAATGAAAGGATTATCGCATGTCAAAAGGAAGATGAAGAGATTCAAAATATGAATGAGCAGGTCGGTGCTGGCAGGTTGTCAGAGTTTCAGATCAGAGATGAAGTGTTGTGGCTTGGAAAGAGGCTATGTGTTCCGGATCAAGCAGAATTGCGACAGAGTATTCTTCAGGAGGCACATGCTACTCTTTTGTCTGTACATCCTGGGAGTACCAAGATGTATAAGGACATTAAGCAACATTTCTGGTGGTCAGGTTTGAAGCAGGAAGTGGCCGAGTTCGTAGCGAAGTGTGAGATCTGTCAGCAAGTCAAGGCCGAGAATCAGAATCCCGAAGGCCTATTGCAACCGTTACCTATTTCGGAATCAAAGTGGGATAACATCAGTATGGATTTCATCACGGGTTTGCCCAAGAGTTCAAAAGAAAATGATGCAATTTTGGTCATAGTTGATCGACTAACCAAGTCTTCTCACTTCTTGGAGATGAAACTCACTTCATCTATGGACAAGTTGGCCGAGTTGTATGTTGGGAAGATCGTCAGGCTTCATGGTGTTCCGTTAACCATTGTGTCTGATCGAAATGCGCAGTTTACTTCGCATTTCTGGAGGAGTCTTCAGACAACTCTAGGTACCAAGATGGATTTCAACACTGCATTTCATCCTCAGACTGATGGGCAGACCGAGAGAGTCAATCATATTCATGAGGATATGATTTGGTGTTGTGTTATAGATTTTGGAGACAGTTGGGAAAGGCATCTAGCTCTGGTGGAGTTTGCCTACAACAACAATTTTCAGACTAGTATTGGAATGGCGCCGTACGAAGCTCTGTATGGAAGGAAGTACAGAACACCTGTTTGTTGGTTTGAAGTTGGGGACCGGCAGATGTTTGGACCTGAGATTGTGCAGCAGACCTCTGAAAAGATCGATCTGATCAGGAAGAGGTTGATGGATGCTCAGAGTAGGCAGAAGAGCTATGCAGACAACCGGAGGAGGGACCTTGAGTTTGAGGTTGGTGACTTTGTCTTTCTGAAGGTTTCACCTAGCAAGGGTGTGATTCGTTTCGACAGAGGTGGGAAGTTAGCCCCAAGGTTCATAGGCCCGTACAAAATATTGAAGCGGTTTAGGAAAACTGCTTACCGGTTGGAGTTGCCGGAAGAGTTGTCTCAAGTGCACAGTGTCTTCCATGTGTCTATGCTGAGAGGGTACATTCCAGATCCGAGTCACCATTTGCCCAAAGTGCCGGAGGGTTTGTAGTTGGATCTGAGTTACATTGAGCTTTCGGTTGAGATTGTCGATCGTCGGGAGAAAGTCTTAAGGAACAAGACGATACCGATGGTCAAAGTAGTCTAGAGAATTCAGTTGGTTGAAGAGGCTATTTGGGAATCTGAGGAGAGGATGATGAAAGATCATCCTGAGCTCTATGTTTGATTGGTATCTTCTTTTCTTTTCTTTTCTTATCTTCCTGTTGTATTTCAGTTTTCTCACTCTTTAAGTGTAGTTCCGAGGACGGAAATATTCTAAGGAGGGAGTGTTGTAACATCCTGAATTTTATTTATAAAGAGTTTGTTGATTGTTACGTGTTTTGCACGTATAATTTCATATGCATTTTTCTAGAAAATTATTTCTTTATAACATGAAACAATAATTATTTCAAGTCTTTCTCTTTATTTTCTAAAAAGCCTATTTTAAAAAGCCTAATAAAATCCTAGGCCTAATTATCTCTTTCTAGCCCACTATAATTAATTAATTTATTTATTTATTAAGAGCCCATGGTTAATTGGCCCATTAGTGAGCCCATTAATTTAATTTTCCTTTTAATTAGCCTAACTTGTAGTGTAGACTAATCTAGTAGACAATTAAAATAAATTTCATAAACGAACTTATAATGGGGGGTACTAGTATTGCATGTGCATTGCACTAGCACGTGCCTGGTGCACTTTGGGGTGTAGGCCGGATTTCACAAAGAGAGAGTGAGAGATGGGAGTAGTGTGGAGGTGGTTGCTCCATCATGGGTAGTTGCTACAACTCCCTAACTCATCATAGCCCTTGATCCTTAACTATTTTGACTAATCCTAGCCTTCCATTTGCACTCAAAATTTGTATAAATCCCCCCATTTACACTATTCATACTTGCACCTAAAATTTGGAAAGAAAGAAAGAAAGAAAAGACAATTAGTGAGTAAAAAAAAATTAAGAGGGAGTTGTGAGTTTAAATGATTGAGAGTTGAGTTTTGTGTGTTCCCCATCCCATTGTTGGTCGGCCTACCATTGGAGCAAGAAGGAAGGAGTTCAAACACCATTCAAGCTAGGAGGAGAAGTCAAATTGGTGGCTCAATCTAGGAGGAGAAGGCTTCATTTGTTCATTCTATGAGACTTTAGGAGTTTTGTTGTTTCTCTCCTTTAAAGGTAAGTGATTTTCTCGAACTTCTAACTAGATACTATGCTAGAAAATTGTTTGATAAAATTGAGAAGAAAACCCTAATTAATTTAGCCATATGTTGTGAAAATGAGACAAATTGCAAATGGTTTGAATGCTTGTTAAAAAAATGCTAATTCATACAAATTGTGACTGTTATCTTAGAAATTACCATGCTACCATGATTTATATGTTTGATGTGCTAAATTAAGAAATTGTGCTTGTATGATTAGTTAATTGAATGAGAACCATGGAAATGTGAAACGGCTAATTTGACTTGATAATGGCATGAAAAAGGAGATTTTGTTGTAGTAATGATTGTATAATAATAACAAAAATAATAAAAGAGATCTATGGAAAGTTTGAGTGCAAAATTATAAAGAAACTACACTTGTATGCGTATTTACAAAATTGTAGATAAAAATATATGTAGAAAGGAAAATTGTACTTTTTTGTCAAAAATTAAGTTTTATTTTACTGATATATTGTAAATGCATAAAAACTATATTCTGGAATTTTAGAATACAATTGGAGAAGAAAAGAGTTTAAAAATACTTGTTTTTATAAAAAAATCGAAAAAGACCGAGACTCGAATTATAACTCCTAAAACCCAAACCATAACAGGTTAGTCACTTGGACTTATTGGTTTTGGGTGCACTTGGGTTCGGTTACTGTAGCTTTCGGGGTGGTCTTTAGTTGTGGGTTCGAAACTGGACAGAGCCCTTTTGTTTTCAAATCCTTTTTAAAATCCGAAACCCGAAAAGTTGACTTACATTTAATTAAGCCCCTTTCATATCGTGTTGGCGTCTTGGGCTTTCTGGTCTTCGGTTGCGCCACAGTGCATTCACTGTAGCGGGGCGGGTGTGCCTTTGGGTCTCGGGTTCGAAACCTGGGATTGGGTTTTTCGTTTTTTATATATATTTTAATGTTTTTGAACTTTAAAAATTCTGGAAAAAATATTCTAATTATTCGAAAAATATATGGACTTCATGAAAAATATTTCTACAATGTTTAGCTTAATAAAAAGAGATTCAGAAGCAAAGAAGTTAAGTAGAGATTATTAAAAGAATCCCGTAGAATTGATACTTGTATGAATAAAAATGTGATTACTTCCATGAGAGAATTCTACTTAAATTTATAAAAGAGGATCTTGTATGAAAAAAATTAATGTGGGTTATTTATGGGTTTTTTTCATTAATTTGTGCAAGTTATGCATTTTTAAAGTTAAAAGAAAAATATAATTGTGACCTTCTTGGACCAAATAAAGGAAAGGAATAATTGTGTGAGAATTAAATGAATTTATTGAGATTAATCTTGAATGAGAAAGATATAAATCGAAATTGAACTTTGTGTATGAAATTGATGCATAGAAAAGAAATGGAAATCATGTGGAATTATGAAAAAGACTTTAAGAGTATGAAAACTTAATTTTGTGATTATGAAGTGAAATTGAGAACTAGAGTGTAGCTAAGCCTCATACCGGCATTGAAAGAATTTGTTGAGAAAAGATTTGAAATGAAAAGACCAAGATTTGGGTCGTGTTATATAAATGGTTAAGACTAGTATGGTGGGAGTGCTAACTCTAAAGTATTGATTTTATTCATGATTCAAATAAATTAAGGACTAGACACATAGTGGAGATGTAATGAAAGTAAGAGAAAAACATGAGTATGAGGGCCATTGAATTGGCGGCCGTGAGAGTATTCACAGTATGTCCCATGATGCGTCATGAATAGGGCATGGATACTACTCCAGAGTACCGTCCCGGTGGTGACGCTTATGGTATGGTCTAGTGACTAGGGTGGTGCCATGTCTATGGTAGGAGGTGAACTGACCACAGGATCCCTGCATGATGAGTCATGTGTCAGTGCGTGGAATTCTCTCCAAGGCGCCTGGACGTGGGTTCGTAACTCATAGAACACCTAGGATACTTACCGTAGTTACCGTAGTAGACTAAGTAATGGCGAGGGATTGAACCCTACAAGATGAAGACCGATTAAGGGCTTGCCTTCGGACCTATGTAGTATGGGCTGCTTAGACTCTGAACAAGTGTGCATTAGTGTCATATAATATAAACAATTGCATTAAGGACTAAGTGCACATTCACAACACGAAATCAATAGGATAGTCCTCGTAGTTCTGTTTGTGACAAGTTTGTGCTTTCCAAGTAAGAGAAAATTGATGTATTATATCCTAGCATCGGTTGAATGAACTGATGTGCCCACAGTTTCTATGCAGGATAAAGTGATTGACAAGATTAAAGTATGCATGTTGCTTAAAGAATGATTCAAGTGTTGTATATTTTTATTCATGTAATTGTTGTAAATTGCTTCCGCTGTATAAGTGTAATGTAAATGTAACTCTGATGTTACAAAAGTTTTTAAATTACTTGTAAAATTGTACGAAGAGAAGTGTAAAGATCTTGTAGAACTTCGAATTCGGTCTTATTTGGAATTCAGGGTGTTACAAAATTTGTCACTTTCTTGGTAAAACTTCTATTGAGTTTAAGACTCTTGTGTTCATGAGCTTAAAACTCATATTTTGTTCTGGAAGTTTATTTGCTTTGGTTGATTTTGAAACTATGACAGGTTTCTCTAGTTGATTTAGTCATTGTGAACTATTCTGTTTTGATATGGTCTTTGAACTATTTAACTATTTTGGTTTAGTCTCATTTGAACTATTCGAGTTATAATTGATTTAGTCTATGAACTATATTATTTTGTGATCCAATGATATAACATGACATTGCCGAATATATTGAGAATATAGGAGGAGATTGTTGGATATATAGGTATATTCTCAATATAATAGAATAATATTGTGTATAATGTTCTATGGGGGCAACACATGGTCTGCACGTGTTGTATGCTAATTGTTGGACCGGGTTGACTGGCATAAAGCCCAGTACCCTAAACCCAGATTAATCTCATATATATGTTGGTCAAGAGGTAGTGCCCAATGATATTCCAATTACTGATAAGCAGGGTATAATATCTTAAGCGGTTATGAGATATAAACCCTAACCCTAATTACTCATCTTGATCTAACAATAATTCGGGAATTACAACTATTAATACACATACATACAAGGAACACTAAGACATCATGGATACTCTAAACATATAGTAAACAAACGCTTAACGAATGCAATTATCTAAGACATATCACATAACTAGAATTGATGCACAATAAAAATAGCAACAAAATATTTGTGCATATATTATTTCTTCTTCGCTTTTGCTCAGACAAATCGGATGAAGAATAGAATTCCTCATCTTGCTTCCTTCTCCAATATGTCTGCATGGATTTACTTCCCATGGGGGAAGTGTAATACCCCGAATAAAATAAACTTATATATATATATATATATATATATATATATATATATATATATATATATATATATATATATATATATATAAGTTTACATGGGCTCGTAACTTATAGAACATCTAGGATACTTACCGTAGTTACCGTAGTAGTTTAAGTCATGGCGAGGGATTGAACCCTACAAGATGAAGTACGATTAAGGGCTCGCCTTCGGACCTATGTAGTATGGGATGCATAGAATCCGAACAAGTGCGCATTATTGTCATATAATATAAATAACAGCATTAAGGACTAAGTGCACTGCATCACACGACATCAATAGGATAGTCCCCGTAGTTTTGTTTTGTGACAAGTGTGTGCTTTCTAAGTAAGAGAAAATTGATGTATTATATTCTTGTGTCAGTTAAATGAACTGACGAGCCCACAGTTTCCATGCTGGACAAAGTGAATGAAAAAGACTAAGGAGGAATTGATGCTTAAAGAATTGTTCAAGTGTTGTTTCATTTCATTAATGTAATTGATGTAAATTTGCTTTCGCTGTTTAAATGTAACTTGATATAATAAAGTTTTAGTTTCCTTGTAAAATTGTACGAAGAGAAGTGTAAAGATCCTGTGAAACTTCGAATTCGATGTTATTTGAAATTCGGGGTGTTACAGAATGTATGTTCATATTTGTGCATATGAGCTAGGGTTAAGGTTATTATTTTGACCTAGGGTTTTGGTGACCTAGGGTTAGGAGTTAACCCTAATCATGAAAACCCTTGGATTAATCTTCATAAAATCCAATGATTGAATTTGGTCATGATGAAATTCTTCATGAAACTCCAAGATGCACCTTGAACATTCTAGAAACTTTGTGTGTTGGCAACCCATCCACCCTTCATTTCCACTCACTCTCACCCAACTCATCTCCACCCTTCATGGAGATGGCCGGTCAACCCTAGAACCACTCTCCCTCCATTTCCTATAAAATCCTACTCCCATTCTCCTCCTTTGGTTCTTTCATTTTTAGGTTGCTTTCAAAAAAAAAGATTTTTGAGAAGAAATAGAAGAAAAGATAGTAGTGAGAGTTTAGCCAAACAAGCATCTACTCTTTGGTCGTAGGAAAAATCAAGAAAGGCAACTTGGAGAAGGAAGGAAGGAAGGCATCTCAAGCTAGGATTCTCTTTTGCTTCTAGGAAGGGTGGGGGTTCTCAAAAACTCTATTTTTATAATTTTTAATGAAATTTTGTGAGTAGAAGTAAAAGTTAGTAGCTTGATTGACATGCCTAAGTAATGGTTGAGTTTCACAAATTGAGTTTGATTATTGAGTACAATTTATTATCTAGATTCTGTGAAGAACATGTATGTGATGTGTAAGCTTAGGAAGTTCTATCTTACGAATGGCTTAGAGTCTTGAACTAAAACTTTTAGGGCATGTTATACTAAGCGTCTAGAGCACACTTGAATTTTTTTCATAATATTTGGGATTCATTTAGTAGCTCAAACAATTACTTTAACTTCGGGCTGTGAGCAAGTAGAGAACTGCTATTTTTATGAAAACTTGGGTACTTTTCCAAAAATCATATCTCAGAATTGTAGGTTATTTTAAGCCCAAATTTTTGCTAGAGGCTCTTGAACGTTTCAAAACTGTAGTTTCAAATTTCGCAGTTTTTTGAGTTCGTTTGATACTTCAAAAAAATTATAATTTGGCCACTGGTTCAGAACTAAAAGCTGGTTCAGCTCTGTTTGAGAATTGAAGTTCATAAATTCATAACTACTTTTTTGTGCATGATTTTGCAATAAAATTTTTACTGCAGTATGTGGTATGAGTCTAGATCATGATTCTATAATTTTAGAATTTTTAGATAATATTTGATGGATTTTTAAAAATAATTTGTATAAAGAGGTAGACACCCTGTCTGAAAACAGAAGAGAATTTTATGCTAAGTTTAAAAAGCCATAACTCTCTGTGTGTTATGAAACTGAATGCAATTTTTGCATATGTTAGACTTGCATGTGTCTAGTTACTGAATGTAAAATTTCATATGCTTTGGATTTATGGTTGATTTTTTATTGAATTTTAACTAGACTATGTCGAGTTTCAGCTCAGATTAGCTAGTCTATGAAGTTGTGTTTTTCTGGATTAATGTGTTTAGAATCTGCGAAAATAATTAACTAGAGATTTGGATTAGGGACTCTTAGATTTCCAAAAAGTCAAGAATCATATAATTACAAGTTGTAGAGTAATAGATATGAATTTTCGAAGTTATGGCCAGATCCATTCTTAGTGGAAGTTGTCACTTTTGGCATGTATGTGATTTTTTCCCCAACTTCCAAGTCTTGGATTGAGAGTTAGTGGTGTTTCTATATTCTAAATTCTTGTATTTTTCATGTCTTATGTTGTTAAGGAATAGGTGGGGACTTGAACATTGTTTGAGTCATTGGGATTGCCTAGGAGGTTATACTTTATTACTATCGACCTTTAGGCTAGGATTGAGACTTCCGCCTCTAGTTTGGATGGTCAATTCTTACGCACCGACAGGGTTATATAGAGTGATTGCGGGCCAAAGTTGTGAGCAAATCCAAGATAGGGAAAGTGGCGACCACAGTAATCGCGTCGCCGGAGCCACGGGTTGATAGATGGGAGCTAGAGATTTTGGTGAATCCCATAGGATTAGGATTGACCTAGTAGAGTGGTTAAGCCTTGTCTGAACCATACCCTTGTTACACATCTAAGGTAGGCTCAAATATTAGCTAGAGATACTTATGAATCATATTAGTTTCTAGCAAGCATTAGTCGGGTGTTGTACTCTCCTGTCATTAGGGATACGTGTTGCGGTGCGTATCTCGCTCTGTTGATTTCTGAAGAACCGTGGTAAGAATGGGAGGGGATTCCTGTCGGAGTTAGGGAGGTAAAACCTACACTACCGTCAAGTTCTATGTTGGTCGACACGAACGGATCATGGGGCTGCAGTCCTGTGAATCCTAGGCATCATAGATGTGCTGTGGTGTATCTGTAGTTCGTTACAAATTTTGAGTGAGGTCCGGGCGTCGGACACTAGTGGAAAACGGGGACACCACTAAGTGATTGCAGTAACGGATTGGACCGATTAATCTGCAACCTCATCAACCACGTTCTATCTATCAGGAACAAGACGAGTATAAGAGTAGGATTGCATGGCGGGGGTTCGAAACCCTAAACTTGGAAATAGTGGTTTGATTTGGGACGTATGTAGTATGGGATGCATGCATTTTTAGAGTCTCGCTTGCATTAGAATAAGTGCATCTTAACCTGTGCATTAGATTACCAAGCCATGTCATGCATAGACACCTTTAACCCAATTACACTTTCCTATCTTTTAGTCACTTTTCCTCATGCATAAAATCTTGATTTATCAATTTGGAGATCGCTGCTATTATCAACATTGCATGAGTAGAATTACTGACGTGCCCATTGTTTTAGGTGCTAGATGCCGATCCGTGAGGTGCAGGAGAGCTCAAGCCAGATGGTGCGTTCGAGTGATAGTATCAAGTGTTCATTATTCACATTCTTTTTGTAAACTCTGATTTGTAATTTCTGGAATATTGTATATTGTAACACTTGAGACTTGTAAACATTATGGAATAAAATTATTTAAAATTTCTTGTATTTACTTGTATTGTGACTATTTGAAGGAAATATTCTGGTTTGTGTCACGATTCGCCAGTATAGGGATTTGGGGCGCTACAGGAAGGATGAAGATGTATCTGCAATTGGATTTTGATGGTTCCTGCAATGTTGTTCTTCAGAATTTCTTCTTGTGAGAGTTTATAAATGTCTCATTCTTATTCTTTTTCTGCATCTTTTTTCACAAATAAATAAAAGATTGGATAAGGAAAAACTGGAATAACAATGAAAAACTTCATGTGGTGGATGGTGTTTGGTATGACTCGAGGCTGCATTTTGACGTGCTTTCTTTCGCCTCTCTTTGGACCATCTCTGTTAGCAAAATAGTTAGTGATGTTATTAACTAGGCTGAAGATGGGTTGAGAGAACCTATGAGAACTCAAAATACAACTGAACCTCTCTTTCTTTTGAAGGCAGAATAGATTAAAACAGCAAAGCATATATGGTTGGGAGCGACTAAGCTACTGGATAAATTGATACAGAGCGAAGATGGACCTACACAGAATATAGTTGCGACAGTTATAAAGGATGTGCTAGTTTTTGTTAGGATTCCTTGCCGAGTTTACGACACGATCATTATGAACAAACCACCAAGCAAATAGTAGAACAAACCAAATACACAAAGAGCACAATTTTGTCCCGGTTTGGGCGAACCCTAATCTAGAGGAGAAATAACCGGAATGATATTCAACTAGAGAAAGATACAAGAGTTACAAATACTCTCACCAAGAACCTATCTATCTCTCAAGCCTCACCAGAAGATATTTGCTATTTACAATGGAAAAGTCTCAAACTCTCTGCAATGAAGTACTCTCTCTTTCTCTTATTGGATATGTTATAATGAAATATATTGAGATCTAGAGAAACCCTAGTTTGCTATCTTGATAGAATAACTATCTGATATATCTTGAAGAGATAACTATACAATGAGAGCGTACGATCTAACTTGGAGAGGAATTGGGCTTCAATCGGATTACTCGAACCTGGCCCATAAACAGTCGTTGCCCCGATGCGGTTGACTTCCCTAAAGGGAAGTTAACTGCAATTCCTCGACTCAAAACATACGGCAATAGCGATCAAATGTATTCCAGTTAATGCTCTTTCCTATCTTGCTGCTGCTCTTCCTTCTCCGTCCAACGTCGCTTGGAACCCTCTTGCATTACAGTCTTCTATTTACATCGAATTGAGTATGCAAGACATAAACCCAACAATCTCCACCTTGGTTTGCATACTCATGAATCCACACATGTGTGAATTAAACTCTTCTGAACATTTTTCATTTTTCTCTTGCAAACAACAGGTTTAGTGGCTTCTTCTGCTAGTTGGATCTACTTCCACCTGTTTTTCTCTAATTGGTATACCCCTCAAAGGCACACCCAAGTAGGCGCTAACACGAAGACCTCGCCCTCTAAACGAACTCCACCTACCTCGAGGAACTCTCCACCTCCTGACAGTATACGAATGTCGCAATCTCGCTTTAGTGATTCTAATAACGACGAACTAAACAATGCTAGGAACAATGGGTTTCCAAATGCTCAATCGAGTTTTCTTGTTCCCCCAAAGCTGGTAGAAGTTGTGCTGACTCTGCTAATTTTCCCCCTTCTTACCCTTCATCATCTTACGACGACTCTCCTGAACTGATAGAACTCCACCTCAAGCTGTATACCTGCAGCCCCATCCTTCCAGAGTTCTCTGGATATCTGGCTTCATTTCATCAAATGAATAAGCATGACCTTCTCTAGTGTTTATCCATTTCCATCTGACATCTCCAACTCAACTCTTCTCTCACACATTACTTCACAACACGAATCCTTGTTCTCACACAACAACCGGATGTAGACTTGTAAGTAGAAACCATCGCCCTCTCGGAGCAAATATGAGAATAACTAACCACTTAAAAATCTAGCCGGAATCCATATCTAAAGAACTTGAAATAAGAAGACAATTTATGTTATCACCTGATTCAGCGGTGTTGACCATGTTCGCACTCCTCTGATTCAACCACTTGCAATAGGCTCTCTTGTAATGCATAATCCCTCAACAATGGTGGTAATAGACCCCACCCTTATGTGCATTTTCCATTCCAATCGAAGTATTATCCACCGCCAAGCAACTCACAGAAGTACACGCCGGTTTCTGGCACTTCTTCCTAACTGCATCCTCCTCCACTCTCTCAATCACTCTTGTTACCGAAAACTTCTCATTGGCAGATTTTTCGTTTAACATGGTGGTTGTCAAGTTGGATAAATTTGGTAGTGAATATATCAAGTTTGAAGTTTTTAGATCATCTGGATATCTCTGTATTGAACTTCATTGTATAATCTAGAAGAGTAGTACTTTTCTTCAATGAGAAACCAGACAACTTTCTCTTCTGCTACATCTGATCCTGTAATGGGGATTCAGAGTAGTCAGTTCTGAATCTCGCCCATAGACACACCACGCTTCTCCTGCACTTGACTTCGCTTGTCAATAACAGCCAGATAAAGCCAATGCTTCTGAACAAATCTCTTCCAAATTCTCATGCTTTATGCTGATTGGTCTCCCTTTGTCTCCTTATAGGGCTAGATCCAAGCCATGTTGAACTGATGCATCGTGCATGTCCACCTTCTAAAGATCAAAGTTGATCTTGCCATCGAACCACTTGATCTTTGTGAACTAATCTGTCATCTCCAAGGAACTCAAGCAACTCCTTTATGCAACCTGACGCTCTGATATTAATTGTTAGAAATTTCGGCCAAGTTTTACGACATAATCACCACGAACAAACCACCAAGCAAATAGTAGATCAAAAAAAAAACATACAAAGCGCACGATTTTGTCTCAGTTTGGGCAAACCCTAATACATAGGAGAAATAACCGAGATGATATTCAACTAGAGAAAGATACAAGAGTTACAAACACTCTCATCAAGAACCTATCTATCTCTCAAGCCTCACCATAAGATACTTGATGTTTACAATGGAAAATTCTCAAACTCTATGCAATGAAGTACTCTCTCTTTCTCCTTGGGAGCCGTTACAATAATATAAATTGAGATATAGAGAAACCCTAGTTTGTTGTCTTGATACAATAACCATTCAATATATCCTGAAGAGATAATCATACGATGAGAGCCATACGATCTAACTTGGAGATGAATTGAGCTTCAATCAGATTACCTAAACCTGGCCCATAAACATCCGCTGCCCCGATGCAATCAGGATTGGCCCCCACCTTGAGGCAGGTGAGGCGGCCGCCTTAGGCCCCCGATTTTTTTGCAATTTTAGGGTTCTTCAAATTTGTATTCCCCTTATAAATATAGGCATGTATTTTGTGTGTAAAAAAAATTATAATTAAGGGCCCCCAAAAAATAATTATTTGGGCCTTTCGCCTTGGGCCCTGGGAACTCAAGGCCGACCCTAGATGCAATGCCTTGACTCAAAATAGAGGGCATCAGCAGTCGACTGTCTTCCAGTTGCTGCTCTTTCTTGTGTTTCTATTGCTCTTTCTTTTTCGTCCAACGTCACTGCAAACCTCTCACATTACTGCCTTCTCTTCACATCGAATAGACTATGCAAGACATAAACCCAATAGTTTTGAGAGGTGTAGGCTCAGCTGAACAGCAGTGAATGGAAAAGAAGAATTCATGTGGCTTACTAAAGAATTTGTCGATAATTTTGCCAAATGTTTTAACCCAAAGTAATTAATAAGAGATGGCACAACGATAGGGCACTACAGAGCTCATGGGTAAAATACTCATCTCAACTGTGACAAACACACTCTTTTATACATCCCGTTATTCATAACTATACGATCCCTTCAAGTACAAGGTTTCGACCCTTTTTACCCTTAACCACTAAAATACTTGACCTCATAGTGCTGTCTCTTGCACATCCAAAATCAAAGGTCAATGCATGTGACTTCTGAATGTACACATTCAATTAAGTTAATATGTGTGTCGCAATCTATATAATAGAACACAAAGACAGCTATCAAGTGGCTCTCCTTCAATTCCCTAAAAATCAAAGGCCTAGATCTAACCTCACAAAATACATTTTTCCCCCAAAACTCAAATTCAAATCCCCCTACCCAAAACAACTCCTTTATTTATTTAATTTTCTCTCTCTCTCTCTCTCTCTCTCTCTCTCTCTCTCTCTTTCTCTCTCCTATTCAAAAAATTAAGAAAATAAAATTAAAAAAAATTAAAAAAATCAAACAAATTAAAAAACTTAAAAACTAAAAAACTAAAAAACTAAAAAAATTAAAAATTTTAAAACAAAAAAAATTACAAAAATTTAAATTTTGAAAATTTTGGAAAATTTGAAATTTTGAAAATTTTGGAAAATTTGAAATTTTGAAAATCTCAAAGCAAATCCAAATCCAAATCCAATATCGAACCCCAATGAAGAGGTCATCGTCGATATCTGATCCGCTGCCAATTCTGTATCGATGACTCCCCTCCACCAAATTGAGCACGAATATCAAGCGACTCCGTATCGGCGACTCCCCTCCACCGGATCGAAAGCCTCTATATGCGATGCGGCGACTCTAATTTTATCTCATTAACCGAATTCTCATTCTAATTTTTAATTTTGTGTGTGCAGGGGATTACTCAGTTTTTTGCTGACTCGAATTTTGTGTGTGCATGGGATCTAAGTTCAGAGAGGTATGATTGTTTTATTTTTTGGTTTAAAAAATTTTAATTTGGTGAATTATTTGATGAGTATTTTATTGGTTTTGATTTAAGGTGTACGCAAGTGAGAGATGAATTATTTGTTGGCCTTAATTTGGGCTTCTGAACCATAGCAGAACAGGTAAGCTGACCAGCAATCTAAAATAACTTGGCAAATATGCAACATTAATTTCTTTACTACAAGAGAAAATACTATTGTGAAGTGTTCCCTTCACTAGTTAAACCATCGATAACATAACATATAAGAACTTTTAGTGTATGTTTGGATATATAGGATTGGGATGAATGGAGTTTACCAGTAAAAGGTGCAAACTCTCCACTCAAGAAAAACAGCTAAAGTAAATTTGTTATTTATCCATTTTGTTTTTTTATAAAGGTGCAATGGAAAGACAAAGTGGAGATAAAAGAAATGATTAGCTTGGTTTAGAGTTTTGAGAACTTCATGTATTTCATTTTGGTTGACATAATACTAAGAGGTATTTCAATTGCAAAGTGAGTCTCAGACAAACAAATATTTAGATTATTGGTATTGTAGATATCTTCACACCTGTACTTGCGTTACAATTATATTTAGACATGCTCATAGTGGTTATGGGATTAGAGTAAGCTCTATAAAACCTAAATGATAATGTGCCATAACTATTACAAGCTTCCAAGAGTGATGCAGAAGTTAAAAAAAACTTGATGCAATGTTTCTAACAAACTATATGCATTCCAGATAAGTTCAAGCTAATGATCAAGAAGGCGATGATTGAGTTTAAAGGTAGATATACTACTTCCTCATATAATATGTTTACTACTTCAATTAATTTGCTGGACTCCAAAACTATTTTATATAATTAAACCAGGTGCACCGTTTCGAAGATGTATCGTAGGCACGTGTCAACGGGCAAACCTAGTACATATCTATGCTTCATCTAAAAGCAAAGTGAGATCTATGCTTCAGGTTCACTCAGAACACGAGTTAGCCCACCAAAAGCAACATATACAATAGACAAGACATTTGAAATGGATATTGATTAAGAAAATAAAGTTGTAATGTTCTTTGAGATATGGATTAGCCTAGTTCTACAGGAGCCATGCCTGCATCCTAATATTGGTAAAAATCACAACAAATCAGGACCGTACGATTCGAAGGCACATCTCAAAGCTTCCAAGGACATAGCGGTAATTTTAGAGCAACTGCAAGCCCATTAGATGAACATGGACTGCCACTAGGCTCATCAGCCCAACCAGGCAAGCATATAAGGCTTACTTACAGCCTAAGCAAGATAAGATTTTCATCCTAGTAGGGTTGTTAGTCAAATCCCCCTAGAGCAACTATATTTATCTCTTCAACAAGGGAAGAGCAACCAACACTATCTCTTCAACAAGAAGAGTAACTAACTCTATCCCTTTACCATGGAAATCTAGAGTTTAATATCAAAAGATGCCTTTTTAAGTATATCTTCGAGAACTAACTCCTAGGTTATAAATACCCTCTAACTCCATCATGGTCAGTTAGTCAATCTTTTGCTACCAAAACTGTACACTTTTCTGAGCTACTCACTTGAGCGTCCGATGATCTTTTACCGGGGCCAATCCCGGTGCTTAGACTTTGTACAGGTTCGTCGGATGCCTTCGGCATGCCAACTCTAGATGTGATCATAAGTTTTCCCCTCAAAACCCGAACCCATCATTTGATTGCTCCCACGCCGAAAAAAGCAGCAACACATCCCATCTTGAACTATGCTCGGATTGAGGCCTGATATGAAGACTGCAAGAAACATCGTGCTAGCATTATTATTTTTTTCTGCTAAGATATACCATGTCATTAAAGTTGTAGCATGTAAAATAGCGACAGCTTTTAAATAAAAAAGAAGTCGTGTAATATATAAATGTATTGAAAGACCCACATTAGAAGTGTATATTTATTTTCATGAAAATGTTAAAGGATTAAATAATAAATATGAAGAATAAAGAGAGATAAAAGAACAATTTAAGTAGGGGATTTGCTTAAAGCATTATGCCATTGGTATCAAATGTGCAATATAAATAATGTTAGAACCCGAATATATAAATAATATAAAAATCCCAACAGAAATTGCAAAGAAATGAAATAAAGGGAAGAAAACAGTAAGTTAAAGAATTTGTACAGAGTCGAGACTGATAATCTCTGTCCTTAAAGCAGAATTCGCCCCGTAGTGTGACGGTTACCGGTAAATTGCTTCCTAGGATACAACTGTACCTTCTCTGAAGAGCGCAGCACCTTTGCTTCAGAGATTCAGCGAACCGTTGTCTGTGATGTACTCCATTTGAGAGCAGTTGTCTAATAGTTTTGTGTCGCCTTCTGATATGACGAGACTTACCATTATACATACAACTCAGTGCTCGTGCTATAGTTGATTGGCTGTCACAGTGTACACATAAGGTAGGCACTGGTTTTTCCCACATAGGAATATCCTCTAAGAAGTTTCGAAGCCATTCTGCTTCTTCTGCCGCTTTGTCTAAAGCAATAAACTCAGATTCCATGGTGGATCTGGCCAATAGCGTTTGTTTAGAGGATTTTCATGACACAGCTGCACCACCTAGTGTGAAAACATATCCACTTGTGGATTTTGAGTTCTTGGAGTCCGATATCCAGTTGGCATCACTGTAGCCTTCCAGTACTGCTGGATATCTGGTGTAATGCAGCGCATAACTCTGAGTATGTCGCAAGTAGTTCAATACTCTAGTTATTCCTTTCCAGTGACTTCGTCCTGGATTACTCGTGTATCGGCTTAGTACATTTACCGAATGTGCTAGGTCCGGTCTTGTACAATTTGTTAGGTACATCAGACTACCGATTACTCGTACATATTCTAGTTGTGATATGCTTTCGCCTATGTTTTTGAACAAGTGAAGACTTGGATCGACAGGACTTTTTGCTGTCCCATTGGAGTAATTCTTGAATCTTTCAAGTACTTTCTCAGCATAATGAGCTTGAGACAGAGTAATCCCCTCAGATGTCCTGAAAACTTTGATTCCTAGTATGACATCTGTAACTCCCAAATCTTTCATGTCAAACTTGCCACTAAGCATGCTTGATAATGTCGTTATTGCTTCCAATAATGAGCATGTCGTCTACGTACAGACATACCAGAATGTATCTATTTGGAGTATCTTTGATGTAGATACACTTATCGCATTCATTTATTTTGAAACCATTTGACATCATAACATTGTTAAATTTTACATGCCACTGCTTTGGAGCTTGTTTTAGGCCGTACAGAGATTTTACAAGTCTGCACACCTTGTTTTCCTGTCCAGGAACTACGTAACCCTCAGGTTGTTTCATGTATATTTCTTCCTCTAAGTCCCCATTTAGAAATACAGTTTTAACATCCATTTGATGTATTTCCAGGTTACATAGAACTGCAATAGCTATCAACATTCTTATGGATGTGATTCTTGTAACTGGGGAATATGTATCAAAGAAATCTAGGCCTTCCTTTTGCCTGAATCCTTGTACCACAAGTCTTGCCTTATGCTTCTCTATTGAACCATCTGGTTTCAATTTTTGTTTAAAAATCTATTTGCATCCTAGAGCTTTACATCCAGAAGGCAAGTCGACTAACTCCCATGAATGATTTTGCATAATGGAGTCTATTTCACTTTTGATTGCTTCCTTCCACATAGGAGCATCAGGTTATAGATATGGCTTCCTTGAAAGTTCTGGGCTCATTCTCTAACAGAAAGACCGTCACAAAGTCAGGACCAAATGATTTTGATGTTCTAGCCCGTTTACTTCGTCTAGGCTCATCAATATCATATTCTGGTTCATCAATTGAAGTGCTTGCATTTCCTTGTTCACGTGTACGTTTGGGATACGTAGTATCCTTGCACAGAAACACATGTTCAAAGAAGGAAGCATTCCTTGATTCCATTATTGTATTCACATGAATATCCGATATATCCGATTTATATACTAAGAACCGATATGCACTACTGTTGTGTGCATAGCCTATGAATATGCAATCAATAGTCTTAGGTCCGATGGTGACCTGTTTCGGGTTAGGTACTGCCACTTTTGCTAAACACCCCCACACTTTGAGGTATTTATATGAAGGTAAGTTACATTTCCACAGTTCATATAGTGTTTTGCCGGTTTTCTTGTGAGGTATTTTGTTGAGAATGTAGTTGGCAGTCAGCAACGCTTCCCCCCACATGTTTTGGGGTAAGCCAGAATTCAACAACAAGGCATTCATCATCTCCTTTAGAGTTCGGTTCTTGCGTTCGGCAGTACCGTTTGATTCGGGTGAGTAAGGAGCAGTCGTCTGATGAACTATTCCATGTTCTGAGCAGAGCATGTTAAATGGTGCATCATATTCTCCTCCTCTATCACTTTTAACGATTTTAATCGTTTTGCCAAGTTGATTCTCAACCTCAAGTTTATATTCTTTGAATTTATCCAAAACCTCATTTTTGCTATGTAATAAATATACATAACAGAATTTTGTACAATCGTCTATGAACGTCACAAAGTACTTTTTGCCACCTCTGGTCTGAACATATTTTAAATCACACAGATTCGTGTGAATTAGACCTAGAGTTTCTGTGTTTCTTTCTACAGAACGTGATGGAGTTTTAGTGAGTTTGGCCTCCGTGCAAACTTCACATTTTTCTGAGTTATCTACCTTAAATTTTGGTAGCAGATTCATGTTAATTAATCTACGCATAGAATTGACATTAACATGGCCTAGTCTTTCATGCCAAACAGAGGAAGACTCAACAACATAGGCAAGAGGAGTTATTTCATTAACTTTAGGAACAACTGGAACAATAGTTTTAGGGATGACTGTCATTACATTAAACTTGAACAGTCCATCCTTTACATATCCTTTACCCAAGTATACCCCATTTTTAGATAGTACAAAATTATCAGAATCAAGAACAACTTTAAACCCATTCTTGCTTAGCAAAGAACCTGATATCAAGTTCTTTCTAATGTCTGGAACATGCAGCACATTTGTGAGTGTTAGCTCTTTGCATGAAGTCATTTTCAGCACTATCTTCCCTGTTCCTTCAATTTTGGAGGTGGAAGAGTTTCCCATGAACAACTGATCATTTTTGTTGCACTTCTGGTATGAGGTGAACATTTTCTTTGTAATGCCCTGATTTTTCAATTTAATGAAAAATTATTTTATTTTGCACGTAGTGTGCACGTGTAATATTTTGATTGAATTAAATCTTATAATTATTTTTTATGAGGTGTATAAATATTTAAATATGTGTTTTCAAATTATTTTATACAAAAGCCCTTTTCTTTAAATGGATAGAAAGCCTTACTTTAATTAGATTAAAAGGCCTTTTTCTTAAAGCCCAAAATGTAATTTATTTATTTTATTTTAAATAACTTTTTGGCTCAAAACTAAAGCCCATGGATTAATCTATTTTTATTTAACTTGTCATGTAGAAGACAATTTAAATACTATTTTATTTTTGTACAAAATTTAATGTACAACTTTTTGGATCAAGTGGCATGCACGTGTATTGCACGTACACGTGCAACATGCACAAAAAGTGCTAGGCCGGATTGTATTCTTTTGGAGGGAGATTTAAAAATTGTAATGGTGATCATGGTGGTGGTTATTTAGATGTGGGTAGTTATTGCAACTCCTACTCTAATCTTGGCCCTCCATCCTACAACCAACTAGTTAATCCTAGCCCTTCATTCTATTTGATTTCTAGTATAAATACCCCCCTCCATGGCTAGTTATTCTTGTGCCTTTTAATCCTTCCAAACCTATAGTCTAATAGCATTATTTAGTAGTTAGTTGTGAGTTAAAAAGATTGAGAGAATTGTGTGGGTTTGTGCTTGCTTTCAATCAAGGAGAAGAAGGAGAGGCCGGCCATTCCAAGGAGGAGCTCGGTTAGTGCTTGTGGAGCATGTGCGCGCATCATCTAGGGGGAGGTGCATCTCGTCGCAAAGGACCTTTGTTGTTTTTGTGTTTGTTTCTCTCCATACAAGGTGGGTTTAATTTTCCTTATTTCTAATTAGGAATGATGCCAGTATGATGTTGAAACATGATGCATGAAAAATATTAATAAGAATACATTTAATTGGAAAGTTAGTCTATGAATTGATTGGAATAATTATGAATGACTTGTATGTGGTTTTATTATTAAAATTGAGTTGTGGGTAAAGATTTCCCTATTCTTAAAGTAGAATTGCATGCTAGTTTAATTAGAAATTTGAAGCATGAAATTGATTAAGAAAGAGCACACCTTAATTATGACTTTCTTGAATGATTGAGATGTGAACATGTAAATTGATAAGTGGTTATATATATTGTGATGTACATGATTTGATGAGAAGCATAGGTTGATTAATGAAACCACATTTGTTACTATCAAAGAATTACACACAAAGTTAGTAGTTTGAGTTTTACCATTTCATGGACCCTTTGTGTTGATATGGGGTGAATAAATTCAAATATGAGTTGTATGTAGATAAATGCTTAAAATCAGTAGATTAATGTGAAATGTATTGACAAAAAAAAATTAGAGGACTATGAGGCAAAGAAACATCAAAAAGAGAAAAATGGTAGTGTTAGAATGCATAATTTGAATTAATGGTTTGAAAATATATTTTATTATTACAAAAAAATTATTTTACTCACACTGATATATAAATTATGTGAAGTAGAATAAATCTGGAATTATACAGTACATTTTGATGAGAGCAAAATGAAATAAAGATTAGTGGAACATCGAAACGTTGTAATAACAGAGAGAGTTGTCTTAAATTACTTTCGAATTGTACCTATGACAACCCGAGCCTATAGCTCGAGTGGTCGGGATGCCTTTGGTTGCTACAGTAACGTGCGGGTGTCCTCGAGGGTTGCTGGTTCGAATACTACTGGCACCAAACTTTTTGCGTTTTGAAAAAATAAAATAAAATGAACAGGCCGAGAGCTCTTATGGCTCTCTGCTGCTCTTTATGTCGACTGGCGCAAACGGCCCAGTGGCCTAGGCCTTCGGCTGTGTCCTTGGGGTGCCGAGTTCGAATCCTACCCTCGGCAAGAATGAAGAAATTATTTTTTTGGGGGTTTTACTTGTCAAAAAATTGTGAAAAAAATATGGTTATTCTCATAAAAATATAAGGGACTTTATAAAAATGATTTGGGCATTATTTGAAAGAGATAAACTATGGTTTGTGAATAAAATGCATAAATAGAACTATGGTTCTAGATTATACACTTTGTGAAAAATTATAACTTATAAGAATAAATTGAAATGAAGTATTAGAAGATGATTTGGCAAAAAAAAACTTGTTGTGTGACATATTGCAATTTATTCTCACTTGAGAATAATGTGGAAAAATATGAAGTATGACTATTCATTAGTGATGTGAATTTCAAATGTGAAATTATTAATTGATAAAGTGCATGAGTTCATGTATGGTTGTGGATTAATGAATGAATTAGAGATCATGTTAATGCAAAAAGAAATCCGTTGGTTATGAATATGAATTTTATGAGTTATAAGTGCTCAAAAGTGGAAATTGTGAATTTGAATTGAAATGAAAGAGTAGCTAAGTCTCCCCCGGCATTTGGAAAGAAATGAAAATGAAATATTGAAATGAAAGACCAAGGTTGGTCATGTTGAATAAATGAATAAGTCCGGTTTAGTGGAGAGGCTAACTCTAGAGTTTTGATTTTATTCATGATTCTATTAAATTAAGAATAGTGCATAGTGAAGATGTGATGAAAGTGAGAGAAAACATGAGTATGAGAACTAGAATTTACGGTGCGGGTGTGTGAGCCACAGAATGCATGCTTGATGAGTCAAGACATGGCGTGGGCACAACTCAGTAATGATCGGACTTTAGCCACGCTTGTGGGATGCTTGGTGACTGCAAGAGGATCGTGTTCAGGGAGGAGGCTGAATTGCCACAGAATGCATGCTTGATGAGTCAAGACATGGCGTGGGGTTCCCCTCCAGGATCCAAGACACGTGCTTGTACTCATAGATCATCTAGGATACTCACTGTAGTTACAGTAGTAGATTAAGTCATGGCGAGGGATTGAACCCTACAAAGATGAAGAACTATTAAGAGGCTTGCCCTCGGACCTATGTAGTATGGGATGCATAGAATCCGAACAAGTGCGCATTAGTGTCATCTAATATAATTAACTGCATTAAGGATTAAGTGCACAATCACAATACGACATCAATAGGGTAGTCCCTTTATTTGAAATGTGACAAGTTTGTGTTTGTTAAATATGGAAAATTGAGTTATACTATTTCCGGCATAGAGAGGATGGCCGTGTATAATGTTCGTCGGTTGAATAAACTGACGTACCCACAGTCTTATATGCAGGTAATGACATGTTAAAGATTAAAGAGGAATGGATGCTTAAAGATTATACCATATTGTTGTACATTTATTTAATTGTTGTAAATTTTACTTCCGCTGTGCAAAATAAAAAGTGTAATATTGATGTAAACTCTGATGTAAGATGAAAAGTTTAAAATTCCTTGTAAAATTGTACTAAAGGAAGTGGAAAGATCCTGTAGAACATCTCGAATTCAGTGTATTTGGGATTCGGGGCGTTACATTCTTGTCCGAGCAGATATACTTGGTGGCCCCAGTATCGTACCACCA
Source organism: Hemerocallis citrina (assembly GCA_017893485.1). Taxonomy (NCBI): domain Eukaryota; kingdom Viridiplantae; phylum Streptophyta; class Magnoliopsida; order Asparagales; family Asphodelaceae; genus Hemerocallis; species Hemerocallis citrina. The sequence continues at coordinate 208,726,078 of CM030363.1, read as the reverse complement.
TTCACGAGGATTGCTCCCCACAAGATTTACCTCTGATACTATAGCACAGAGGTCCAGGTCAGAGAGACCAGTGGACAAATTCTCAGCTATGTGTGCATGGGATTTTTCATTCCCTTTTACATGTTCCAATCCCGAATGATTACTGTCCTTGCTGCGGCACTCAGAAATTTTGTGCCCCAGCTTACCACACTTGTGGCATTTCTCAGCAAACCTCTTTGCAAGAGGTTTTTTGTTTGAGGCCTGTGGCAGAAACTTTCTCTTCTTGCCCTTTTATTCGTGCTCCACCACATTGGCCTTTTCTATGGACTAATTTTTATAGGACCTGTCAGCCTTGCGATTCTCTTCTTCGATCCGCAACCTGACAATTAGGTCTTCAAGAGACATCTTCTTTCGCTTGTGTTTGAGGTAGTTCTTGAAATCTTTCCATCCTGGTAGAAGTTTTTCGATCAACGCTGTAACCTGGAATGGTTCGCACAGCGTCATATTTTCTGCAGCAATGTCGTGCATTATAACCTGCAGTTCTTGGACTTGACTCACCACAGTTTTGGAGTCAATCATCTTGTAGTCCAGAAATTTGCCGACAACAAATTTCTTGGACCTGGCATCTTCTGTTTTGTTTTTCTTTTCCAAGGACCCCCACAGGAGTTTGGATGTCTTGAAAACACAGTAGACGTTGTACAGGAGGTCTACCAAGCCATTCAGGATGTAGTTCCTGCAAAGTTAGTCGCCCTGAGTCCACGCATCAACTGCAGCAACGGAGTGTGCATCCATTGGCACCAGCATCGGGGCAGATTCAGTGAGGAATCTGTCCAGCTTCAATGTGGTCAGGTAGAACTGCATCTTCCCTTGCCACTTTTTGAATTCAGTTCCATTGAACTTCTCCGGTTTTCTCCCACAGTTATGTGCGTGGGCAGAACGACTGAATGTGCCGCAACCGATTGTGCAGTCACATTTTGGGTCACCGGTGTTTCGGTACTGAGAAGCCCATTAGCAATGTCAGTTGGTGTGTTCTCCATGTTCTTATTTTCTCTTCTCTTCTCTTCTCTTCTCTTCTCTTCTCTTCTCTAAAATTGTTTGAAACAGAAACTGTTAGTTGTTTTTTCCGAACAGCACCTGTAAATAGACTTCACAAAACTGTTAGAATTTGTGAGAAAAAAATTCTGCTTTAAGATTGTTAGAACTCGAATATATAAATAATATAAAAATCCCAACAGAAATTGCAAAGAAATGAAATACAGGGAAGAAAACAGTAAGTTAAAGAATTTGCACAGAGTCGAGACTGATAATCTCTGTCCTTAAAGCAGAATTCGCCCCGTAGTGTGATGGTTACCGGCGAATTGCTTCCCAGGATACAACTGTACCTTCTCTGAAGAGCGCAGCACCCTTGCTTCAGAGATTCAGCGAATCGTTGTCTGTGATGTACTCTCAGTTGACACTGACACAGAGGAGAAGAAGAAGAAGAAGAACAGAAAAAATTCTATGCAGATGTCATTACTCTGTAACAGCAGAGAATTGGGGACTCTTCAGATTCATAACTGGTGAGCCATTACTCTGCTGTTACAGAGTAATGGGTACCAGTTACTGAATCTGAAAAGCCTTTTCAGTTCAGTAGGGGAAGAGTTTTTGTCTGGGCAAAAAAAAAATTTTAAGCCGAGGCCGGGCGCGCGCGCGCATGTGTGTTTGTCATTTTGGCTAAGTCCTCTCTCCACTACACGTTAGTGGTAACCCCCGGGCCACGCCCTTTATTCCAGTTTTCTAGTATATATACTAGAAAAAATCTTTTCCAATTTCCGATATGGGACTATCCATTTTCTCCAAGTTGCCAAGTTAGTATCTTTCAAGTACCCAACTTTGGATCAACATTTCTCACTCATACGGAATTCGTTTTTGGCAAGTGAGTATACTACGGAATAGTACTCGTCGAGAGGATCGCAATCCACTCATTTTCCGGCGCCGCCAGTGGCCGGAGCCTGCCAGAATCCGGCCCGAAAAACTGCAAAAATTAATTCCAACAAATAAGCACTGCTTGTAGGGGGATATATATACAATTCCTTGCATATACAACCCTGCAGATGGATATTGGGTGCTAATAGTATAAGGCCCAACCGACACCTATCCGATATCCGCGATTCATAATATCAATAATATAATCATGCTGTACATATAACAGAAATACATAATATAATTGTATTATTCACTAAATATTCACAGAATATTAATACGTATTGATCAAACATATAAAATAGATATTATTTTCATGTACCCAACAAAATATTCATGTTGTAATAGTTGGACGATATGCCACAACTGTTTGAAGTTTCAACATTCTTGTGGGTAACCCAAATGCCAAGTGTTCAAGTGTTTAACACAGCGCACAAAGTAGGAAAAAAAAAGAGAAAAAATCACAAGCTAATCTGAAGCAGAGACAAAAAATTGACTTGTCTACTGTCTTGAATACAATGAACTAGCACAAACATGGAAATGAACACATAATGCATGGATGAATGGTGACCGAAAACAAAAACAGAGAACCGACTTGTGTACATCTCGCAAAATGCATGGCCGAATGGTGACCAAGGAAGCAGAAAAGAAAAAATGACAAAATACAGCGACTGGATTAATTGTTATCAGATGTTAGTATGCAGTATGCACCTGCCACAATCTTCCCTTAAATTTTAACGGAGAAAGGTCATTGATCTTAATACAAATCAACACTTCCGTATCAAACATCATGGTGCATGCCTTCTCTTTGTGGTATTCATAATGCCACAATACTCTATTAGATTCCGTAAATACAGCCTACTCCCAGAAATCATATGTTTCTTTCTTCTCAACCTTGAGGGTGTCCCAGTGTACTTAATCACATGCAATCAAGTGGACAAAAATAAAACTCACAATTAATTCCCTTTAGCATAATAAACTCACTGATGGATGCACTTGAAAGTTAGTTGGAGCCATTTAATTCTTTCACTTGTCATTTACTAGCTTTTCCAATTTCGAAAAATTTGCCGAAATTTGCCGAAATGTCCACTTTTTTGAAAATAATTAGTGACCTGTCCTACTTTTCAAAACAATTAGCGAGATGGCCTTGTCTGTGACACGTCAGCAACAAACATTATTGGGAAAAACGGCATCAGTTATTTCTATGCCGTTCTTCCCAATAACGACATCTCTTTTTGAAAAAATTATCATGCCGTTATTCCCAATAACGGCATATGTTATTTTTGTCTATAGATCTATACTGTATCAACTGTGACTTTAGAGAGAAATGCAAATATTGAAATAACTGATGCCGTTCTCTAAGAGAACGGTATAGATAATACTGATGCCGTTTTTCACAATAACGGCATCAGTTATTATCGTTTTGCACAGGTTCCTATAATCGAAAAACTCCTCTTCTTCCCCCTTTTCCCTTGCGATTCTTTCCTTCCCCTTTTCGACTTCGAAAACCCTAAGCCCTTACCAAAAAAAAACCCCTAAAATCTTCGGCTGTGTAATTGATTTGTATTTGGGAGTCTACTCTTCAATCTTTCATTAAGAGTGCCAAATCATTCCGAATCTGAAATTATTGTAAGTATCCAAAAACCCTAATTTGTATTTTGTAAAGTTGATTTTGATAGTATGATAGATGTGTGCATTGGTAGTATAGTACAAGTAATGTAGATATGTGTTATTGAAGTAGTAATTTTGGGAATAACTTTATGTATTGTTAGTGATGTAGGGTTTACAAAATATTAAATTGTTGAGAAAGGTGAAATTGTTCATTTTGTTAGGAAAACAATGAATTTGGAGAGTGAACTGATGGTCACGGTATAACGGCAATTTTTTTTACTAAAATTGTTCATTTCAGTACGGCAATTTTTTTTACTAAAATTTTTCTCCAATTTCTACTGTCACAGTCTAGATTTTGAATATTAGAGAGTGAAATACAAGTATACCGGCTTTCACTTTTCATTTTCACGATCGTTGCATGCCTTTTCTTGCAATCACAACTACTCCCTGCAGAATCTAACTATTGGCAGCTTCTAAGACTTAAAAACCCTCCAAGCATCAAAATTTCAACACAACAACAACAACAACAGCAACAAAAAATAAAAATCCTTCCTCCCATCTTCTGAGAACGTACAATCTTTCATATATCTGATCAACTCGATCGATCATTCAATGTCGGCCAACTCAGTGACAAGAAACTCCAGTAGTGAGCTTCTCCATGAGCTCGAGGCCCTCAGCCAATCCCTTTCCTTGTCGAACACTAAACGCCGTGCTGCCTCTCTGGTCCTAGACCATTCCGCAGTCATCAATGACACCACCGCCTGTTTAGACCGTGGATCACAATCCTACAGACTGATATCATCCAGACAACGTCAAGCCAAAACTGATCATGGTGGTCTCTTCCTATTTGAAGATGCCACTGCCCCGAGAGAGAAGAAGAAGGGAGTCTGGAGTTGGAAGCCATTGCAGGCTTTGATCCGTGTCGGAATGCGTCGCATTTCCTGCCTCTTCTTTGTGAAAGTTGTTGCCATTCAGGGAGTCCCGCCACCAATGAACGGACTTGGCATATTTGTTGCAGTCCGTAAGAAGGAGACTAAAGACAACGGAGCTGTGAGAACCATCCCCTCACGAGTCGTGCAGGGCTGTGCAGTCTTTGAAGAGACATTGTTTGTCAAGTGTCACCTCTACTACAAGGAGGGGATGCCGATGCCGATGACATTTGAGTCCCGCCCGTTTATTATCTCAGTGATGGAAGTTGATGCCCCTGCGATCGACCTTGGGACTAAGACAGTAGACTTAAGCCTCCTTGTTAAAGAGTCCATAGAGAGGAGCCAGGAAGGAGTACGAGTCCGGGAGTGGGATTACAGTTTTCCGATGTCGGGGAAGGCCAGCGGTGGAGAATTAGTTGTGAAGCTGGGGTTTCAGCTCATGGATGGAAATGGAGGAGTTTCTATCTACAGCCGCCAAACTCAGGGGTTAACGAAAAAGAAGAAAATAAAGGATTTGTTTCGCTTCTCTTTTGCAAGGAAAGAATCCGAATCTTCTTCTTTCTTGAGTTCCATGAGTTCAGTAGTAGTTCAGGAGGAGGATGAGTTGATGAAGGAAGACACGGAACTCCCAGAATTTCAGATTGTTGAAAAAGGAACTGAAGAGGAAGAGGTGAGCAGAGATAAGTTCAATGAGATAGCAGAGAAGATACCGGCGGCGGCTTCATCACAAGAAGAGATAGTAAAAGAAGTTGTAGTCTATCATGAACGTATAAAGGAGCTAGAATCAATTGCAGAGCAAATCAAGGCTCTTCAAAGTACATTCACCACGGACTCGGACGGATCAAGCGATCGCATCAAGACGCCAAAAACATATACACTACATGAATTGGATGCCAAAGAAGTGACAGTTACAAAAGAGTTCCTTCAAATGCTTCAACTAGGAGGTGATGAAGAAGAGCGCAGCAAGCATGGTTTCAATACTTCATCAAGATTTGAACTAGGGACGACGACGACGACAAAAAAGAATATCATCCCAGATCTTGGCAAGGGCTTGGGTCCAGTAGTTCAAACAAGAGATGGAGGCTATTTAGTTTCCATGACACCCTTCAATATAGAAGCAGAAAGAGAAGAAATTCCCAAACTCGCAATGCAAATCTCAAGGCCTTTCGTCCTCCGATTCCAGAGACAAGTAACAAGACTGGAAATCTTCCAGAAGCTAGCAGCCATGGGGACACAAGAGTTGAACTCCAAACTGTTGTCACTTACGGCCATGGATGACTTATTGAACAAGACAGCAGAGAAGGTAGCGTTTGAAGGCATTGCATCAGCAATCGTAAGCGGTAGGAACAAAGAAGGTGCAAGCTTCAGTGCAGCTAGATCGATCACGCGTGCCAAACTGGTGGCAAAAGCCATGGCTGACTCCACAGGAATTTGGAATGTAAAGGAGGAGCCAGTGACTATGGAAGAGATGTTGGCCTTCTCGATACAGAAGATAGAAGCAATTACAGTAGAAGGTCTCAAAATTCAAGCAGGTATGTCCGAGGAAGAGGCTCCTTTTGAGGTTGTTGTTTCCAAGTTATTAACTGGAAATGAAGAAGGCCCGAGTCATCTTCTGGACTCTGCAATTCCATTGGAGGAATGGAAAAGGGGTTGTACTCCAAATGAAAGTATAGCTCTGCTAGCAACCATTCAACTGAGGGATCCAATTCGGCTGTTTGAACCTGTAGGGGGGTTACAGATTGCGCTGGTGCAAGCAGTGAGAATGAAAAATAGTGGAGATGATACCAACAGCGATGATGGTGATGACGATGAAGATGAAGATGAAGATGAAGAGAGGTTTAAGGTGATAGGGATTCATGTTGGAGGTCTGAAGTTGAAATCAGAAAATGGGAGGGAGCAGCTAAGTGCAATGCAGTGGCTGGTGCATGCGGGGATGGGGAAAGCAGGAATTAGTAAGAAAGCTATTGAAGCAAAGATATCAGGGAAGGACTTTGCGTGGAGTGTGTCTACAGAAGTGATTGCGGATAAATGGCTAAAACCCATGAGGAATCCAAACGTGAATGTCCGCTAAGTAGAGATTAGCTAGCAGGGATTGCTGTTCTTATTACTATTCTGTGTCCTAGTCGACTCCAAAATTTTAGGATGAAGACTTTGTTGTTGTTGTCGTCTTCTTATTATTCGTGTTCTATAACAAGATGAAAGTGTTGAAATCAGTTTGGGGGAAAATAATTATTATTTCTTATTCATTTATTTGTCTCTATTGTATACATTTATATATAAGAATTATATTCTTGGAGAAGAAGAAGAGATTGAGAGAAGATTTGGAAGATGAGAGATTTGGAGAATCTCTTTCCTATTAATTAAGAAACAGAATATACAATTACTATATTTCAACACTCTCCCTCAAGTTGGTACATAGATATTGAATATGCCAAACTTGTCAACAAATTTCAAGAAAAGCCGATTCGAAATTGTCCTTGTTAGGATATCTGCGAGCTGATTTTCTGACTTCACTTTCGATATCTCAATGACTTTCTTATCTATTTTTTCTTTGATGAAGAATCTTTCCACCTCTACATGTTTTGTCCTATCATGCTGAACCGGGTTAGCAGCAATATCACACGCTGCTTGACTATCACAATACACTTTCATAGGTTCATTCAGACCATTGCCTAAGTCCTGCAACAAGAGTTTCAGTCATAAAGCTTTCGCTATACTTAAAGCTACTCCGCGATACTCAGCCTCTGCATTAGAGCGCGCAACAACATTTTGCTTCTTGCTCCTCCATGTAACTAAGTTTCCTCCAACAAAGGCGAAATATCCTGAAGTGAAGTTCCTATCAATTATAGATCCTCCCTAATCAGCATCAGTATATGCCTCAATCTTCAAGTGACCATGTTTCGCAAATAAGACCCCTCTTCCTGGAGCAGACTTAATATATATGATAATTCTCATCACTGTATCCATATGTTGTTTCCGAGGCACATACATAAACTGACTTACCACACTTAAAGCATATGACAAATCTGACCGTGTATGTGCAAGATACATCAGCCGTTCAACCAATCTCTGATATCTTTCTTATCACAAGGTACATGATCAGCTTCGTTGCATAGTTTCAGTCCTTCTTCTAATGGTGTACTAATCGGCTGACAAGCGGACATTCCAGTTTCCATCAATAAATCAAGAACATACTTTGTTTGAGACAAAAATATCCTCTTTCTTGAGCGAGAAACTTCAGTACCAAAAAAGTACCTTAAAGAGCCAAGATCTTTCATTTCGAACTCTTGTGACAAGTAGTTCTTTAATGCATTCCTTTCCTCGGGATCATCTCCAGTTACTATCATATCATCCACATAAATTATGAGAGCAGTAATTTTACCTTCTTTCCTTTTTAGGAACAGAGATGATCTGAATTACTTTGATAGTATCCGAATGTCCTCATTAATTTTGTAAATCTCCCAAACCAAGCTCTTGGCGACTGCTTAAGTCCATACAATGCTTTCTTCAAACGACATACTTTATTGCTGTGTTGGACTAGTTTGTTTGACCCTGGTGTAAGATCCATATAAATGTAGCGCCCCGGTTCCCATATAACTGGGAAATCGTGATACATGCCAAGATCTTTCCTTCAATTAGTCACGATACACAAAATGCGGGAAATTAAAACTTTTTATTCAATACAGAGTTACCCCGCCATAATTACAAATATCAGTTTGTAATACCAACTGTAGTGCCTGCCCTTTTTCCTTTTTGACTCCAAACTCAATTCTTTCAATTTCTATATCACTTTAACCATAAACTAAGATAGTTGTGTTTCAGGGAAAATTTCGGCAGAGTCTCCCCTGTAATTTCTACCCCGAAACACAAAAAGCTTACGGAATTCTGCTCTAAATTCCGTAGCTCACATCACAGGCAATAATATCACGGGCTCCCCAGGTTAAAATGAGCATCATCACACAGACAATATATATATATGCTCTGGGGGCCAAACTCATAACGGTTTATCAATTATCAATTAAAAACCATAAATCCTTTTGAAAACGTAGTAAGTTTTTGGAAAATAACTTGTAAAAACTTACCACAGCGCCCGGTACTCCACAACGAGATGGGTACGGATCCAAACCATATCATGCCACTCCACACTCTACTCTCCATCAGCATCCACATACTTATACATCAGAAATACAATTTAGAGCATAAAACCTTTACTATTTACAATTAAACTATAACAACAAATAGTAAAGTGAAGCTCCACTCCACCGGAACCTGAACCTATACCTCACCTCTGCACCGCTGAGGACCTGTAACAGTAGGGGCCTAGGGTAGTCCAGAGACCCCCTAACCCCCCAAACACTAAGGGGTTAGCCATTTCTGGTGTGAGTATAATTTATTAATAAGCAACTAAATTAAACTTTATAAGTAAACATAACGAACTTATGAATACCAAGATAACCTGAACATGTAAATATCCTAAGTGGAATTTCACATCAAATACTCACTGCATCACTTCCCGTATGCATATCCATACCTGCTCACAGCATACTTATCATAAGTTTGGAAATCATTCCGATTTGTCGCTTAAGGCCCATCACTTTACACCTTAAGCAACCATTCATTGCAATTACAACCTCACGACTTATCTTCTTTCCCAATCTCATATCACATAACACCGCATTCATTCATTTCTTACAACATATATCATCACGTCTCGTAATACATTGCTTCCACACTCATACTTCATCTTAAATGGAAAATAAACGTGTATCCTAATTTCCTAGTGTTTGTGTATGCCCTAACCTAAGTCTAATGCAACAATACAGAATATAGAACAGATGCCCTTAATCTAATGTCAGCAAGATTCTGGATGCACATGCATCCCATACTACATGTGACCCAGGTCAAGCCAACATACTTAGTCTAATGCAAGCGAGACTTTGGAAATGTATGCATCCCATACTACACACTTTCCAAATCAAGCCGTTGTCTCTAAGTTTAGGGATTCGAACCCTCGCTATGCAATGCATTCTAATTTGGTCTACTTCCTGTTCCCGATAGATCGTGGCAATGAGGTTGCAGTCAACGGTCCCACTGTTCTGCAGTCAACGGCCGTGACGAACTTAAGGATATGCGGTCCCACCGCTCTGCAGTCAATGGTCCCACTGTTCTGCAGTCAACGGCCGTGACGGACTTAAGATATACGGTCCCACCGTATGGCAGACAACGGTCCCACCGTTCTGCAGTCAGCAGCCGTGATGAATAAAGATATACGGTCCCACCATATGGCAGACAACGGTCCCACCGTTCTGCAGTCAACAGCCGTGATGATAAAGATATACGGTCCCACCGTATGGCAGATAACGGTCCCACCGTTCTGCAGTCAACAGCCATGACGATAAATATATATATGGTCCCACCGTATGGCAGACAACGGTCCCACCGTTCTGCAGTCAACAGCTGTGACGATAAATATATACGGTCCCACCGTATGGCAGTCAACGGTCCCACCGTTCTGCAGTCAACAGCCGTGACGATAAATATATATACGATCCCACAGTATGGCAGACAACGGTCCCACCGTTCTGCAGTCAACAGCTGTGACGATAAATATATACGGTCCCACCGTATGGCAGTCAACGGTCCCACCGTTCTGCAGTCAACAGCTGTGACGATAAATATATACGGTCCCACCGTATGGCAGACAACGGTCCCACCGTTCTGCAGTCAACTGCTGTGACGATAAATATATACGGTCCCACCGTATGGCAGTCAACGGTCCCACTGTTCTGCAATCAACTTAAACTTGAAGTTTAGTCTAATCAACAGGTCACTAACTTGCACGTCCATAACGTCCAACACTCGATACGAAATTACTTGATACTATAAAACCTCATGTACTCTCAATAGTACATTCTTCTTGCACTCGCTGCACCTTTCCAATATCATAAGAGTTTGCTCACTCATCGGAAATTCTCGATTCCGGGTCTATTCCGTCTTTGGAAAATCATAACTCTCAACCTATAAACTGGAATTACAAAATCCAGATGGGTTAGAAAGCTATGACTCCCTACTACGACTCTAGTTGGTCAAACTCCCAAATTCTTAACAATAGTTCACAGTCTCTCATCTTCACCAACTAGTCAACTTATACTAGGCTGAACATAGCCTACCTCAAAGTTCAACAATAAGTCAACCTTGAGTCCAGTGCTCATGGAATTTGAGATTCTCAATCTGCACATATACCATTTCGTTTAAATTCATCTCACACAAGGAGCTACGACTCTTCCATCATAGCACACGAATTCGGCCACTCTTCCAGCAGAGCATTCACTACCCTTTACTAATGAACTCTAGAATTTCTAGAACTCGAGAACCATCAAATAAACTCATACCCAGAGCTACTCTCAAAGTTCATAGCAATATCATACATATACAATTGGTTATGACCTTTTGGACTTCAGTCCAAAAGCAACCGGCTTCAGCTCTGCCTTTTCAGACCAGCTGCACTCCACAATTTTTGAGGTATCAACGACCTCGAAAATTTGTGAAATGTAAACTATAGTGGTGGACGCATACAAGAGTGTCCACACGAATTCTTAGCTCAAAACATCCATGCTACACTAAGATACGAAATCGGAAGTACGTAGCGAATCGTAATTTAAAATCTTCATAACGCACCGTGTGTGTAAAAATAAGAGATATGATACTCACCATATCTGATATCATCATATAAATATAATTCATCCCCATATACACATATACGTTGTTCTGATACCCTTGATCCAAACACGCTTTATCCGTAATTCATACCAACCATTCAGGTCATTATAAAATTTTCTTAAAAACACAAAATACGTGAATAAATTCATACTCACAAATTGTCCCGCGAAGACTCGAAGCGCCACCATGCTTCCAAGTCGCTAGTACATCCTATCATCAAAATTCGAAACAATCAAGGCTCAAGCATCCAAACCAGTTACGGAAAAACAATAATACTAATTATCTTACTATCACACAGATGTTTTATTGAATGTCTAGGATACACGTGCGATGCACGTAATAATCTAATGTCTAAGGGATTTTTATTCCCCAAACAATTACCAAAATGACCCCCAACTTTTTATAATAGTTCTACTAAAATTCTACTACTATAAAGGGGATAATTCTCACATATATAATTTTCTTTTACAAACCCAAAACCCTAATTTATTAACAACATGCAAACTCTTTAATAATATGCTTATTTCTCGCCTCTATTACCTCTAACATCTTCTAATCTCCTTACCATAATCCTCTTATTCCAAATAAATTTACCACACTAAATTTTATACAAAAATAAAATCTAGGGTTTACCTTTTCGAAATCCTTTCGAAAAACGGACTCCGCCACGAGCTAGAGCACCCTTCAATTAGTCTACCCCCCAAATTTAATTTGGAAACGGTGGAGAAATGGAGTGGATTTGAGGTGGGGAGAGGGGGAGCCGATGGGTTCGGCTGTGCTGTCGGTTGGGAAGGAAAACGGGGAGAAGAAGAAGTGGAGAAGGAAAAGGGTGGGGGAGGGTTTTATAAAAGGAATAATAAATAAATAAATAGATAAATAAATAAATAATAAGGGAATATTACATATAACCCCCCTAGTCTCAAATACATTTCAATAAAACCCAACTCTCTACTTTAATAATCCAAACAATACAAATACATTAAAACTACTTTGTAATAATCCGTATAAAATAATTTCATTTTCGAAAATAATAATAATAAGATAAAGTAGAAAATATATCTTATATTTCTCGATAAGAATAATTATTATCGAAAAATACGTATTCGCGCGAAATTCTCAATCGCGCACACATTTCGATGCAAAATAGCCATATGCTATTATTCGGGTTGTTACAATAAACCTCTTCTGTCAATTCCCCATAAAAAATGTATTCTTCACATCAAATTGCTTCAACAACCAGTCAAGATTTGTAGTAAGTGATCGTAGAACTCAAACAATATTGAATTTTGCTACAGGTGCAAATGTATCTTCATAATCAATCCCATACGTTTGAGTGTACCCTTTTGCAACTAGCCTTGCTTTGTATCGTTCTATTGAACCATCAAACTTATACTTTATCGTATAAATCCATCTGCATCTTACTGATTTCTTCCCTGCTGGCAGCTCGACTATCTCTCAAGTCTCATTCTTTTTCAAGGACTCTATCTCCTCATCCATAGATACAGTAGATAATTGATTTATAAATAACTTTTTTGATTTTGACAAGCGATGAGTGGATACATAATTACTCATGGGATATTTGACGTTACTAGTGGGATCAGGTTCATTAGTGGGTTTTGAAATACCTCTATTAGTACGGTGCGGGAGATCACTTCTAAGAGCTACGGACAACAATGGCGATTGGTTCTGGGGTTCTGATAGTTCACTCTCACTAAAATTCGGTAGTGGTTGCAATTCTTCAAGAGAATCATCTTCCCTTGGTTACACTTCTTCATGAGGGTCTTCCTCCCTTGCTAGGTCTTCATTCAAGAGTTCACCATTAATTGTATCCAGTTGTTCATTCTGACTGGTAATTACTTCATCATACCCAAGAGTCTGAACTTCACTAACCTCTTCATCATACCCAAGAGTCTGAACTTTACTTCGGTACTCCCCTTAAAGTTCAGTCATAGAAGAAGAAAAATACATCTCATCTTCATGGAACACAACATCCATAGTCACAAACATCCTTTGAGTTGATGGGTGATAACATTGATACCCTTTCTTATTCTGTGCATATCCTACAAAAACACAGTAGACAACTCGAGGAGTTAACTTATTGCGTTCATGTTGATGAAGATGAACAAATGCAACACACCCAAACACACGAGGTGGCAAATTGACGACTTTTGGTGCATTCACAGCTTCAGTTAATGCTTGAAATGGTGTGAGAAAGTTTAGGATACTAGAGGGAACTCAGTTGATTAAGTATGCAGCAGAAGCAAGGGCTTTCCCCAATAAATGAGTGACATATTTTTATGGATAAGAGAAGCACGGACCACCTCAAGCAAGTGTCTATTTATTATTTCTGCAATCTCATTATGTTAAGGTGTATATGAGCATGTAGTCTGGTGAATAATGCCATGTTCTACCAAATATTGTTGCGGATTCGGACTCAGGTACTCTATGCCATTATCACTCCTAAGAACTTGAATCTATGATTTATACTGAATCATAACATGCTTGTGAAATTTCTGAAATAAACCACTAACTTTACTTTTCGACTTCATCAAATAAATCCAGGTCATACGAGTACAGTCATCAATAAATGTCACAAACCATTTGGGTCCTCCAAATGTCGTGGTTTTGGATGGACCCCAAACATCAGAATGAATAATCATAAATGAAAGAGAGCTTCTACTTGGATTTGAAGGAAAAGATACACAGTGACCTTTCGCGAGTTCACACACATCATACCGAAAGGCAGAAATATCCAACTTCAAAAATAAATTTGGAAATAATTTCTTCAAATAACCAAAAGAAGCATGCCCTAGACGCCGATGCCATAGCTAAATATCTAATTTTTTCTTCTCATCTTCGGATCCTTCCACACTTAGAGCTTGAGTCAACTTGCTTGAACTTTCAGATTCTAAATCCAGGTAATAGAGCTTTCCGTGTCTAACCCCATAACCAATCGTCTTGCGAGTCTGAATATCCTTAAACACACAATGTGAAGACCAACAGACTACAATACAAAGTAAGGAGGTAGTTATTTGAGCAGAGAATATGTTAAAATTCAAGGATGGCACAATTAGGGTAGTATATAAGGTTAGGTTGTTTGTGAGAGGTATGGTACCCTCGCCAGCAATAGTGGCAAGATCACCATTGGTAGTGGGCACAGTTCATTTGGTGGATAGTTAAAAATTTTGAACTTGTCTAGAATCAAAAGTCATATGGTCGATTGCACCCGAATCAATTATCTATGCATTATTCATAACAGAGGCCGAAATATTAAATACCTTACCATCATTACCTGCAGCTATAACTAATGTAGAGGATATTCCAATTCTCTTCTCAGTTCCATCATTTGTCCCAAGGTAGCGGCACAAGAAAAACAACGGATCTGATCTTCAGCAATCAATAGTAAACGACACAACTTGGCAAAGTACAGCTCCAAGTCTTCAACAAACAGCAAATGAAATTTTGATCTTCAACACACTAGATCTTCAACATCAACTAACAACGGATCTGGATCGAACGGATCTGATCTGAACAGGCTTCGGGATGATGGGTGGGAAGTCGAGGAGGGTAGGGAGGGCGAGTGATAAATTTGCGGGCAGGCGATGGGTAAGAAGGGTAAGGAGGACGACGGGTGGACGATGAGGAGGCGGGGCACTGGAGCGTGACTGCGGGGGTCTACAAGTGGGATGGTGATCACTATGAGCCGTCGATCGGGAGGGTGAGGGACAGTGGTGGTAGGGCAAGGCAGGGCGATGACTGCCGTGTGGTGGATGCTCGACGAAAGACGACGAAGGGATGACTGGAATCAGCAGTCAATGGTTGGGCAGCGAGGGTTGTGGGATCGGGGTCAACGAAGATCGGCGACGGGCTGGATGGCAGTGAGGATCGGGATCAACGAGGAGGTTCGGGGATCGGGGTTTGGTCGGGATCGAGGTCGACGAGGATGTTCGGGGATCGGGGTTTGGTCGGGATCGGATCGGGATGGAGGTGTCAGATCTGATCACCTCCTTCTCTTCTTCTTCTTCAACTAGCCTAGATCTGGTTAGGCTCTAATACCATGTTGAAAACAGTTTTGGGGAAAAATAATTGTAATTTCTTAATTTATTTCTCTACTGTATACATCTATATATAAGAATTACATTCCTGGAGAAGAAGAAAGGAGATTGAGAAAAAAATTGGAAGATGAGAGATTTGGAAAATCTGTTTCCTATAGATTAGGAAACAGAATATATAATTACTATATTTCAATAGAGAGGACATTACTCTAGTAGTATAGACTCATTAGAATCATATATTAATAGATACAGGATATGGAAAGCTCTTAAGGACTTGCATAGGAAGTAAAAGAATCTTCAAGAACTAGAAGCCATGATTTTCATGAAATTCCATGCAAGAATGAAGCAACTGTTCAAAGTGAGAAAGAATAAATTCCTTCTAATAGTCGTCTTCTTGAGCAAGTATTGTTATTTATTTATTATGTTAAATATAGCTAGAAAAGCAATACAAGGTGGATAATGATGGTCTTTGTAGTACCCCGTATTTTAAAATACTATTTTTGAGATCTGAAAATGGATTAAAATGATTTTTGGAGATTTAATAAGTATTTTTCTGAAGATTTATCTTTTTACACGTGTTTTGCATGTGCAAATATTTTCTTGGGAAGTTCAAAAGGCAAAATTATTTTGTGGAAAATCATTATTTATTATTTTGGATTTATTTTTAATTTTTCTAGATTTTTCTGATATTTATTGGACCTATTTGCAAATATTATGAAAAGAATGATCTTTTTGCAAACTTGTCATTTTGAGGGATAAAGGTGCAAAACTATTTTTCTGGACTTTTCAAACAGTGTCGGGTGGAATAAAGTGTTTATTTTGTTTTTAAATCTCAATTTAATTGGTTTTATCAAGTTTCCAAGTATAAAGATCTATTTATGTAAAGTTATATTTTAAAAGGATTATTTTGCAAATGTGTTCAAAACCCTAATTCTCCCAATTTCGGCCTATTTAAAAGGTGGAGTACAGTCGTCGTTCGCTGCACAACACAAAGGTTTCATTGTTTTATTTTTTTTTGGAGATTTAAGGAGGAGATCTTGGATTCCGCAAAAAAAGGGCTTTTCTTATTCTTCATTAATTCGATTGGATTTTTTCATTGAGGTGAGTGACTTGTTTTGTTTTATTTGGTTTTGTGTATGTTGTATGTGAGTGATATAATTTATTTTGTTTTGTTCTTTAAATTTTGTATGCGGTGTTTCATCTATTAGAAAGCATGCTAGGGTTTTGATATGAATACATATGGTGGATTGAATGAATTAATAAGTTAAACTTGGATCTTTTGAGAAGAACCCTAGTTATTTGTGAGTAGAGTTGTATGTGGGTGATTTTCGATTGTTGGAGAACCTAATATAAATTGTGAGTAGGCTATTTCTTTTGGGTTATTACCGATTTGATTGAGTATGGTGAAAGTTATGCATTAATTGATTAAAGATGAGATTTTTAACTATTGATGAGTTGGATGAATGCAACTTGGCCATGTTAATGATTAATTTGTTTATGAATCAACTATTGAGAATAGTTGAGATTGAGATTGAGAAATTTTGAGAAGGAGTAATGGATTAAAAGACCATGTCTTGAGGATTTGAGTTGTGATGTCTAGATTTGGGTTTGATACATTTTGACTAAATTTGGGAATTCGTGATTTTGTGAAAGATATTACTTGAATTTGGATTTCTCAAACACTAAGATTAAATCTGAATATTTTGTTATTTTAATCTGTGGATTTGTGAAGTTCTTTCGGTGCACGAGCATGCACAAACGTTTTCATGAATATATTATTTATGTTGTTTTAGAAGAAATTAAGTTTTTATGTGTTTTCGAAGGATTTGACTATATCTCAACTTATTTTTGTATTGATATGGTTTGGAATATAAAACAAAGTTATTTTGATGTATGACTGATTCTTAAAAAACTCTAATTTTGATATATGCACACATTCATGTCTTACTTTGAAGAAATTCACCAAAAAGCTATTTTATCAATTCAAGTGGTTTGATTGGTTTTTTTTATGGATCTTTGTATATCCCATAAGTTGTATTTGATCATATCAGAAATATACCTTTTATAGATTTCGTTTTTGTAAAGTAAATCTTCGTATCGGTTGAAATATGCACAACCCAAACTGCAGTCTGTAGGTGTGACAGTCGACTGGTATCTTTCGACAGTCGATCGTCGCTACATGGCTGCTATGTTTTCTCGTTTTCTTGAAAATCTCGTGCGGAATAGTTGACTGACCCATTTCTCCAGTCGACTGTCTCTGCTCTGTTTTGATATTTTCTAGAGGTGTTGGATTTTCGCTCGGGACAGTCGACTGGTGAATTTTAGCAGTCGACTGCTACTACTTAGAATTATTTTCTTGAAGTAATGGTTCTTTTTGCTCTGGACAGTCGACCGACTCTGGTTTGCAGTCGACTGTTACTGATATTTTCTTGAGATACTCCGATGTTCTTTAAATGATCGATTCTTTAAATATTTTTGGATCTAAAACTTACTATTCTAAATATTATTCTTTCTACGGAACATATGTTTTCAATATATTTTATTGTTGGATTTGAATTCTGGAATTTTATAAAGATGTGATTTCGTTGATTATAGAAGTTTCTTCATACCATCATTTTGACAATGGATTTGTGAGTTTTTGGTCTTGATGATATCTCTAGGAGTTGAGTGGGAGTCCTGTGAACCGGCAGTTGAGATTTGTTGAGTTAGACCTGGGGGGTCTTGGTTTAGTTGTTGTTGAATATTTAAGTCCGACAGGATACACTAACTCTAGAGATGGGGATTTTGTGTTTTAATAATAACCAACTTAAGGACAGGCACTAGTGGGGATGTGATGGAACTTGGAAAACGTAAGTATAGGCTCATGGTTTTGTTAGTCCAATGGATGCGTTCTAGGACTGTTTGTTGTTATGTCTCGAGAGGACATATGTATGTTCGCGTGTCGAGGGTCTGCAGGCCTATTCACGGAACATACAGGGTGCATTCGCGTTGAGAGTCGGCAAGCCTATTCACGGAATGTACCTGGTGTATCTGTACGTCGAGGGCCTTGCAAGCCTATTCGTGGGGTACACGGGTTTAGGAGATGATTCTCCGGTTGTTTTTGAGCTATCTTACACGATGCTTGCGCGTTGAGGGCTGTGGTGCCTACTCGCGGAGTATTCTGGATCTTGTTTTCCATCACCGTAGTATGATTAGTTGCATAATGAGGGGTTATCCCTATAAAGTGGAGATCGTTAAGGACTTGCACCGGATCTATGTACTATGGAATGCATAGAATCTGACAAGTATGCATTAGAGAGTCAGTATATAGTATTGGTGTTTTCTTGACTTGGTTTTATGCTTATGTTTTCCTATTTTTCCTACACTTGACACTTAGTCTAGATTCACTTGATGTTTTCGTGTATTACTATTTACTATCTTATATTCCTTGATGTTTTCATGTCTTATTGTATTTCTCATTTCATTTACTCTCGTCTTTATTACATGTTGTTTATGATTCCATGTTTCGTGTTTTATTTATGTTGCTTGTTTTTATGTCACTCACACCGTTATGGCTGACCCCTTTAGTTTTGGGGGTTAGGGTTATCTCTAGCCTCATATTTTATAGGTAGGTGCTTGTAGCTTGGGATTTGGATGCTTGAGCTAGATTGAGATAATAGAGCTTGTGTAAATTGTAATAGAAAGTGTTGTAAAAGAAAGTTTGTAATTCAAGGTGTTTTGTATTCCGCTATGTTGTAAATGATCGTTGTAATAAAAGATGAAATAAAAATTATCTGTGTTTTTGGCTATGTTTACTATTGCAATTGAAGTTGATGTTAGGAATTGTGCCACGTATTTCTAAGATATCATATTGGAAATTCGAGGCGCTACAGTCTTGCTATAAAAAAACATGGGCACTTCTATCGGTAGTCAATCAGCTGTGATTAGTCTCACCTAAGTAAAATAATCATGTCCTAAACTGGGAATAAACGTTAAATTTGCAGTTGATGTTTGGTTAGCATTATTGTGCTAGCTGCTGAGTTTATATGCTTTGCATACATGTGTTCGATGAAGAAAATAATGAAGCAGTAAGATGGATCGAAGCAAATATCAAAGATAGAGAAGTAACAGTTAGCAGTAGTAGCAACTGAAGCGGTTGCGGTCGACCGTACCAAGAGGTCGGTCGACCGACAACTGTACAGGGTTTTCTCGCGAGGGGGACAGTCGACCGCAAGATGTGTGTGCCGTCGACGAAGCGCGACGCTGATGAATTTTTTGGGTGCAGGTTTGGTCGACCGACCACTGTACAGGGTTTTCCCGTGATGAGGACAGTCGACCGCAAGATGTGTGCGGTCAACCGAGCGTGGCACTAATGAGTTATTTTGGGTGCAAGTCTGGTCGCCTGCCCACTGTACAGGTTTTCCCCATGAGGGGGACAGTCGACCGCAAGATGTGTGCGGTCGACCGAGCACGGTACTGATAAGTTTTTTTGGGTGCGGGTCTGGCTGATTTTGTTGAAGCCCAACTTCGCCTTCAAGTTAGATCGTACGGCTCTCATCTGTTGACCTTAAGTTTGGTATGCACAGAACGTATCACTTACAACTAATATTTTTAGTTGAGTTTCATAGGATTTACAGGAAAAGGAAAATCAAAATAAAGATACAAAACGATTTGCAATCAAGCAAAAACAGAAAGTATCCAAAAAATTGCAAAGATCAAAGAAGATTGCAACACAAGAAACATGTGCTTCAAATCCTCAACAAAGCCAACAATAATCAATTATTTATTTCTACTTTTGTGAGAAAAAACTATGTAAAGAGTCGATGATTGATTGATTAGTATTTGGAAAGAATATAAAGTAGATTTGCCAAAATAATATTGAATTTGCATAATAGTGGTCGACCGTACAATATGTCGGTCGACCATCGCAACAGTTGACAGCTCATCATGTGAAAAGATGAGTCAGCCGACCGTTCATCGCTCGACTTTCGGGTTAAAAGATGAACTGTTGACTTCTTAATAAAGCGGTCGACCGCACTCTTACAGTTTTAACTATTTCGGTAATATCTTTTCATTTTTGGAAAGATACATTTCCTCACTGTATAAATATAGGCGAATTCATTTAGTATTCTTCATCCCTTGCAATCATAATTCTTATGAACTAATCATTCAATCAATGATCCGAGTGTGAGAGTTATTATTTTCTTCAGTCAAGATCGTTATAGATATTGGGAGCTTTTTTTTCTTCCACTTCGGTGAGTTTTGCGGGACTTGTTTATAGAAGCACTACGGGTGTAATAGGTCTCTTGGCCTGAATTCCGAGAATCACTGTACAAGGATTTAAAGTATAGTGGAATGCTTGTGGCGGAGAATTGTTACAAGTAGATGGTGTGGACGTAGACCTAGGGGTCAAACCACGTTATATCATTGTGTCTTGTGTGCTTGCTCTGTTTGCTTTTCTAACTCTGTCTCCTAACCTTACGCATTTTATTTAAGTTTTTAATTTTTGCACAATCACCCTATTCACCCCCTAGGGTGATTTACAGTGGTATCACAGCGAGGTGCTCATTAATTGCTTAAAAGCTTGAGCAAAAGGTCCAATGGCTGAAATCCCTCCTCCCGAAAACTTGTACGCATCGGAGCCATTTATCTCCAATGGAACAAGTCTTAACACGTTCACCTTATCTTAATGGAAAATGCTATGACGTTTGGAAAGTTCATATGTCTCATTTTTTGCAGATGCTTGGAAAAGAAGTAAGAATGTTTGTGTAAACCAAATAGATATCCCCATCAATGATAGAAAGAGGACCTTCACAAAAGTTTAACTAACATTGAAAACTTTAAATTCCAAGGCTATGCCAGCACTTTATGCAGGTCTGAATAATAAAGAACTGAAGCTATGTGGGCGAAATTGCAAAACGGCGCACGAAATCTGGAACAACATGCTAAAACGACATGATGGAACTGCATCTGAGATAAAAGCAAAAGTTAATTTATGTTTTTATAAGTTTGATATTTTTCGTATGCTTCCAAGAGAGACCGTAGATCAGATGCTAGCCCGCTTTGATATTATTGCACATGGACTTGACAGTTTAGGGAAGGGATTAGATGATGACCGAAAGGTCAAAAAACTCATAAGTTGTCTCACACCTGAATGGGATATCAAGGTTGCTGCAATGAGGGACACTCGTAGAGAAATGTTTCGACCTCTACACATTTCAAGGGAAATTGAAGACGTATGAAATGGAGATGGGCGAAACCAAGAGGAACTAGCAGATTATTGGGATTATACCCAAAATTAAGGAGAAGATCATTGCCTTGAAAGCAGAAACTTCGTGACCATCAAAATCAGATTCAGATCATGAAAAAATCAGATGAAGATATCACATTGCTGACTAAACAATTCTGTAAGTATCTCAAATGCAAAAAGTATGGCAGGTCGCACGGAGAAAGAGAAAAAGACAAATAAAAAACGTGTTACAAATACAAGAAGCCAGGACACATCCGCACAAACTGTCCCTTCTCGCAAGATATGAACAAAGATTATCATCACTCCAACTCAGAAATCAAAAAGATGGCATTAAAGGCAACATGGCTAGATTCAGACTCCAACAATGAAGAGCAAGAATGCAATGACCTTGGATTCATGGCTCTTGGAGATGGTGAGGTGCAATCATCACTCCAAGAAGAGGTAATCGAAGAACCCACCTATGATGATCTATTTGACATGTGTAATGGTTTAAGAGATTATTCAAAGAAATTAAGTCGTGAGTTGAGACAGTAAAAGCAAATGTGTAATGAATCACATGGCTCTTGCATTCAAAAGTTGAAAAATAAAAATTCCTTGATTATTGAAAATTTTGAATCATTTAGGAAGGATCATGATGTGTTGATAGAACAAAATGAATGTTTAAAACAAAAAATTCAAAAATCTCTGGCAATACGTAATGAAAACCAAAGGAAAATTCATGAGAAATCTGCTTATATTGCTACACTCACCGACACTCTAAATGAATGCAAAAGAAAATTTGATGAAGTAGTGGAAGGTTGTAAGGAAGCACTTGAACATAATAGGATACTTGATGCTACTCTAGACACTCTTCATTGGAATACCAAAGACAATGAGAAAACTAGAAAAAGACTTTGTAATAGAATAATTGAGCTCGAAAAAATGGTTGAAAAATATGAAGGGCACAGTTATCTTATGATAAAGAATTCAAGGTCATATCATGATAATTGAGGAATTGGTTACAATGAGCCAATACAACGTGAAAATTTCAAGAAATTTTATCATACACATATGCATAACTACCAAAATAGTTACAAACCAACACATAACTATGCACATGTGCAGGATCCAAGGCATAATCATATTACATGTCACTAATGCTATAAATTAGGACACAGATCTTATAACTGTTCATTAAAAAAGAATACTAATTTTGTTTGGGTGAAAAAGAATGTATTCAGTACCAACTTGGGCACCCAAAATTACACCTACTAATTTTAGTGTAGGTGCATCAACGTATCAAATCTGAAGATCGGTGGTACCATGATAGTTGTAACGCCCCGCACTCAGCCCGTACGCACACAATTAACTAAATTCTAGCCACGCCCACCACAGGCTGCCTCAAAAGGGTGTCCGGACGTTGGGTGCCCCTTTATCATGGGCTTCCTAATATATTCTCATAATTCCTCAACCATCCCACCGATATGGGATTAAATCCCCTGGTCATACCCGGTCAAACACACACCACACTAGCACACACTACTTCCATCCACTCATTCATTCATTCCTTCTTTCATTTATTCCATTCCATATGGTCAACTAGTCAAAGCACCACACACACCACTTCCATTCTTTCCATCCACGTCACCATCCATCCTTCCAATCCTTCCATTCTTTCTATTCTTTCTTTCTTATATATATACTAATATATATATTATACTACATGCTTAGTATGTATACTCCTAGAAATACGGGGTCTCACATTCACCCCCTCTTAAGAATTCAGCATCCTCGCTGAATACGGGACGTGCAATCTAGTACAGGATCGCCTTTCTAATCGAATGTAGACTTGTCTCCTAATCGCTGCCCTCCCAGGGTCTTACGCATCTCATACACACATATTGCGTTCCACGCACTTCCTATATACAAGTCCTACATTCGATGTCGAAAGTTGGCTCTGATACCCATCTGTAACGCTCCGCACTCAGCCCGTACGCACACAATTAACTAAATTCTAGCCACGCCCACCACAGGCTGCCTCAAAAGGGTGTCCGGACGTTGGGTGCCCCTTTATCATGGGCTTCCTAATATATTCTCATAATTCCTCAACCATCCCACCGATATGGGATTAAATCCCCTGGTCATACCCGGTCAAACACACACCACACTAGCACACACTACTTCCATCCACTCATTCATTCATTCCTTCTTTCATTTATTCCATTCCATATGGTCAACTAGTCAAAGCACCACACACACCACTTCCATTCTTTCCATCCACGTCACCATCCATCCTTCCAATCCTTCCATTCTTTCTATTCTTTCTTTCTTATATATATACTAATATATATATTATACTACATGCTTAGTATGTATACTCCTAGAAATACGGGGTCTCACAATAGTGGATGCTCAAACCATATGACAGGTGACGATAAGTACTTTGCATCACTATCAAGGGAAAGAGGGAATGACATCATCTTTGGAGATAACAACATTGGTCAAACCATCGGTAAAGGTAAAATAAATTTTTGTTCATCATGCCCCATTGAGATGTACTTTTGGTAAGAGACTTGAAACACAATTCACTTAGTGTCAGTCAGTTATGTGATAAAGGTTATAGAGTTACTTTTGAAAAAAATACATGCGCTGTATTAGATAATAGTAAATCATGTTTACTTCTTGCTAACAGATGCAATAATGTGTATGTCATCAATTCTAATGAATTAGCACAAAAAAATATATGATGTTTTGTTGCTAGAAACGAAAATGGTTGGCTATGGCATCCGCAACTTGGACACACAGCTATGGATAATCTAAATAAACTTGTCAACATGGAACTTGTACGTGGAATTCCCAAAATCAAGTTTGAGAAAGATAAGCTCTGTGATTCATGTCAGTTCGGTAAGCAAACTAAAAGTTTCCACAAGCCTAAGAAAATGGTATAAACTTCTAGACCTCTTAAACTTTTGCACATGGATCTTTTTGAACAATCACGAACACGTAGTAATGGAGGTGCACGGTCTGCCTTCGTAATTGTAGATGACTACAGCAGATTCACTTGTGTTTCTTTTTTATCATAAAAGGATGACACTTCATATGTTTTTCAGAAATTCTGTCATAGAGTAGAAAATGAGAAAAGTCTTACCATTGTTATTATTCGTAGTGATCGTGGTGGGAAATTTCAAAATGAACTCTTTATGTCATTTTGTGATGAAAAATGAACAAAATATGAGTTCGCTTGTCCTCGCACTCCCCAACAAAATGGGATTGTTGAAAGAAAAAATTGACCTCTTCAAGAAATGGCCCGCACCATGCTTAGCAAAAATGATTTACCAAAGTCCTTTTGGGTAGAAGCTGTCAGTACAGCATGTTACACCACTAACCAAGTAATCATTAGTAAGTACCTTGAGAAAACGCCTTTTGAACTATATTATGAAAAAATTCCAAACTTGAGTTATTTTCGTGTATTTGGATGCAAAGTGTTTATTTTAAATACCTTAGATAACTTAGAAAATTTTGATCGTAAAAGTGAAAAAAGCATATTCTTAGGATTTCTCTAAGTAGCAAGACATGTTGTGTATTTAATAAAGAAGACGCACGATTCAAGAACCTATTGATGTTATATTTGATGAAACTAATACTCTCTCAAGAAAGATATTACATGTTGTTGATGATGATGAGACAGGTATTCGCGTTGAAAAGAAACAAGTACATACTGAAAAGAGGCCAAATGAAGACTCTTAAAACAACTCATCTCATCAAGATGAAAACTCATCCATCAATCAAAGCAGTAACAAATCCTTGATGGACAAGATGCACACACAACAAATTGATGCCTTCGAAGATGATCATACTTCCCCAACAACACAAACTCAACCTCCCACCAGTGAAAAGCATCCTACTTGGAAAATCATGTCTAGTCATCCCTCATATCTTATACGAAGTGACATGTCCAAGGAGGTAACTACTCAAACTTAAGCTAAAAATTTCATGTGCTTTTCCGCATTTGTGTCCATACTTGAACCTAAAAATATTAAGGAGGCCCTGCAAGACAATGACTGTATTATTTCCATACAAGAAGAATTTAATCAATTTGAAATGAATCAAGTATAGAGACTTGGACCTAGACCTCACAGTAGAACCGTCCTTGGAACAAAATGGGTGTTTGGGAACAAACTTGACGAATCCGGTACTATTGTTAGAAATATGGCCCGTCTTGCTACCCAAGGGTATAACCAACAAGAAGGAGTTAATTTTGATGAAAGTTTTAACCTGTTGCACGGCTTGAAGTCATTCGTATTTTACTTGCTTTGCATCTTACATGGATTTTATTCTTTTTCAAATGGATGTCTAAAGCGTTTTTTTAAATGGTTTTATTTCTGAAGAAGTTTATGTTGAACAACCACTTAGGTTCACTGACCCAACACACCCAAACCATGTATTCTGTCTTGATAAAGCGCTATATGGTTTGAAGCAAGCTCCTCGTGCTTGGTATGAACGACTAAGCTCGTTTCTTATTCACATAGGTTTTTCTAAAGGGAAAGCAGACACTACACTTTTATCAAATATGTTTCTAAAGATATTTTAATAGTTCAGATTTATATTGATGATATTATATTTGGGTCTACTAATAAAAAATTTTGCAAAGAATTTTCTAAGAAAATGGAGGATGAATTTGAAATGAGTATGATGGGAGAATTAACCTATTTTCTTGGACTTCAAATAAAACGAAGAAAGGATGACATCTTCATAAACCAATCCAAATATGCGAAAGAACTTATCAAAAACTTTGGTCTTGATAGTGCAAATGTATACAAAACTCCCATGGCTACTACCACTAAACTATCCAAAGACGAATCAGGTAAACATGTTGATATTACTACCTTTCGTGGTATGATTGGTAGCTTGCTTTATATTACTGCATCTCATCCTGATATAATATTTAGTGTCTGTCTATGTGCCCATTTTCAATCGTGTCAAAAGGAATCTCATTTGGTTACAGTTAAGCGTATCATTTGATATCTTAAAGGCACATCAAATGTGGGTCTTTGGTACCTAAAAATAGGATATTTTCTCTTGTAGGCTATTCAGATGCAGACTATGCTAGCAGTTTAATAGATAGAAGAAAAAAAAGCACAAGCGGTATATGCCACTTCTTGGGGAACTGTCTCATTTCTTGGGCATCTAAAAAGCAAAATTTCGTCACTTTATCCACCGCCGAAGTCGAATATATAACCGCCTGTTGTGCCCAAGTATTATGGATGAAACACACATTAGAAGACTACAAGCTATTTTTTTATCATATTCCCATTAAATGTGATAATACTAGTACTGTTCATATGACTAAGAATTCTGATCAACATAGTCACACTAAGCATATAGAAATTCGATATCATTCATTAAAGATCATTTTCAAAAGGGAGATATTGTTATTGATTATGTTTCAACTGATTCCCAACTATATGATATTTTTACAAAACCCTGAGATGAAAAATGTTTTCACTTTTTAAAAAGAAAATTAAACGTTAGTGATATTAAAGCTTAAGCAATTTTGCGGTTCAGCCGACTGAACGGTCGACTGTCACCCTGTAAGGATGTACGGTCGACTGCGTGGTCGACCGTCCCTCTTTCAGTTCTTGTCTAAAGTCGACATGTTTTGCTGTTGTTTTCGACCGGTCGAGTGATCCCTATTCTGTCATATTCTTTCCAGGATTTCTCTTCAATTTTTCAAGTCTTAGTGTTTTATCACAGCTGTATTTTCCATCTTTTGGTGTGTTCCAAAAAGGGGAGAAAATATTTAAACTTAGAATTTTCACATGTCTCTCCTCTATTATATTCTATATTCTGTATTGGTGAAATCTCAAATCTATGATACCATGAAGAACTCTCACTGTATATCAAAGAGTTTCGTGATCAACGATATCATGTAAGTAGATTTCCCTATGGTTTTCTAAAATGTAAAACTCTTCACTATAATGTTATATTTTTGTCAAATTTATATATCCCAAAAATTGTTTGTTTCTCAATGAATGCATATTTTCAAACATGTTTTGGGTTTCACATATAGGATGCATTATGAAAACACATCTATTAAATTCTTATGTGTGCTTAAATTTAGGGGGAGTATTGGATTAAGGGAGAGCACTTAACTTTTTATTATTATTAAATTTTAAGGTATGTTTTGTTCACACCAAAAGGAGGAGATTGTTGACCTTAAGTTTGGTGTGCACAAAAGTATCATTTACAACTAATATTTTCAGTTGAGTTTCTCAAAATTTACAGGATTGGGAAAATCATAATGAAGATACAAAACGATTTGCTTCCAAGCAAAGGCGGAAAGTATCAAAAAAATTGCAGAGATCAAAGAAGATTGCAACACCAGAAACATATGCTTCAAATCCTCAAGAAAGCCAGCAATATTCAATTATTTATTTCTGCTTTTGTGAGAAAATACTATGTAAAGATTTGTTGATTGATTGATTAGTATTTGGAAAGAATATAAAGTAGATTAGCCAAATTAATATTGAATTTGCACAATAGCGGTCAACCGTACAATATGTCGGTCGACTATCGCAATAGCCGACCACTCATCATAGTGAAAAGATGAGTCAGTCGACCGTTCATCGCTCGACTTTCGGGTTAAAAGATGAACGGTCGACTGCTTAATAAAGCGGTCAACCGCACTCGTACAGTTTTGACTATTTCGGGAATATCTTTTCAATTTTGGAAAGATACAATTTCTCACTCTATAAATATAGGTGAATTCACTGAGTATTCTTCATCCCTTGCAATCATAATTCTTCTGAACTAATCATTCAATCAATGATCCGAGTTTTTATTATTTCTTCAGTCAAGATCGTTATAGATCATGAGAGCTTTTCTTTTTCTTCCACTTCGGTGAGTTTTGCAGGACTTTTTTATAGAAGCCCTATGGGTGTAATAGGTCTCTCATCCTGAATTCCAAAAATCACTGTACAAAGGTTTAAAGTATAGTGGAACGCTTGTGCTGGAGAATTGCTACAAGTAGGTGGTGTGGACGTGGACCTGGGGGTCGAACCACATTATATCGCTGTGTCTTGCGTGCTTGCTCTGTTTGCTTTCTCTTGCTCTATCTCCTTACTTTACGCATTTTATTTAAATTTTAATTTCCGCACAATCACCCTATTCAACACCCCCCCCCCCCCGGTTTGATTTACATCAACGTATGGTTATATCGTCAGTATACATCGGATGGTTAGCGTATCAAGTTTATCAAACTAGGGTTTCTCTAGATCTATATATTCATTGTAACGACTTCAAGAAACATATTATTCTATTGAATCCCGAATAGAGGAACAGTGTACTTCATCTGAGAGGTGAGAGATTTCTCCATTGTAAACAACAAGCAAATTCTAGTTAGGCTTGAGAGAGGTTCATGGTGAGAACTGTAATATTCTTGTATCTTCTATAGTTGAAATAACATCTCGGTCTCTCCTCCTCCGAATTCATGGCCGGTCCTGAGAAATCAGGGACTATGTACGAAACTTATGATTTGGCCTTAATATAAGAAAAAAAATTTAGTTTTATTATTTATGGCTTTAATGTTCCAAAAAGAAAAATAACATTATTCAATTCGAAATCATTCATCTCTTCAATAATATTTTGCTCCACATTAATTGAATCTTCATTGATTGGACATTGTGGGTTTTTGACAACAAATCTATCAAGAGCTTCTAACCAATTACTCTGCTTTTCTTCTTTTTAGGCGTTTAGCATGACCAGAATCATATTTCTTATTGGAGGCATTCTAGATTTCTAAAAATACATCACAGGAGAAAAAAACATAGAACACAACAATATCAACATCGAATAATTTCAATATGTTTAGAACCCCTAAATCTGATAGACTCATATAAAGAATGATTGCATAAATAATTAACTTAACTGAATAACATCTCTGGAAAAAGAAAAAAAACGAGCAAAATTACCTTTGAGCCGCAGACTTTGGAGTTTAGAGGATGATAATCAATTACAAAGAATGAGAGAGATGATGTTGTATCAATGAAAAAATGATAAAGATTGAACTTTTGATTTAATTGTGAGAAAGTGAAGAAGTTATGAAGAATATGGTTTATTTTTCTTTTGTTGGAAATTCTGAGCGTAGGCATAAGTATTTATAGCAAATAAGGATTAGGGTTAGGATTTAGCACTAACATGGGGATTAAGTTAGGTCCTTATTTATTCGGGTAGCCATTTTACTAAATAGGAAAATTCAGTCAAACTCTCATTTTGACCGTGTGCATTTGAATTGCTAGGAAAAAAGAAAAAAAACCATCAACTAGATTCGAACCCACAACCATTTAAATATCTTGGTGATTCTTAACCAACTAAGCTACATGCTAACTGTTAATAAAATATATTTTTTATTACTTATTTAATATAAGTATGGTATAGTGGATTTTGAGGTCTTTGAAAATCAATGGCCATGTGCGCTTGCACCACTCGCACACCCCCAAGGCCGGCTCTATCCGAATTAAGGCGAAAGCCCCAACCGGGATAATTCTTGTGTGCTTTGTGTGATTTGTGTCGAAAATTCAACAACATCATCTAGAGGGAAGAATTCCTTAACAAGTGGTATCAGAGCACATCAGGTTCGTGGGTTTGTTCGAGTTCCTTGGAGAAGATGGTAGATCAAAAGACCAAGAACAAGTAGTTTGATGGTAAGATCAACTTCAACTAATGGAAGTTGGACATGTATGATGTATTGGTTCAGAAGGACCTGCACCTTACCTTAGAAGAGAAGAAACCAACCGACATGAAGCAGGAGAAGTGTGATGAGATTTATTTGAAGGCATTTAGTTTAATCCGGTTGCAATTGACGAACGAAGTCAAGTGTAATATTCTTGAAGAGAAAAGTGCAGCGAGTCTATGGGCACGACTCAAATCTGACTACTCGGTATCGTCGTTGTTGGATCGGATGTACTGGAAGAGAAAGCTACTTTGTTTATCAATGAAGGAAGTTACCCATCTTCAAGATCATATTGTGGAGTTCAATAAGGTAATATCTGAACTGAAGGTGATTAACATTGATGATCTTAGCGAAGCTGATAAAGCTTTCAACTTGATTATTCACCATCAACTTCTTATCATCACTTGATAACTACCATGCTACACGGGAAATCTATTAAGGAGACACTTATAGTAGCCGGGGTGACTAAGGGTCTGAAGGAAGATGAACTGAGAAAGGAGACTCGTAAAGGAGGATCTATTTCTGCAGGGTGTTTAGCGATGGATGGTGATACTTTAACTGGAAGGGATATGACACACAAGGGTAAGATCTGTTGGCACTATTGTAGAGGGATTGGGCATTACAAGAGAGAATGTCACAAGTAGTTGAGTCGGAAGAGTGCTACTATAGGAGGTGATCAAGCCAATGTTGCCAGTGCAACTGATTCTGGTAAATCAGGTGAATTTGTTAACTTCAAACTATGTCTTCTTGTTTCAAGTTCTTCCGATGTGATTCGAGTTGGTATAATGATTCGGTGAGTTCTTCTCACATTTGCTCCAAGAGGGAGATGTTTTCTACTTATAAGTCGTCAACAGGTCGTAGTATGAGAACGACGATTGGGGAGATTAGTGAAGTGGTGGGTGAGGGAACAGTTGAATTAGAGATATAAGATGGTAGGGGGTTCACACTAGAAGAGGTCATTCATATTCCTTTGAGAAAGCGGAATTTGATATCCTTGGGTACTCTTGATGCTCGGGGTTGTAGGTACACAGCTCGAGGTGGAGTATGGACAGTTTGGGAGAGTCGTCGTAAAGTGATGAAGGGTAAGAGGGGGATTGGGCATGGTCAGCACAACCTCTACCAAATGTGTGGGAGTAGAAAAACTCCGCCGAGTGTATGGAAGGGTAAGCATAACTATAACTCTGGAGAATCACCTCCTTGCTGTGTACCCCACGAATAGGCCTGCCGACCCTCGATGTGCAGATACACAGTACGTCCCGCGAATAGGCCTGCCGGCCCTCGACACGCGAACATACCAACTGTCTTCTAGACATTCCGTGAATAGGCCTGCTAACCCTCGACACGCGAATATACTAGGGACATAACAAACACAGTCCAGGAATACATCGTTGGACTAACAACAGAGCCCATACTTAGGTTTCCCAAGTTCTATCACATCTCCGCTAGTGTCTGTCCTTAGGTTGATTATTATCAATAAAAACACAATTTTTCCCTCCCTAGAGTTGGTGTACCCTACCGGACTTAAATTCTATTACAAGAACACCAATGCCCCACTGGCCAAGATCCACAAAATCTCATCTGCCGGTTTACAGAAATCCCACTCAACCTCTAGAGACTCACAACTTAAATATCAACACAAATCTTTCATTAAGACTTTTGATTTCATTATCAATTTATTCATATTAAGAAAACTTCTTTAAATCAAACAATCCAAATTTATCTGAAAACTCGCAAATTATCTGAAATAAAATCAGATAATAAATCTCTTAAACAACTGAGTTTCAAATTTTGAAGTCATAGAAAATTCACAAGACATCAATCCTTCGAATTCGTATATATTTCACTTTCTAAAGTCGTAGAAATACGAGTTAAACTCTATTATAATCGAAATACAACTCTCTTTAAAATAAAATAATTTGTATCAAAACATGATCTAAAATAGTAGATCAATAATACATAAGTTCGAAGAAATAACCGTTCAAGAAAAATAGCAAAAACTCAACAAAAACAATCAGCCCAGCCACTGTCGGTTGACCGACATCCTAGTTCAAAATGTGGCGGTCGACTGACATGTTAAAACTCCAAAACCAAAGAATTGACAGTCGACCGACATCTCAAGTGTAAATCATGGGCGGCCATACAAAAAAAAACAGCTTTAATATTCGTGCACCTTTCAACTGATACTTAGTTTATAATCTTTAAGAGCATGAATTTGTAAAGTGAAAACCCTGAGATGATAAAGTACAACTTGTCTAATATACTGGATTTCATAAATTAAATCAAACTCTCAACAAAGTCTCAAAAGAGCAATTTTTCAACAAAATCTTCAAATGAGGAATATATATATATATATATATATATATATATATATATATATATATATATATATATATATATATATATATATATATATATATATATAGGGAAAGGATCGGTTGAGCACTCCTCTAGTGCTCACCGCGTGAATACTAAGCCTTCGGGCGTTCATATCGAAAATCCGAACTGTTCACATTGATCTACACATCTAAATTAGTCTAAATATGTAAAATCAAACCATTTGAAATTCATTTGCCCATCCATCATGTGACTATAAAAACAATGATTTTCAGCCATACAATTTTGTAACACTTCAATGAATGGAAAAATGAATTTCAAATGATTTGATTTTACATATTTAGACTAATTTAGATGTGTAGATCATTGTGAACGGTTTGGATTTTCGATATGAACGCCCGAAGGCCTAGTGTTCACACGGTGAGCACGAAAGGAGTGCTCAACAGATCCTTTCCCTATATATATATGTGTGTGTGTGTGTGTGTGTGTGTGTGTGTGTGTGTGTGTGTGTGCATCAGTTAAAAGCATCAAGGAATCATTGTGTATGAGTAGTATTCTGTTTAATTCAATCTCAGTATCATAAGAAACCCAATTTCAATCAAAACTTCATAAAAACTCAAAAAATCCCAATTTCGGTCTGTTCTTCATTAGACCCGAATATCAAAACTCAATCGAACACTTCAAACTTGAACTTTTGATTCTAAAAACCCTTTTTGCAACTTGTTAAACACACATACAAACTAGTTATATCAATATAGATCAAAAGTATACTGAAAACTTTACAAAACTCGAAAAAAATCAAGTTTCGGCTGTGTACAATCAAACCCGAAATCAAGAAATCCAAATTCAACACATAAAGACTTAATCTTTGATCCCAAACTCTTTCTTGCAATTCATTGAGACCCATACACAACAAATTAGATCAATTGCCTTTAATTATATGCTTCTACAACATTTATTTGGTCGAGTTCTACTCATTCAGATATCAAACAGATCATATATTCTTCAAACAGTAAAGAATCCATCTTTAATCAACTATATGCATTACACATCTTACAAATCTCAGTACGCATGATCAAAACTGCAAGAAAACGACATAACCATGATTACTACTAGGTTCCTATCATTCTTAGATCATCTATACAGTAGGTTTAATCATCTATTGCATATTATTCATGAAAGGTTCTATTTTTAATTACTCATTCATCAATTTATTCATTATAGGCTAAATTTGAAACAAAAACAAACAAACAAACAAAACAAAACAAAAAACAAAACAAAAACAAACAAAAAAAGAAAAAAAAAACTTGAACTATGGCCTTTATGCAGAAAACTCTCCTGAATTTTTTTTATGCAAAAAACCGCCCTGAACTATGATTGTTGCAAAAAAAAACTCTGAAGTATTTCAAAAAACCATATCTAACTTTTGTACTTGTAATAGATAACCCCATTCATCTATGCAAGTTGGTTCAAAAAACATCATATAACTTTCTCATTATTGTCAAAAACCTCCTTCAACATTAGCAGAAAGTCTCACGCTGGCGGGGTAGTTTTTTGCAACAACTGTTCAAGGGGGTTTTCTGCATAAAAAAAGGTCAGGGGGGTTTTCTGCATAAAGGTCATAGTTCAATGGTTTTTTTTTCAAAGTTAGCCTTCATTATATCATCACACAATCATCTTACATGCATTCTACTAGACAAATCATCATATTTAACATGCATAGAACAACAAGAAATCAAACACATATCACTCACCTTAATGAAGATTCAACGAAGATAATAAAGAAAATAAGAAAACCCTTGCTCTTTGCAAAATCCAAGATTCTCGCTTCGAAACTCCAAGAAATAAATAATAAAAGAATGCTTTTGTTTTTGTGCAGAAAAGAATGGCTGCTACTGCTGCCTATATAGGCCGAAATCAAGTTTTTTTTTTTAGGGTTTGAGAAGATTTTATAAAATATTCCTTTAGAATATATCTTTACATATATAGATCTTTTATACTAGCTAACTAGATTAACCAATTTAGTTGAGATTAAAACTTAAAAATCCTTCCCAGATTTGGCCGGCACCAATTTCAAACTCGGAAAAACGAAAAATCTGGAGTTTTTACTCCAAGTGGTAATTTTGGACAAAAGCCTCTCTTTTTGTAATATTTGCAAACATGCCAAATAAATATCAAAAAAAATCGAAAAATTAATAAATAATACCTACTAATACATATTAGTTTTCCCCAAAATATTTTTCTGACTATGAGTTTCCCAAGAAAATATTTGCACGTGTTTTGCACGTGCAAAAAGATAAATTTTAGAAAATTATTTATTAAATCACCAAAAACCACTTTAATTCATTTATTAATCTCAAAAACATTATTTAAAAATCTAGGGTGTTGCATCACTCCTTCTTAGAATAGTTCTATCCTAAGAACTACTGCTAATAGGGACCAAACGATATAAGCAAAAGATGCAATCACATAAATGGAAATATATTTTAAAGAATACAGTTATACAAGAAAAATACAATTTAACCAAAAGAATACAATCATACAAAGAGCTCAGAAAAATCCTTCTGCATGCGATCCTCCGGCTCCCAAGTAGCTTCCTCGAACAGCTGGTTCCTCCACAATACCTTAACCATAGGTATCACCTTATTCCGCAACACCTTCTTCCGACGGTCAACAATCTCTACAGGCTGCTCCTTGTAACTAAAGTTCAGTTGTAGTCCCTCGGGCACTAACGTCAGCTGATGACTCTGATCTGGAACATACTTCTTCAACATCGACACATGGAACACATCATGCACTTGTGCCAATTCCTCCGGTAGTTCTAACCAATATGTTGTCTTACCAATCCGCCTCAAAATCTTGTATGTCCGAATGTACTTTGGCGCCAACTTGCCCCCCTTCCCAAACCTGATTACTCCTTTAGTCGGAGACACTTTGAGAAAAACTGCATTCCCAACCTCAAACTCCAAGTCCCTTCGTCGAGTATCTGCATAACTCTTCTGCTGACTCTGAGCCTCGACCAACCTTTTACGAATCAGCTTGATCTTCTCCGATGTCTGCTACACAATCTCGAGCCCAAACATTTGCCTCTCTCCAACTTCGTACTAACACACGGTGTTCTGCACTTCCTCCCCTACAAAGCTTCATACGGAGCCATACCGATACTCACCTGGTAACTTTTGTTATAAGCAAACTCAACCAATGCCAAGTACCTCTCTCAACTGCCACCAAAATCCATAACACAAGCCCTCAGCATATCTTCCAATACCCGATTCACCCTTTCAGTCTGACCATCGGTCTGCGGATGGAAAGCAGTACTGAAATAGGTTCTGGTACCCAAAGCTGCTTGCAAACCCTTCCAAAACCTCGACGTGAACCTCACATCCCTGTCAAAAAAATCGACACAGGAACCCCATGAATTCTCACAATCTCATCAATGTACAGCTCTGCCAGTTTTTCCAATGACCAAGTAATCTTCATAGACAGGAAGTGAGCTGACTTGGTCAAACGATCCACAATAACCCAAATTGAGTCGTTGCCCTTCGGACTCCTCGGCAACCTAGTGATGAAATCCATAATGATATTCTCCCACTTCCATTCCGAAATAGGCAATGGCTGTAACAAGCCTCCAGGTTTCTGATTCTCTACTTTGTTCTGTTGCAAAGTCAGACATCTCGCCACAAAGTCTACCACATCTCTCTTCATCCCTGACCACCAAAAGTGTTGTTTGATATCTCTGTACATCTTCGTGCCTCTAGGATGTACTGAAAACAAGGTATTGTGTGCCTCCTGCAAGATACTCTCCCTCAAATATGCATTCTCCGGTACACACAACCTCTCGCCCATCCATAGAACTCCATCTTGGACACAGAACTCTGATAACTTGCCATCGAAAACCTGGTGCAACATCTTCTGAATCTCTGCATCTGATTTATGACCCTCTATAATCTGCTCCCTCAAAGAAGGCTGCAACCTCAACTGAGCCAATGATGCTCCCAAATCCTGTAGTACAACCTCAATGCCTGCCTTATCTAACTGTGCTGCCAACTCTCTCTGAGTAGTGATCAAACTCGACATACCGCTCTTCCAACTAAGCCCATTGGCCACCACATTTGCCTTGCCTGGATGATACTTGATCTCAAAATGAATGTCTTCTAACACCTCCAACCATCTCCTCTGCCGAAGATTTAGATCTCTCTGCTGGTAAATGTAATTCAGGCTCTTGTGGACGGTGAACATGATGACCTTCTCTCCATATACATAATGCCTCCACTGTTTCAAGGCAAAGATAATAGCTGCCAATTCCAGATTGTGCGGTAGATAGTTCTTCTCGTGTGCGGACGCAACTGCCTCATCCATATGCAATAGCCTTCCCTTCCTGCATCAAGATGCACCCCAAACTCCTGAGTGACGCATCACTGTAGATATCATAGTCCTTCCCAACTTGCGGCAAAGCTAAGATAGGCACAGTCGTCAACCTCTTCTTTAGCTCTAGGAAACTCGCCTCACACTTATCAGTCCAGGTGAAGCCACATTCTTCCGAGTTAGCCCCGTCATAGGAACTGCAATTTGTGCATAGCCCTAAATGAATCTCCTGTAGTACCCAGCCAACCCCAAGAAACTTCTGACCTCCTTCACTGTCGTTGGCCTGGGCCAATTCTTCACTACTTCAACACTCTAAGGATCGGTGGCTACTCCCTCCTTAGAAAGGATATGACCAAGGAAAGCTACCTCGAACTTCCAAAACTCACACTTCGACAGTTTGGCATACAAGTTATGCTCCTGTAACTTCTTTAATACCTCTGCCAAGTGCTTAGAGTGCTCTTCCACCGACTTCGAATACACCAAAATATCATCAATGAACACCACTACGAAGGAATCAATAAACGGCCGCAAAATCCGGTTCATCATGTCCATGAATACTGCCAGTGCATTCGTCACTCTGAAAGGCATCACCAAAAACTCATAGAGTCCATGACGAGTTCTGAAAGCTATCTTGCTCACATCTTCCTCCTTAACTCGGACCTGATGATACCCTGACCGCAGATCAGTCTTTGAAAATACAGCTGCTCCCCGAAGTCTATTAAACAGATCATCAATCTGTGGAAGCGGATACTTGTTCTGAATAGTCACCTTGTTCAACTCCCGGTAGTCAATGCACATCCTCATTGACACATCCTTCTTCTTCACTAACAACACTGGTGCTCCCCACGATGAAGTACTCAGCCTGATGAATCCCTTACTCAGCAATTCCTCAATCTGCTTATTAACTTCATCCTGCTCCACAGGTGCCATCCTGTACGGAGCCTTAGAAATCAAAGCACTTCCCGGCTGAATATTGATGCAGAACTCAACATCTCGCAGTGGCGGTAACTGCGGTAGATCTTCCAAGAATACCGTAGGAAAATTCGTGATAACTGGAATTCTTCTGACTTCATCCGGAAATATCAACTTAGACACCGATGCAGCCACTTTCGGGTTCTTCTTCTTCCCCTGAAAATTCATTGCGGGTAGGGATGGTAAGTGGGCCGGGTCAACTGCCGACCCACCCGCGACCCGCCCATATAAACCGGCCCGCGAAACTGCTGTTCGAGTTCGGGTTGAACCCGTGAAAAGTAACGGGTCGACCCGGGTCGCCAAATTATCGGATCCAACCCACCTAACCCGGCCCGCGAACCCCATTTAAAATTTGCCAACCCACCCGCCAACCCGCGGGTCGACCTGTGGGTTGCGAACCGTTTGACCTGAACGGGTCAACTGTTCGACCCGAACGGGTCAAACGTTCGACCCGCCCCGAGTCAACCGTTGACCCGAACGGGTCCAATAGGTCGCAAGAATGGCCGTTGGCCTGGCACTGTAGCACAGAGAGCTCAACGGCTCTTATAGCCATTTTTGTGGTCTTTTTTGTTTTTGTTTTTGTTATTTTAAGCCTGTAAATACCCCCCCCAAAACCCTATCAAAAAATTCACAAATAACTCTCTTACTCTCTCTACTATTATAACTCATTTCTAAGGAATTTCTGAACAATTGAAGTATTCAACAAGCAAGTCTTGAAGGCATATACACGATCAAATTCCGATCGTATCGAAATCAAAATTCAACAACGTCTTCAACTCTTCAACTCTCGTCCAACTCCTCGTGATCAAGTCTTCAACTCTCCTTCAAGCTCTCCTCAACTCTTCAATTTCGGAATCGCTTATTTCTACTTCTACTTCTATTCTTATTTTCACGAATTTTTTTATATACGCGTATCCACGGTGAACGGTATCAAAATTTCATACCTCTCTTCTTATTTAAATTTTGTTGTAGTTATAATTTTTGTTGACTTTTTGATCTTCTTTATCTCAACCCTCTTGTTTTCTAGATTTTTTTTTATAACTCATCGCTCCTACATTGTGTAGTTTTTATTTACATACATTACTACATTATGTCTAGATCATGTGGTGGCGGTCGTTGCCAAAGTGGGCAAGATTCCACCGGCACTTTCCGTAGGCCACCAATTGTCCCAATTAGTGAGCCCGCCGAAGAGTACCATGATCCTCCTACCCAACAATGGGATACACACGACGAGGTTGTAGGTGACATACAATTAGAAGAAGAAGAACAACAACAACAACAACAACCAACCGAAACCACACAACCCCATAGTAGTAGGAAAAGTAGAGGAGAAAGTAGTGATTGGCATAAGTTTTACGATTATATTCCAGACGAAGAAACTCCGGGAATAGGTTTGAAAGTTTGTAAAACATGTTCTAAGGCAGACAAATTCAAGAGGGGTGATGGCACCGGTACAATTAGTAGACACATCCAACATAACCATAAAGACCTTCTTATTGACCTACCCGGCCAACAAAAAATCAACCCTAGGACCGGTCTAGTTTATAGCCACCCTTATGATCCCGACCTTATTCGTCGGAAAATGGCCCGATTAGTAATAAAGGAAGAGTTACCATTTTCCTATCTCGAGAGTAGGGACTTGAAAATTTTTAATAAAACAGCCTTAAACCCTCATTTTGGAAGAATCCTGAGAAATACTTGCAAATCGGAATGTTTTAAAGTGTACAATGAAATGAAGGGCGCTTTGATTGCAATTTTATGGAGTTTAACTTGTAGAGTTAGTTTAACTTCGGATTGTTGGACGGGTGTCAACAATATTCCAACGATGGGAATAACCTGTCATTGGATCGATAATGGTTGGATTCTTCAAAAAAGAATCATATCACTTGCCGCATTGCCGTATCCCCATAGTAGCGCTAAAATAGCAAACCGTATTTTAGAAATTTGTGATGTTTTTCATATTCGCGATAAAATTATGTGTATTAGTTTTGATAATGCATCTAACAACAATGCAGCAATTACTACTTTAAAATCCGCATTAAACCCTCCATCTGACACTATTTTTCATATTAGATGTGCATGTCATATTTTAAATTTATGTGTTCAAGATGCATTAAAAATAGCCGATCCATATATAGTTAAAATTAGAAATTGTGTACATTTCATTGCATTAAGTCCCAGCGTATTTTAAGAATGGAAAAATTAGTGTAGGATTTCAAATGTACCTTTTAGAAGATTTCCGAAGGATGTTAAACACCGATGGAACTCTACTTTTGATTTACTACATGTTGTTACTGAATATAAAGCAGTTGTAAATGATTTTTGTATCGTAAAAAATATGCACAATTTTGAAATGACTCCCACCGATTGGTATTATGCTGAAGCTTTGTTGAAATTTTTAGAACCTTTTAAAACCACAACTTTAAAATTTTCAAAAACATATGAATCTACTTCTAGTAGCATTTTTATTTCATTAGTTAGCATGATGCAAACATTTAACGAAATGTTAAATGATACTTATGTTGGTGATATTGTAACACCTGCATACAAAAATTTTTTGAAGTATTATTTTCCTCCTCCTATGTTGATTTGTGTTGCTACCGTTATGGATCCTCATATCAAATTAGAAGGTACGAAGAGTTTGATTGAAATAATTTTTGCATTACTTGGGGAAAATGTAGAAATACAAATTGATTGCGCTACTTTTTTAGTTCAATTTGAATCTACATTAAATAACTTGTATGATTATTATGATAGATATTTTGCTTCTAGTAGTACAACTTCTGTAGTTAGTTCTTCTTCTGGTAGTTCCAAAGGTAAGGGTAAGAGTAAATTTAATAATAGAACATTTAATTTACTTGCACAAATTCAATCCAAAAAACCTAGGACTAATCAACCAAATAAATTAAATTTGTATAATCAATAAGATTCTGAGTCTTCTTGTTCTCCACTAAATATTTTACAATGGTGGAAAGACCATGAACACACTTATAGTATTCTGTCAATTATGGCTTAAGATTTACTAACTCCTTCTGTCTCTACAGTTGCTTCTGAAAGTGCATTTTCTTCAAGTGGCAGAGTTCTAACTGATTACAGGAATCGCTTGAAGCCCGACACGTTAGAGATGCTCGTTTGCACAGAAGATTGGCTGAAGGCTGAAGATAGGACACATAGGAAAGCATTATCTATGTCCACAAGTGGGATCAACTCGCCGGAAGAACAACAACAACAATAGCAACAAAAATGAAGCATTCAAGACCAACAACAACAAATTCAAGGCCATCAACTTGAAGACAATTGTAAATAGATAAAAAAAATTGTATTATATCTGTACTTGTTATTTCATTTTAGAAAAATTGAAGTAAATTGAAATTGTATATAAGAAATATGTTAGTGTATAAAACATATTTGTAAATTGAATTCTTTATTTCAGTAGAAATTGTGAAACATGTATAACTTAAAATCATACGAATAATATTTCAATATTTTTTGCCAATTTCACTTTTTCAATCTTATTATTCTTATTACAATTTTTTATGTTTATTATTATTATTATTATTATTATTATTATTATTATTATTATTATTATTATTATTATTATTATTATTATTTTAAGTTATTAAAATAAAAAAAAAAACCTATCTAAACGGGCCAACCCGCGAACCGACCCGGCCCGACCCGGTTTTGACCCGAATGGGTTCACGGGTTGGGCGGGTCGCCTTATCCACCTTTCAACCCGGCCCGGCCTAGCCTGGTTAAGTCACCAACCCGGCCCGAACCTGCCCAAGTCAACGTCCAACCCGGGCGAGTCCGGCCCGTTCGACCCGAATGCCAACCCTAACTGCGGGTCCTTCCGGTGCCTTCACTAACACATCTTTCTTCTTGCATTCCATCGTGGCATCATATATTGCCATCCAATCAATGCCCATGATCACATCCACACCCAAGACTTGCAGTTCGATGAGATCAATGCCGAATAATCTCCCACCAATCTCGATATCACAGCTCTCATAATACATATCAGCAATCAATTCTTCCCCTGATGGTGTTGCCACTGACAAGACTCTGCCTGGAAATACCTTAGGTTCCACACCTAAAACTTTAACAAAATTGGGCGACACATATGTATGCAAAGAA
Source organism: Hemerocallis citrina (assembly GCA_017893485.1). Classification (NCBI taxonomy): domain Eukaryota; kingdom Viridiplantae; phylum Streptophyta; class Magnoliopsida; order Asparagales; family Asphodelaceae; genus Hemerocallis; species Hemerocallis citrina. The sequence goes on along the minus strand of CM030363.1, from coordinate 208,684,075 downwards.
CCAGTATCAAATAAAACTTTTGCTTTTATTCCATTAATCAAGACAAATCCTGTTACATGAAGAATGATACTCAAATCTCCAATTTATTCTTAAACAAAGTTTTACTTAATACATGAATTAAATGAATTTAAAATTCTTGCATACCCTGGATCACATCTTCTGAGTTACCCGCATCCTCCTCAGTTAATACGAACACTCGCCCCTGCCTCTGGAATTTGCCTCCGCTTGCACCTTCCTTCTTCAACTGCGGACAGTTTGGTCTGATATGCCCTTCACGAACACACTGATAACAAGACCGCACCTTAGGTGGTTTGGTGCATATGCTAATTGATAGTTTCCTGCCTCTCCACAGTTGAAGCAAGTCACGCCTTGAATTGTGGGCACCTTCTGCTCTGGCCTACTAACCTGCCTTGCTTCGCTGAAAACTTCTTCCCACTCTGATTAGTTGTTGGCATCTTGTTCCTGTTCCAGGTTTCCTGCTTCTTTTGGAACTGATCCATATCTTCTTCTGTCATTTCTACTCTCTTGACCAGCTTATCAAATCTTCTGATGCCCAATGGTATCATCTGAGACCTCAAATTCGGCCTCAAGCCCGGCTCGAATTTCTTGGCGTTCTTCGCTTAATCAATTATCAGCTCTGGTGCATACCTTGACAGCTAGGCGAACTTAGTCTCATATTCGCACACTGACATGCTGCCTTGCTATAGGTTCAAGAATTATGTTGCCTTCTCCTCCTGAATGTCCAGAGGAAAGAAGCGATCCCAGGAAAGCCTCCCAAGTCACATGTTCATCCCCAAAAGTCCTCTTCACTGACTGCCACCAGACGCCAGCATCCTTTTATAATTGCATCGAAACAAATTTCACCTTGTTGGCTGCTGGGGTTTCCAAAACCTCGAAGACTACCTCCATCTGTCCAATCCAATCATCAGTGACATTTGGATCAGACTACCCTTCAAAAATAGGCGGCTTCATCCTCTTGAAGGACTCCACTTTTTTAATTGGATTAGCATTAATAAGCACTGGTCCAGCCCCTTGATTCTAATTCTGAGTCATGCCGACTGCCATGAATGCGTTCAAGGTCTAATACACCCTGGCAATTTTTGTCTCTAGATCAATTCGGCCCTCTTGGGAACCCTCAGCCCCATCATCACCAACGTCATTCCTAGTCCTGGGTCCTGCCATTATACTGAATACTGCAAAATGAGGGAAAAGATTAGAGCATCACAACACAATCCATATTCACATCAATACCTTATGGCAAAATCTCAATCATGCCCCAAACCATTTCAACTTGTTTTAATTCCATGTGATACTCACTCTCTAATGTCCACGCCTAGGTACTCACGCTCTAGTGTCCACCTAGGTTCATTCTTATACCATGTTTATCATTACTATTGAAATATGCACTGATACCAACTTCTGTAGCGCCCTAAATTTTCAATAAATAATTCAGATATATGTGGCACAATTCCCAGCATCTACCTCAATGTAATAGTAAACATAGAAATACAGAAATTTTTTCAAATTTTATTACATCAATTCTTTACATAACACAGCGGAAATTAAACACCTTGAATTACGAATTGTTTCTTTTACAACTCATTCTTTTACAATTTTGCATAAACTATATCATCATTCTACCACATGCATCCAAATTCCAAGGTAATGGTACCTACCTGTAAAACATGAGGCTAGCAGGGTCAGCCATAACGGTGTGAGTAACATCGAAAGAAATACAATTTAAATGAAACATAAAGAATAAATTTGTAATCAACACTTTCCCACAGTAGTAACAAACGGAATATGAAATAGCGATAAATAAAGCATAAAAACATCAAGTGAACTAAGCTAAGTGTCAAGTGTAGGAAAACAGAGAAAACATCATGTGTAATATAAGTCAAGAAAATACAAATGCGGTATGATGACTCTCTAATGCATACTTTTCGGATTCTATGCATTCCATACTACATAGGTCCGATGCAAGCCCTCATTGTTCTCCACTTTATAGGGTTAAATCCATCATTATGCAACTAATCATACTACGGTGATAGAAACAAGATCTAGCACACTTTGCGAATAAGCCTAACAACCCTCGACGTGCAAGCATTATGTCAGCATAGCTCTAACTCCAGAGAATCACCTCCCTGCCGTGTACCCCACGAATAGGCCTGCCGGCCCTCGACGTGCAGATACACAGTACATCCCGCGAATAGTCCTGCCAACCCTCGACACGTGAACATACCAACTATCCTCTAGACATTCCGTGAATAGGCATGCCGACCCATGACACGCGAATATACTAGGGACACAACAAACACAGTCCTGGAATATATCCGTTGGACTAACAACAGATCCCATACTTACGTTTCCTAGGTTCTATCACATCTCTGCTAGTGCATGTCCTTAGGTTGATTATTATCAATAAAAACACAATTTCCCCCTCCCTAGAGTTGGTGTACCATGATGGACTTAAATTCCATTACCAAGAACACCAAGGCCCCACTGGCCAAGATCCACAACATCTCATTTGCCAGTTTACAGGAATCCCACTCAACCTCTAGAGACTCACAACTCAAATATCAACACAAATCTTTCATTAAAACTCTTGATTCCATTATCAACTCATTCATATTGAGAAAACTTCTTTAAATCAAACAATCCAAATTTATCTGAAAACTCACAAATTTTCTGAAATAAAATCTGAGAATAAATCTCTTAAACAATTGAGTTTCACATTTTGAAGTCATAGAAAATTCACAAGACATCAATCCTTCGAATTCCGTATATATTTTGCTTTCTAAAGTCGTAGAAATACGTGTTAAACTCTATTATAATCGAAATAAAAATCTCTGTAAAATACAATAATCTGTAGCAAAAACTTCATCTAAAACAGTAGGTCAATAATCCATAAGTTCGAAGAAATAATCGTTCAAGAAAAACAGCAAAAACTCAACAAAAACAATCAGCCAAGCCACTATCGATCGACCGACATCCTAGTTCAAAATGTCGCGGTCGACTGACATGTCAAAACTCCAAAACCAAAGAATTGACAGTCAACCGACATCTCAAGTTTAAATCTTGGGCGGTCGACCGTCATGCAAAAAAAACAGCTTTAATATTCGTGCACCTTTCAGCTGATACTTAGTTTATAATCTTTAAAAGCATGAATTTGTAAAGTTAAAACCCTGAGATGGTCAAATACAAATTTTCTAATATACTGGAGATCATAAATTAAATCAAACTCTTAACAAATTCTCAAAAGAGCAATTTTTCAACAAAATCTTCAAATCAGGAATATATGTATATATATGTGTATATATGTGTATATGCATCAGTTAAAAGCATCAAGGAATCATTGTATATGAGTAGTATTCTGTTTAATTCAATCTCAGTATCATAAGACACTACAAAAGATACTGGTTTTACCGGCGATTATTCCCCGGCGTTTTACTAGTAGCGCCGGGGTAGGGAGCGAGTAGGAATTGGGCGCCAGATGGGATGGTCATACACCGGCGGTCGATTTAAAATGCCGGTGTATGTTAGTATTCACCGGCGTTTTACTTAAAAACGCCGGTGAAGTTTATTATTCACCGGCGTTTTTATTATAAATGCCGGCGAATATACGGAAACATTCACCGGCGTGTCTAATTAAAACGCCGGTGAATAACTGCGATAAAACCCGCGAACCCTAATCTTTCGCTCGCCATTTTTCCAAATCCCCAACCCCCCCCCCCCCCAAAAAAAAAGGAAGGGGCGCTTTGTTTCCCTCCTTCCTCGCTCTACTTCCCGCGCGTTTGCCTCCGCCGCTTCGTCCTCTTCGACGGCCTTCGACCTTTCGAAATCGTCCCTTCTTCCCTTCGTCCTTTTCGATTTCCCTCTTCCCTCTCTCTATTTGGAGGTGAATCGGCGGTCGCCCTGCTCTCTCTCTCTCTCCTACACCCCCGCCCTCGTCGCCCCGCTCCCTCTCTCTCTCTCTTCGGTATGATCTCTTGATTTCCCTTATTTTTCAAAAAAAGCAGTTTTTTTCAGTTTATTCATCTTGATTTCCTTAACATGAATGGTTTAGTTGAGATGAAGAATTAATAGAAAAATATATGCTTAGATAATGGAAATTTTCATCTTCTTTTACTGTTAATGAAGCTGATTTCATGCATCTGATTGTCTTCATGGCATGTTTGTTTTTTTACCCAAAATGGGTTCACTGTGAACTGAGGATGCTCTAGGTACGTATGCCAATATCCTCCGGCCGGATATGCACAACAATTGGATTTTAGATTTAGTTGGGCACAGTGAATTAGTAGAGCAACATATAAGCTCACATAATGGGAAATTTTCATTTTCAGATACTGTTAAAGTAACCTGATTGCAATCTTTGGCATGGTTTTTTAACACAAAATGGGTTCACTTCCAAACTAAGTATGCTGCATAGCATCCCCATTTTCTTTCACTGTTAATGAAGCTGATTTCATGCATCTGATTGTCTTCTTGGCATGCATGTTTTTTTACCCAAAATGGATTCACTGTGAACTGAGGATGCTATAGGTACTTATGCCAAAATCCTCCGGCCGGATACGCACAACAATTGGATTTTAGATTTAGTTGGGCTAAAGAAGTAGTAGAGCAACATATAAGCTCAGATAATGGGAAATTTTCATTTTCAGATACTGTTAAAGTAACCTGATTGCAATCTTTGGCATGGTTTTTTAACACAAAATGGGTTAACTTCCAAACTAAGTATGCTGCATAGCATCCCCATTTTCTTTCACTGTTAATGAAGCTGATTTCATGCATCTGATTGTCTTCTTGGCATGCATGTTTTTTTACCCAAAATGGGTTCACTGTGAACTGAGTATGCTATAGGTACGTATGCCAAAATCCTCCGGCCGGATATGCACAACAATTGGATTTTAGATTTAGTTGGGCTAAAGAAGTAGTAGAGCAACATATAAGCTCAGATAATGGAAATTTTCATTCTCAGAAACTGTTAGAGAAGCTGATTGCCATCTTAGGCATGATTTTTTAACAAAATGGGTTCACTTCCAAACTAAGTATGCTGCTAGCATCCTCATTTTCTTTTACTGTTAGTGAAGCTTATTTTCATGCATCTGATTGTTATCTTGGCATGTTTTTTTTGACCAAAATGGGTTCGCTGTGAACTGAGGATGCTATAGGTACGTATGCCAAAATCCTCCGGATACGCACAACAATTGGGTTTTAGATTTAGTTGGGCTGAAGAAGTAGTAGAGCAACATATAAGCTCAGATAATGGAAAATTTTTCATTTTCAAATACTATTAAAGTAACCGATTGCAATCTTTGGCATGGTTTTTTATACCAAAATGGGTTAACTTCCAATCTAAGTATGCTGCTAGCATCCCCATTTTCTTTTTTTGTTGTTAGTGAAGCTTATTTTCATGCATCTGATTGTTATCTTGGCATGTTTTTTTTACCAAAATGGGTTCACTGTGAACTGAGGATGGTATAGGTACGTATGCCAAAATCCTCCGGCCGGATATGCATAACAATTGGGTTTTAGATTTAGTTGGGCTGAAGAAGTAGTAGAGCAACATATAAGCTCAGATAATGGGAAATTTTTCATTTTCAGATACTGTTAATGTAACCTGATTGCAATCCTTGGCATGGTTTTTTAACAAAATGGGTTCACTTCCAAACTAAGTATGCTGCTAGCATCTTCATTTTCTTTCACTGTTAATGAATTGAAGCTTATCCCATGCATCTGATTGTCATTTTGGCATGTTTTTTTGACCAAAATGGGTTCACTGTGAACTGAGGATGCTATAGCTGTATGCCAAAATCCTCCGGCTATGTACAACAATTGGTTCACTCTGAAAAATATATGCTTACATACTGGGCATTTTCATTTTTCTTTTACTGTTTCTTTTGTTTAGTATTATTATTATTATTATTATTATTATTATTATTATGAGATAAGTGATTATTAGTAGTCATGAACAGAATAGTTCATGAGTCATCAGATCTTCTTATTACCGTAGTTATAGCACGACGCGCTCATTATTCGGCCGATTCCTCTTCATCAGCAAAATACCCTTTACCATCATCATCTCCTTGAACGGAAAGCCAAATACAGGGGAGACTATAGTCGATTTTTTTTTATGCTCGAACACAGGGTGTGCGATAAAATACCACTAAGGTGGTTGTGATCATTTCCACAAAAGGTCGTTTAGGGTTCGGTGAATAGAGTAGATTGTGTTAAGATGTAGTTTTTTTTTGTACATTTTTTGGAGCCACAATTTCTTTATTTTACAGTTAAAGATTATATCGTTTATTTATTTGCAGCTAGGGATGGTTTTCAAATAGGTGAAATTTAATATACAAAATGCCTTTTACTGTTATTACTATTTAATATATCAAATTTTAATTTCAGACTGTGTGCTATTGATATAATGGATAGAAGTTGGATTAGTAAACCACGATTATCCAAGGAGTACCGTGATGGTATTAAAGATTTTATTATCTTTGCCAAACGACATTCCCGTGATCCCAACCTAATCCTTTGTCCATGCCTCCGCTGTACAAATTGTATGCTGAGGACATGTAACGTAGTACATACACACTTGGCTATCAACGGTTTTCTTCAAGGGTACACAAGGTGGTTTTGTCATGGAGAGGATCATACGGCAGCTCATATTCGTCCGGTTGTATTAGAAAATGAAGCTGAGCCCTTAGTGAACGAAGACTTAAGCGTTCCCGATGAGATGCATGCTTTGTTACAAGATGCCATGGGGATTCATAATGTTCCTTTCCACACCAATGACCCAACAACCGAAGTTCACAATGAGTCAACAGAAACAAACCAGATTGGTGGTGGGGTTGACGAGGAAATGTCTGGCCCCACCCCTGAAAATAATAAGCAGCACGAATCCTTCGCTAAGTTACTTGAAGATGCTAGTACTCCGTTGTACCGCGACTGCACCAAATTTTCTAAGTTCTCATTCATTGTCAGACTATTTCAGATTAAATGTTTAAACGGGTGGTCTGCTAAGTCCTTCACTATGCTACTTGAATTGTTGAATGAAGCATTTCCTGAAATCTGTATTCCAAACTCTGCCTATAAAATCAAAAAATTCCTAAGTTCTCTCGATCTAGGATATGAGAAGATAGCAGCATGTCCAAATGACTGTATGCTTTTCACGAGTGGTAAGGAAAGTCTGGAGAATTGCGAAGTGTGTGGTTCTTCGAAATGGAAAGAAAGACCAAATCAAGACGAGGGAGCCAGTGGATCTACTAAGCGAAGTAGGAAAAAGAAGCCTGCCAAAATATTGCGTTACTTTCCTCTGATTCCTAGGCTACAAAGGTTGTTTATGTCTACGAAAACTTCTTCTGATATGAAATGGCATGCTGAAGGTCGCACTAATGATGGGATTCTTAGACATCCTGCTGATTCTCAATCTTGGAAAAAATTTGATGAAAGATATCCTGATTTTGCGGAAGATCCTCGAAATGTGAGACTTGGACTAGCTAGTGATGGTTTCAACCCTTTCAGGCAAATGAGTAGTACATACAGCATATGGCCGGTTGTGTTGATACCATACAATTTGCCGCCTTGGAAATGCATGAAGCAGTCCTCATTTATTTTGTCCATGATAGTTCCTGGACCGAAAGGTCCTGGAAATGATATAGATGTGTACCTACAACCGTTAATAGATGAACTTCAGAAGTTGTGGGTGGGTGTTCCAACCTATGATGCTGTGGCTAAAGAAACATTTTCTCTTCGTGCCGTGTTGTCTTGGACAATCAATGATTTTCCAGCATATGCAAATTTATCTGGATATAGTACTAAAGGACGTTATGCATGTCCATGTTGTGCTGACCAAACTAGTTCAAGGTGGTTGTACAATGGCAGAAAGTTTTGCTATATGGGTCATAGGAGATGGTTGCCTGACACACATATATTTCGGGCAGAGGCAGCAACATTTGATGGCACCGACGAGTGGGAACATGCTCCTGGGTCTTCTTCTGGTTCAGATATTTTGAGGCGGGTAGATGGTCATCAATTCAAATATGGAAAAGAACCAGAAGTCAGGACAAAGGGCAAGAAAAGGGCAAGGCCGGAGCAAGGTGAGGAGACCGATCTATATGGCAAAGATGAGGATCAAAACTTGACGAGTTTAGGTGCATGGAAGAAGAAGAGTATTTTCTTCAAGTTGCCGTATTGGGAATTCAACTTACTGCGACATAATTTAGATGTGATGCATATCGGAAAAAATATTGGTGAGAATTTTATAGGAACAGTTATGGGAGATGATCGGAAGACAAAGGACAATCTCAAGAGCCGACTTGATTTGAAGTCAATGGGCATCCGACATGAGTTGCACCCAGAAGAATTACCGAACGGGAAAGTACTCCTACCTCCTGCAATCTATTCAATGTCAAAATCGGAGGTGGAATTGTTTTGCAAAGTACTGCTTGAACTTAAAGTCCCCGATGGCTATTCTTCTAACATGGCAAGATGTGTCAACTTTAAAGAGAAGAGGCTTCAGGGTCTAAAGTCACACGACTACCACATCCTAATGCAGGATCTCCTTCCTGTGGCCCTAAGGTCTTCAATGTGTGAGCAAGTCACTACTGTCCTGAAAGATCTTTGTAGCATATATAAAGGTATTTGCTCAAGAATGCTTCGTGTTGAAGATCTGGACCAATTGGAGCAGCAGGCAGCATTGACACTTAGTAAAATGGAGATGATATTTCCTCCATCGTTCTTCACTATTATGATTCACTTGATAATCCACCTTACTGGTGAAGCCAGAATCGGCGGTCCTGTTCACTATCGGTGGATGTACCCCATTGAGAGGTAAAATAATTCATTCATCTTACGAAATTGAATTTTCAAAAGCTCATTTCTTTTAATCCCCTAATCCGCTCTAGTTTATTAATTGTACATGTTCAGGTACCTATACCGGCTAAAGGGTTATGTGAAAAATAGAGCATATCCTGAAGGGTCAATAGCCCAGGGATATCTATCAGAGGAGTGCTCACATTTTTTTTCCAGGTATTTGCCTGGTGTGGAGACATCTTCCAGTAGACCACGTAGAAATCCAGACATTTCCAACCTTGATGGTGCTCAATATCTTTTTGATACCGCTGGCACTACTGTTGGTAAAGTTGATGCATTTGAGCTCGATAGCTTAGCGTGGGAACAGGCACATCGATATGTGCTAGACCATCATGCATCAGTGGAACCATTTCGAAAGTAAGTTGCTTTTGAATTTAAATCGAATACAGTGAAAACCGCGGAGTTCGATATTTTTGATACTTTTGTTATTCCTAATTTCAATTGCTTGTTTTTTAGCGAATTTGTCAGGGACATCAAACGAAGGGCTAGACCAAGAAGACTACCACCACGTGAAAAAAACAAGCTGATGAATGAAAAATTTCATAAGCGGTTTGAATCTCATTTAGGTGAATTACAGTTATGCAAGTTAATCTTTATTATATCTACATTTTAGTTGGTGCTGATACAATTTGCACAAAATTAATAGGTACATTCTTTGGGTCCTGAAGGTGCGTCATCTGAAATACAAGTACTTGCCAAAGGTCCCTATCAGATGGTCAAAAGATACGGAGGATACATATTCAATGGTTTTAGATTTCGTACTAAGGATCGTGAATGTAATTTGAAGTCTCAAAATAGTGGAATGGTAGTGACGTCTAAGACTAGAAGTTATGCTTCCAAATCGGACACGAGGCCTGTAGATGGAGATCTCGACTACTATGGAGTGCTCACGGATATCATTGAGTTGAATTATTTTGGCCATTTCCGTGTTGTCTTATTTCGTGGGGATTGGGCTGAGTTTGATAGGAATTTTGCTAACAACAAGGACAAGCTTGGCTTCACAGTTGTAAACTTCTCAAAATTGATTCACATCGGTACACACATTAGCCATGAGCCATTTGTGTTTCCATCCCAAGTGCAACAAGTGTTCTACATTGAAGATCCAACCCTGCCAAAATCGTATGTGGCTATCCCTATGCAACCAAGAGATGTATTCCAACTGGGCGATACTTCAGACGATGAAGACGGTGAAGACATGAACAGTTACATTGCTTCTGAGTTTTCTATGTTTGATGTAAACACAACCGATGTTGGAATTTGCGGGACTTGGCTTCGCAAGGATGGAGAAGAGGGCGATGTACTGGAAGATGTCGTATTGTAGTTTACATGATTTTCAATTGGGTTTATTATATGTCTGTAATTTTATGTCTTAAATCTTGTTGTAATATTATGTCTGTAATTTCGAATATGTTCATTGTGAATTTAATAGACTGGTTTAATTATCTTTCTATTTTCTACTGCTTGGTATTATTTACATTAAACTATGCTTAGTGTCATTTGAACCAAACTATCGTTGTAATTTAATCTGTTACAAATCTCATTTTTTTAATTTTTTTACAATTATGTTGGTTTGTTAATCCTACTAAAGTACAAATTTTATGATAGTTATTATAAACATGTTATTAATTAAATTTGCATATCTAAGGAAGTTATAGAATCCTTGACAGGTACAACATGCCGAGGCGTGGAAAGAGGGTAAATATAAATGATGGCAACGAGAGCCATGGGGATGAGCAGCCACTAAATAATAGTGGCAGTCAAACATATGAGAGTGAGGGTAGCACGCCGCCCACTGTCAAAAAACATCGGTAAGTCTTAAAATTGGTATTTTTAAAAAGATTATGGTCTTGAATGCATGAAAGACACGTACTAGTGTTTGTGAGTCTGCATTGTGGCTGTCGTCTATAAGCATTTCGTCTATGTTTCTTAAGTGGGCTGTGATTAGAAAGAAAGGGCTGGAGTGGAGATCTGGAAACCCAAATAGAGACATCTCGTTTATTATAATCTACACTTATTGTTGGACCAACCCCCTCTTGCTGTTGTTGCTGATGTCTCTTTGTGTGCGTGTGTTGAAGAGAATGAAGGGATGAGAGAGAGTTGAGAAAAATGCCGCTATGTTAGCCTGGTGTATCCTCATTCTCTACCATCCCTCTTTCTGGCTCCATATATGGCTTCTATATTAAATTGGTTTCCTTCCACGATGACAGTCCGTAGTACTACACTTGATATGAGCCCATGTTCATAGCTGCACCCTATTGCATACTCAGAAATAACTAATACTTGTCGGCCTTGCATCGTATGCCCAACCCCACTTTGGCACATAACATGGTATAGATGACATTGTATGACCTGCAAACAAGGATTGTTCAGCCGTGTTGTTGTACTGATTTGGAGGATTTTGGTATGCTAGCAGCATACGTAGTTTGGAAGTGAACCCATTTTGGCTAAAAAATCATGCCAAAGATAGCAATCAGATGCATGAAATCAGCTTCTTTAACAGTATCTGAAAATGAAAATTTCCATAATCTGAGCATATATGTTTCTTTAACAGTGACTGTGAACAATTGTTCTTAATTGGGCTGTGATTAGAAAGAGACGAGTTGGAGTGGAGATCTGGAAACCCATATAGAGACATCTTGTTCATAATAATTTATTATTATTGTTGTTCTTGTCGCTCTTGCTGTTGTTGCTGATGTCTCTATGTGTTCGTGTGCTGAAGGGAAAGAAGGGATGAGAGAGAGATGAGGAAAATGCCGCTATGTTAGCCTGGTGTATCCTCATTCTCTACCATTCCTCTTTCTGGCTTCTATATTTTGTTTCCTTCCACGATGACAATTCCAGTTAAAACTACACTTGCTATGAGCCCTATTCGTATTTTTCTTCCATGAAGAATTGATCTATGACTACAATCTCCATTCAAAACCCAATTGTTCTATATTTGGTTCCCTCTTGCTGTTGTTGCTGTTGTTGAAGTGAACCCATTTTGTTTTATTGTTAGTGAAGCTTATTTTCATGCATCTGATTGTCATCTTGGCATGTTTTTTTGACCAAAAATGGGTTCACTGTGAACTGAGGATGGTATATAGGTACGTATGCCAAAATCCTCTGGCCGGATATGCACAACAATTGGGTTTTGCGATATAGTTGGGCTAAAAAAGTACTAGAGCAACATATAAGCTGAGATAATGGAAAATTTTTCATTTTCAGATACTGTTAATGTAACCTGATTGCAATCTTTGGCATGGTTTTTTTAACACAAAATGGGTTCACTTCCAAACTAAGTATGCTGCATAGCATCCCCAGTTTCTTTCACTGTTAGTGAAGCTTATTTCACAAACCTGATGGTCTTCTTAAGCTATTTTTTGGTCCCATTTTCACTTAACTGTTAGTGAAGCTGATTTCATGCACCTGATTGTCTTCTTGGCATGTTTGTTTTTATACCAAAAATGGGTTCACTGTGAACTGAGGATGGTATACAGGTACGTATGCCAAAATCGTCCGGCCGGATATGCACAACAATTGGGTTTTGCGATATAGTTGGGCTAAAAAAGTACTAGAGCAACATATAAGCTGAGATAATGGAAAATTTTTCATTTTCAGATACTGTTAATGTAACCTGATTGCAATCTTTGGCATGGTTTTTTTAACACAAAATGGGTTCACTTCCAAACTAAGTATGCTGCATAGCATCCCCAGTTTCTTTCACTGTTAGTGAAGCTTATTTCACAAACCTGATGGTCTTCTTAAGCTATTTTTTGGTCCCATTTTCACTTAACTGTTAGTGAAGCTGATATCATGCATCTGATTGTCAACTTGGCATGTTTGTTTTTATACCAAAAATGGGTTCACTGTGAACTGAGGATGGTATATAGGTACGTATGCCAAAATCCTCCGGCCGGATATGCACATCAGTTGGATTTTAGATTTAGTTGGGCTAAAAAAGTAGTAGATCAACATATAAGCTCAGCTAATGGAAAATTTTTCATTTTCAGATACTGTTAATGTAACCTGATTGCAATCTTTGGCATGGTTTTTTTAACACAAAATGGGTTCACTTCCAAACTAAGTATGCTGCATAGCATCCCCAGTTTCTTTGACTGTTAGTGAAGCTTATTTCACAAACCTGATGGTCTTCTTAAGCTATTTTTTGGTCCCATTTTCACTTAACTGTTAGTGAAGCTGATTTCATGCACCTGATTGTCTTCTTGGCATGTTTGTTTTTTTACCAAAAATGGGTTCACTGTGAACTGAGGATGGTATATAGGTACGTATGCCAAAATCCTCTGGCCGGATATGCACAACAATTGGGTTTTGCGATATAGTTGGGCACAGTGAATTAGTAGAGCAACATATAAGCTCAGATAATGGAAATTTTTTTATTTTCAGATACTGTTAAAGTAACCTGATTGCAATCTTTGGCATGGTTTTTTTAACACAAAATGGGTTCACTTCCAATCTAAGTATGCTGCATAGCATCCCCAGTTTCTTATTTTGTTGTTAGTGAAGCTTATTTTCATGCATCTGATTGTGATCTTGGCATGTTTTTTTGACCAAAATGGGTTCACTGTGAACTGCAGATGCTATAGGTACGTATGCCAAAATCCTCCGGATACGCACAACAATTGGGTTTTAGATTTAGTTGGGCACAGTGAATTAGTAGAGCAACATATAAGCTCAGATAATGGAAATTTCAATTTTCAGATAATGTAATATTATGTCTGTAATTTCGAATATGTTCATTGTGAATTTAATACACTGGTTTAATTATCTTTCTATTTTCTACTGCTTGGTATTATTTACATTAAACTATGCTTAGTGTCATTTGAACCAAACTATCGTTGTAATTTAATCTGTTACAAATCTCATTTTTTTAATTTTTTTACAATTATGTTGGTTTGTTAATCCTACTAAAGTACAAATTTTATGATAGTTATTATAAACATGTTATTAATTAAATTTGCATATCTAAGGAAGTTATCGAATCCTCGACAGGTACAACATGCCGAGGCGTGGAAAGAAGGTAAATATAAATGATGGCAACGAGAGCCTTGGGGATGAGCAGCCACTAAATAATAGTGGCAGTCAAACATATGAGAGTGAGGGTAGCACGCCGCCCACTGTCAAAAAACATCGGTAAGTCTTAAAATTGGTATTTTTAAAGAGATTATGGTCTTGAATGCATGAAAGACACGTACTAGTGTTTGTGAGTCTGCATTGTGGCTGTCGTCTATAAGCATTTCGTCTATGTTTCTTAAGTGGGCTGTGATTAGAAAGAAAGGGCTGGAGTGGAGATCTGGAAACCCAAATAGAGACATCTCATTTATTATAATCTACACTTATTGTTGGACCAACCCCCTCTTGCTGTTGTTGCTGATGTCTCTTTGTGTGCGTGTGTTGAAGAGAATGAAGGGATGAGAGAGAGTTGAGAAAAATGCTGCTATGTTAGCCTGGTGTATCCTCATTCTCTACCATCCCTCTTTCTGGCTCCATATATGGCTTCTATATTAAATTGGTTTCCTTCCACGATGACAGTCCGTAGTACTACACTTGATATGAGCCCATGTTCATAGCTGCACCCTATTGCATACTCAGAAATAACTAATACTTGTCGGCCTTGCATCGTATGCCCAACCCCACTTTGGCACATAACATGGTATAGATGACATTGTATGACCTGCAAACAAGGATTGTTCAGCCGTGTTGTTGTACTGATTTGGAGGATTTTGGTATGCTAGCAGCATACGTAGTTTGGAAGTGAACCCATTTTGGCTAAAAAATCATGCCAAAGATAGCAATCAGATGCATGAAATCAGCTTCTTTAACAGTATCTGAAAATGAAAATTTCCATAATCTGAGCATATATGTTTCTTTAACAGTGACTGTGAACAATTGTTCTTAATTGGGCTGTGATTAGAAAGAGACGAGTTGGAGTGGAGATCTGGAAACCCATATAGAGACATCTTGTTCATAATAATTTATTATTATTGTTGTTCTTGTCGCTCTTGCTGTTGTTGCTGATGTCTCTATGTGTTCGTGTGCTGAAGGGAAAGAAGGGATGAGAGAGAGATGAGGAAAATGCCGCTATGTTAGCCTGGTGTATCCTCATTCTCTACCATTCCTCTTTCTGGCTTCTATATTTTGTTTCCTTCCACGATGACAATTCCAGTTAAAACTACACTTGCTATGAGCCCTATTCGTATTTTTCTTCCATGAAGAATTGATCTATGACTACAATCTCCATTCAAAACCCAATTGTTCTATATTTGGTTCCCTCTTGCTGTTGTTGCTGTTGTTGAAGTGAACCCATTTTGTTTTATTGTTAGTGAAGCTTATTTTCATGCATCTGATTGTCATCTTGGCATGTTTTTTTGACCAAAAATGGGTTCACTGTGAACTGAGGATGGTATATAGGTACGTATGCCAAAATCCTCCGGCCGGATATGCACAACAATTGAGTTTTGCGATATAGTTGGGCTAAAAAAGTACTAGAGCAACATATAAGCTGAGATAATGGAAAATTTTTCATTTTCAGATACTGTTAATGTAACCTGATTGCAATCTTTGGCATGGTTTTTTTCACACAAAATGGGTTCACTTCCAAACTAAGTATGCTGCATAGCATCCCCAGTTTCTTTCACTGTTAGTGAAGCTTATTTCACAAACCTGATGGTCTTCTTAAGCTATTTTTTGGTCCCATTTTCACTTAACTGTTAGTGAAGCTGATTTCATGCACCTGATTGTCTTCTTGGCATGTTTGTTTTTATACCAAAAATGGGTTCACTGTGAACTGAGGATGGTATACAGGTACGTATGCCAAAATCCTCCGGCCGGATATGCACAACAATTGGGTTTTGCGATATAGTTGGGCTAAAAAAGTACTAGAGCAACATATAAGCTGAGATAATGGAAAATTTTTCATTTTCAGATACTGTTAATGTAACCTGATTGCAATCTTTGGCATGGTTTTTTTAACACAAAATGGGTTCACTTCCAAACTAAGTATGCTGCATAGCATCCCCAGTTTCTTTCACTGTTAGTGAAGCTTATTTCACAAACCTGATGGTCTTCTTAAGCTATTTTTTGGTCCCATTTTCACTTAACTGTTAGTGAAGCTGATATCATGCATCTGATTGTCAACTTGGCATGTTTGTTTTTATACCAAAAATGGGTTCACTGTGAACTGAGGATGGTATATAGGTACGTATGCCAAAATCCTCCGGCCGGATATGCACATCAGTTGGATTTTAGATTTAGTTGGGCTAAAAAAGTAGTAGATCAACATATAAGCTCAGCTAATGGAAAATTTTTCATTTTCAGATACTGTTAATGTAACCTGATTGCAATCTTTGGCATGGTTTTTTTAACACAAAATGGGTTCACTTCCAAACTAAGTATGCTGCATAGCATCCCCAGTTTCTTTGACTGTTAGTGAAGCTTATTTCACAAACCTGATGGTCTTCTTAAGCTATTTTTTGGTCCCATTTTCACTTAACTGTTAGTGAAGCTGATTTCATGCACCTGATTGTCTTCTTGGCATGTTTGTTTTTTTACCAAAAATGGGTTCACTGTGAACTGAGGATGGTATATAGGTACGTATGCCAAAATCCTCCGGCCGGATATGCACAACAATTGGGTTTTGCGATATAGTTGGGCACAGTGAATTAGTAGAGCAACATATAAGCTCAGATAATGGAAATTTTTTTATTTTCAGATACTGTTAAAGTAACCTAATTGCAATCTTTGGCATGGTTTTTTTAACACAAAATGGGTTCACTTCCAATCTAAGTATGCTGCATAGCATCCCCAGTTTCTTCTTTTGTTGTTAGCGAAGCTTATTTTCATGCATCTGATTGTGATCTTGGCATGTTTTTTTGACCAAAACGGGTTCACTGTGAACTGAGGATGCTATAGGTATATATGCCAAAATCCTCCGGATACGCACAACAATTGGGTTTTAGATTTAGTTGGGCACAGTGAATTAGTAGAGCAACATATAAGCTCAGATAATGGAAATTTTCATTTTCAGATACTGTTAATGAAGCTGATTGCCATCCTTGGCATGATTTTTTAACAAAAAATGGGTTCACTTCCAAACTAAGTATGCTGCTAGCATCCTCATTTTCTTTCTCTGTTAATGAAGCTTATTTCATTAAGATCCAGGATGGCAAATTTTGACTGGGCTATGATTGGATTGTTTAGTGGATGTTGTCTATGTTCTTAATTGGGCTGTGATTAGAAAGAGTGGGCTCGAGTGGAGATCTGGAAACCCATATAGAGACATCTTGTTCATAATAATTTATTATTATTGTTGTTCTTGTCGCTCTTGCTGTTGTTGCTGATGTCTCTTTGTGTTCGTGTGCTGAAGGGAAACAAGGGATGAGAGAGAGATGAGGAAAATGCCGCTATGTTAGCCTGGTGTATCCAAAGTCTCTACCTTTCTTCTTTTTGTTTCCATTTCTGGCTTCTATATATATTTGGTTTCCTTCCACGATGACAGTTCCCTAAAAATACACTTGATATGAGCCCTATCTTATTTTTCTTATTTTTCTTATATTTGGTTTCCGTCCACGATGACAGTTTCATGGATTGTCTGAACAATCCATGAAGGACATGCTTAGATACTGAATTTTCATTTGTTTTACTGTTTTAGATAGTGGATATTCCCAATCAGAGGAGAATATAAAGGTTTCAAGTTAGATACTGAATTTTCATCTGTTTTGTTATTTTAGATATATTTAAAAACAAAATTAAGTACTAGATTTTTAGCATTGCAATGTAATTATTTTACCTCTGTATATATCATTAACAATTCCATTTGCAGTTGGCACTTTGATCTTATAATTTAAGATACAGGTAGTTCTTTTTGCAAGTTCAAAAAATATGTATATTCTGTATTGTGGTCTACTGTTCAATTAAACTATTGTTTTTTTTTTCACAGAGCGGTCGTCCAGATGAAGGAAATTCTGATGATCAGAGCTGAAGCTACTCGAGGGGTATGAATCTGCGGTCCTCCTTGCTGTTCTTATGTCCTCCTTGCTGTATGGTTGTTGTTCTTATGTCCTCCTCCTTGCTGTTGTTATGTCAGACTGGTTTTTTTTATGAGAGTTATGTCAGACTTTTAATTTGGGATATTTTGGATATTTGTCAGACTGGTTTGTTTGGATATTTGGGTTGTTAGTCCCTATATTAATTTGTTAATTATGACACTGTTAATTAATCAATGAATTTGGACGTTGATATGACACGTGTGAAACTTGATTATCTTTAATTATTCTTGTGTTTGGTTGTGGTTTGCACAGTAATATGCAACGAAATTGATTGAATCAGTTGTGAGAATTAGTTTACAGGTTTTGTAAATGAAACTGTGAATTGAAATCGAACGGAAAAGCGGAGTATCGAAAATAAACGGGCATAGCCAGAACGGCATTTTAAAAAACGGCGGTCTATATAATCTAATTGTTGGAGTGTGTGATACACCGGCGTTCCAACGCACGCCAGTGAATGTTATCAGCTATAACGGCACAGACGTACACCGGCGTTTTATAAACGCCGACGTATATAACTACACCGGCATTTTTTGGTCGCGCCGGTGTTCATAAATAGGGAAAACCAGGCACTCATAAACGCACATACACCGGCGCTCCTTGACCGCCGGTATACTTTCGTTCTACACCGGCGTTTTCATACACGCCGGTGAATGAATAAATACTGGCGGTTTACGACCGCCGGTGAATGTATATAGGTGCACAAGAACGGCACTCAGAGACCGATATACACCGGCGTTTTATGACCGCCGGTGTAGTTCTAACATTTACCGGCGTCCACCAAAACCGCCGGCGTAGACCCCTTCGTTTCCGCGACGCCCGCTTCGGCGGCATTTGGACCGGCACTATTATAAACGCTGGTGAAAGTTTCACCGGCGTAAAAAAACGCCGGTAAAGACGTCAAAAAGCGCCGGGAAAGCTACTTTCTTTTGTAGTGAGAAACCCAATTTCAATTAAAACTTCATAAAAACTAAAAAAAATCCCAATTTCGCTATGTTCTTCATCAGAGGCGAATATCAAAACTCAATTCAACACTTCAAACTTAAACTTTTGATTCTAAAAACCCTTCTTGCAACTTGTTAAACACATATACAAACTAGTTATATCAATATAGATCAAAAGTCTACTGAAAACTTTACAAAACTATAAAAAAAAAATCAAGTTTCAGCTGTGTACAATCAGACCCGAAATCAAGAAATCCAAATTCAACACATAAAGACTTAATCTTTGATCCCAAACTCTTTCTTGCAATTCACTGAGAACCATACACAACTAATTAGATCAGTTGCCTTTAATTATATGCTTCAACAACATTTATTTGGTCGAGTTCGACTCATTCAGATATCAAACAGATCATATATTCTTCAAACAGTAAAGAATTCATCTTTAATCAACTATATGCATTATACATCTTACAAATCTCAGTGCACATGATCAAACCAGCAAGAAAACGGCATATCCATGATTACTACTAGGTTTTTATCATTCTTAGATCATCTATACAGTAGATTTAATCATCCATTGCATATTATTCATGAAAGGTTCTAATTTTAATTACTCATTCATCAATTTATTCATTATATCATCACAAAATCATCTAACATGCATTCTACTAGACAAATCATCATATTTAATATGCATAGAACAACAAGAAATCAAACACATATCACTCACCTTAATGAAGATTCAACGAAGATAATAAAGAAAATAAGAAAACCCTTCCTCTTTACAAAATCCAAGATCCTCGCTTCGAAACTCCAAGAAATCAATAATAAAAGAATGCTTTTGTTTTTTTGTGCAGAAAATATATGGCTACTACTACTGCCTATATAGGCCGAAATTAAGTTTTCCTTTTTAGGGTTTGAGAAGATTTTACAAAATATTCCTTTAGAATATATCTTTACATATATAGATCCTTTATACTAGGTAACTATATTAACCAATTTAGTTGAGATTAAAACTTTAAAATCCTTCCCATATCTGCCCGGCACCGATTTCAAACCCAAAAAATCGAAAATTTGGATTTTTTACTTCAAGTAGTAATTTTGCACAAAAGCCCCTCTTTTTGTAATATTTGCAAACATGCCAAATAAATATCAAAAAATCCCGAAAATTCATAAATAATACCTACTAATGCATATTAGTTTTCCCCAAAATCTTTTTCTAACTTTGAGTATCGCAAGAAAATATTTAAACTTGTTTTGCACGTGAAAAAAGATAAATTTCAGAAAATTGTTTATTAAATCACCAAAAATCACTTTAATTCATTTATTAATCTCAAAAACAATATTTAAAAATCTAGGGTGTTACAAATTGGATAAGCTTACTGTTAATGCCCCCACATAAATCTTATGTTATGTTATATATAGTAGAAAATTAAATGAAAGGCATTCAAGTCTTAATTAGAGATTGATAAGCAAGTATTATCTCTAATATTATAATGGAAAAGTTGGGATTGTCATTTGTAGATATTCAGTTCTCTGCATAACTAATATAAAAGAGGTATCTGTTACGAAAATAGAGAGATGGAGAGATGTAGAGGCAAATCCATGACCAATGGCTCTTTATTCATAACATATATATATTGGGAGAAAGTTAGGGTTAGGGTGTGGTAGTGGACTTGGGTCATCACCTGAATAGTTGGGCTTGGGCCGCCATCTTAATAGATGGACATCCACCTAATTGGTGATCACTATTTCATAACACTCCCTCTTGGATGTCCACTTTTATTATGTTGCCTCATTAAAAACTTTCCTAAAGAAAAACCCACATTTGGGAAAAAATCCATAGCAAAAGAAAAGAGTACAAATAATTCTTCAGGAATATGATTCTTCAGGAGTCTAAGTGGGTGTGACTTACACTGCCTTATTAAAAACATTTCGAAGGGAAAACCCAGTGGGATAAAACCTCATTGAAGGAAAAGAGTACAACGCGCAAATATATGATTCAGGATATCTCCATTAGCATCTTCAGGACGTGCATTTACAGGATGCTCCCCCTCAAAAAAATATTACATTTAGTTCTTACATCAACTTGAATGAAAAATCACCAAACCCAAAATACATTTGGTCATTACATCCCAGCCCAAAATTTTATCAGCCTATACATTTATATGTCTATCTGCTGAAATCTTGATATGCCAATCTATTGTACTAACTTTTGAAATCTTGGACTTTGAGAGATATTGTGTGAAGAGATCTGCAAGATATTCTGAAGACTTGACTTGCTTTACATCAATCATCTTTTGTGACTTGAAGATGGTGGGTGAATAAAAACCTTTTGTTAGATTTGCTTCGTCATGTCTCTTTTAAGAAAACTTTCTTGAATTTGCTTTATACAATCTGTATTATCCTCATAAATGACTGTAGACTTGTTTGTGACTTATGAGAGTTCGCAACTCTTCCTGACATGCTGAACAAGAGACCTTGACCATACATATTCTCTACTTGCTTCATGAAGTGCCAGTATCTCAGAATGCTTGGTCGATGTTGCTGCAATTGTTTATTTGACTGATATCCATGAAATTGTTGTACAACTGTTAAGAAAACATATCTTTTTTGTGATCTCCCCTTATGGGGATCATATAAATAACATGCGTCTATATATCCAACAAGGTCAGAATATTCATATGAATAATATAAACCCAGATTTAGTGCATTGTATAAATAAAGGAGTGTGTCTATTGCACTCAAATGGGGTACTTCTGGACCCGTAATATATTCATTCTCTTCTATCAGCCGATATGGATCCTCGGTCAACTTCTAGTGACCATACCACCATAGGTGGGTTGAGTAGATGACAATCACTCATAATGAATCTCTTCGGGAGTTTTTATTATATTTGACTTGATGTATTAAACTTCCAGTTTTACTGTGCTCGATCTGCAAGCCGAGACAAAATCTCAAATTCTTCTTCTTTAGGATAGCTATTATCTTTTTCAATCTCTTTAGGAGATCCGTTTGTGTTTATATCCTTCCCTAGACAAAAATTTTCTGTGTCTATTGGACCACATTCTTCTGGATTGTTTTAGTCCATATAGCGCTCATTTAACCTAATAACGTGTGTATATCTTGGTTTAAATCCTTCGGGGATTTTCATCTATATCTTACTGTCTAGGTTACCATATAGGTATGTTGTCATCACATCCATGAGTCTCATATCAAGTTTTTCATAAACATCGAGATTTATCTAAGTGTGATGATGTCCATGACCAGGTAATATGTTTCTTCATAATATATTCCTGGTCTTTGTGAGAATCCTTAAGCAACTAACCGTGCTTTATATGTTGGATCTCATATTTGTTTTTCTTACAAACACTCATTTAAAACCTACATGGTTTATTCCTCTTGGGATTTATAATACAGGACCAAACACTCCACATTGTGCGAGGGAATCTAGTTCCGCTTGAATCACATCATTCTATTTTGGTCAATCTTGTCTCTTTCGACATTCAAGGATAATTCGTGGTTCAGTATTATCCTCATTTTTATCACCTTTTTTAATCTCATTTGCTAGTGCATATGAGAAAATGTCATCCATGACAACTTCTTCTCAATTCATGTTTCTCCTAAGCAAGTGTAAAACACAGAGTTCTCATTATTGATGGTACCGGTACCTCTTTCTCAGGCTCTTCTGGGATCTGAGGCATATCATCGACTAGAGCAATATGCTTTGTTTTGAGAAATTAAATCTTTGGTTCAAGACATCTTCCAGACTGTCATGACCTCTGTACAGGAGATGTTACTTCAGGAGTTTCTTCTTCAGAAGAATCTTGAACTCTCTCTACAGGAGATGCTACTTCAGGAGATGCATCCTCAGGAGCATTATGAACTTTCTTTACAGGTGATGTTACTTCAGGAGCTGCTTCTTCAGGATATGCTTTTTCAGGAGCATTATGGTGTGTTATTCAATCTCCTCTTCAGGGGAGCTAAAAACTTTAGATCTTTTAGGTTTTCCACGTTTTTTTTGTTTTTATGTGGAGTTGTTTCATTTGTTTTGGGTATTTCGATAACTCACGACGTTCTTCTTGAATGAGGCATTTATCTTCCTTTTCTATCTCCCTATAACGGCAGGAATATTGTCTAATCGAAATAATACCATTAAGTTTTAATTGAAGCATACTAGAAAAATGAGTTCTAATTGAAGCATCAAGTAATACCATAAAGTGTCTAAACATGCAATATGTAATCAGTATGAGTAATTAAAAATAATTGCATTGATTAATTCTATCGAAATGTTGTTCCCAAATCATAAGTGTTAAAACATAGTTCGAAAAATACTAACATGTCTCAATGTCAAGTAATGCAATGTTAAATGAAAATATGCTACTGATAATCCCCCAAAAATTTTGCAGATATCAAGTTTGTGTTTTCTTGTTTCTCAGTATCCTAGTCAAAGAGGTCACCACTGTCTATTTCAAGGGTAGCATTTATTGCAATCTTCTGGATTTTCTGATATGTGGCCACCGCTTCCATTGATGCACGACAGGTGCGGGACCAATGACTTTCATGCCCACACTTGGTCCTCTATGACTTGAAGGGGGATGATGTTGTCCTTGATAAGGAGTGAGTCGTTGGCTCAAAATGGTATGTGACTCAACTACCCTAATATGAGTGAAGTAGATCCCTAATGTGAAGCTGGACAATTTCTCTAGAATAAACTTCTGGTTCCCTATACTAGAAGTTACACAAAGATATTAGTTATTTTCCTTGGTCAAGTTTTCAATATGATACCCGTTTGCCCTTATGTCCTTAAAACTCATTAGATTTGTTTTGAAATTTTGAGAGTATAAGGCATTCTGAATAAGCTGTTGGCCCATAGTAGATGGGTTCCGTTGGGTAAAATTAAATGTTCTCTACCAGATCCTTCAATAATGTGAGCGGGACCAGCTATCGTGGATACTACGTTCGATCTAGAAAAAATCATATTTTTTAGGATGGTGTGAGTAGTAGCACTCTCAACTCTATCTAGTTTTCCCATGTATTCCTTCTCCTAGATATGCAATATTTGATCAGTTTATTCAGGAATTCTAGACATTTATAGGGAAAAAAATCCTTCCAAATAGTCATACACTTTGGCATAAATGTATCCTTAAAAGGATAATCAGGGTTTCATGCAATCTGTAAATATTATGGACTTTATGACAAAAGATATCATCATGTGAAATCATGAATGACAAAAATATTAATTGTAGGGACTTAATGGCAAAAGATACTCTTATGTGAGAACATGAATTAATGGAACAATGCAAAATTATGAATAACATGGTCTTTAATAGCATAATGAACATGATTGGTGTCATATAAGTTCACTTCGGTGAGAATATTTGTAAATATATTAATTGCATGGACCGTATTGCATAATATGAATATAAAACAAATAAAGATGAAAATTAAAGGATTAAATCCTGCAGTCGGGTCAGGTTGTGGGCGAACACAAAACGCGAACCCAAAACACAAATCAAGTGAAACCCTAAAGGGAACATGGCACTGAAAGGAACATGGCACTCAAAACCCCCACCAAATCCTGTCCGAAACAACCGATATGTATCGGTTTCGGCCGAAAACTTAATCGTTGATGGTAAATAACGGAGGCAGAAAACACCCCCACTTCTAACAAACACAACTACAACCCTAACATTTCATTAATAAGGTTTTGAAGAATGAAGGAAGAAATGAAAAGCAGGTTACATGAGTAAACAGACAACACAGAAAGAAAAAGAACAAGATGAGATGTGCATACTCACTCCACCAAATTATTTTATTTTTCTTCAAAAGTAATGATGATCTCCCCCACATCCATGACAATTACTGCTGTCCTTTCATCCTTAAAAATTAATTTATATATTTCCCCAAAAAAATGATAAGAGGGAAGATCATTTAGGAATCTTGAAGTGAAGTATTTTCTGTGTTTCCTGCCATATATTATTTCTGGCATTGGACAGGGTGTTCTTTTGCATATGCTTTGAAATGACACTAAGCTTCAAGACATGAAACTAGGGCTTTCCACATCCCACTCTCTGACCACTTGGCCTTAATAAAAGCTACTGATTTCGGGAAATACCTCAGCAGTCACCCATATATATCACTAGAATCATCATGTTGTTTATTGACATGCTAGATCAATTATCTCCTCATTCGAGACCCTGATGGTGATGCAATGAAGATGGCATTTTAACAGCATAAGCCCATAACTAAGAAAGGATTAACTGCTGACTACCCTTTCCAGGGCTCCTATGCAAGTTATGTTTGCACTTGTGTGTATTATAAACGGGACTCTATTGACGCATTCAATGAATTCCAAGTTATCTGACTTTTATATACTTTGTGACTGATGTTTGTAAAAGTTATGCAAGATAGCACGACACTCGTGCATTCTTATCATATGATAACCACATTATGAAAATGACATTATGAGAGTGTCTGATCCGTAGAAGTCTATACATTATCTGATATTGGTTCAGATTTTACATTTAACAATTAGTCAAAAAGATTCATGTACTGCTTTAAAATTAAACAAATCATAATGTAAGTCTGAGCAAATTAATTTTCTATTCAGATTTGAAAATTACATAGTTAAAATGTCATGCATTCAGGTCCTCAATACTCACCTATATATGGAAGCATCCAACACAGTGAAATTCAGTGTGTAACTTGAGTTTTTTTTTTATATATATAATTTTTTTAAATTCTATATATCAGTTAGACCATCCAAAATTTATAAATGGCCATCAGATTTTGCGACGTTGCCTGAACTTGTTTTCTATATGACTATTTACTAACATGATATCTGATGTGGGTATAGTTGACGTTAGGGGTGGGCATCGGGTCGGTGTCCGACCTAATATGGACCATTCACCTCCGATCCAAAAAAAATTGGTTTTTTAATTTTCTCATTTGCAACCAATCCGAACCTTAATTGGATCGGTTTCCATCCAAACCGATTAAACTCGGTTTGGATTGGATTGGATGGTCGGTTTGGCGTGTTACTTTTCACCTTCAACATCATTCATAATTTGTTGAAATTTAAAAGATTAGCTTCAATCAAACTTAAGAAATAACCTGCTATTTGTTATTCAGAAATGAATTTAAAATGAAGATTCATAAAACCACAAGTTTGTTAATGAATTTTGCATTAATTGTTTGAGATGATGACGTTTAAATGGGTGAGATAAACTGCTTTTTCACTTGCATACTTCTGTAATCTTAGTTTTTCATCATAAAAAAAACAACAATAACCATAGCCAATTGAATTTCAGGTACAATAAAAAAAGATTTAGAAAACAATTTCTGCTTGACTTGATTAAAGTAACTACTAAATGTTATATCAACTTCATGATTCTATTAAGCTGGGCCACACTGTTGTTACCGCTAAATCTGGTGTTGGGGTAAACAGATAGTATTTGTGGATTCTTGGAAAACCTGAATAGCAAACCTGAACCTGTTCCGCCGGAGTTTGACCGCTGACTCCCGCCGTTCACCTGCAAAAAGTGCGAGACACCGGGGTTGATTCCAGCGACGCACCCTCCGATGCTCAAGTCAGTAATCAGGAAGATTATGAAAGAGCGTAAATTGGCAAAAGATTGATTACCTCTTAATGGTGGTGGATGGGGGGTATTTATAGCCGCCGTTGGGGTCAGATTAGGAATGTAATCCCTGTGATCAGATAAGGAATGTAATCCCTAATCCCCAGTGAAAGGATAGATGTGAATCAGGGCCGTTGATTAATATTAATCAGAAACCCTAATTCTATCCTACTGGACTGGGTTTATTTCGGGTTGGGAGCCGTACCTAGTTGAGGTGGATCCGTTCGTGGGTTATTGGGTCTTTGGGGAAAAGACCCAGGACCCACTTCGGTTTCATTGGTAGACAAAATTACCATTTTACCCCTAGGCTTTAAGATTCGTTCCTGATTTGGACGGTTCCGATTTAATCCCATTTTTAGCCATATCACGAGCCCCCCACTCCCGAAGACTGAGTTTGATCAGCCTTTGAGGAGTAGTTTTACTGATTTAATGGCTGGCGGAGTTGTATCGGAGTCCAAATGGAAGGTTTCGAATCTTTGTAGGAGGCAGTATGGTGATTTTCGAAGTTAGTTGCGTGCTCTGAGTTGTTCTTGAGCTCTTCTGGTCATTTGGTGATTTTTATCTATTTTTTCGGAATATTTACTTAATTTTACGAAGTGTCAATTCGTCGTTCGGGGTCTTAATAAATGGTCCTAGGCAATAATTATTTACTCGGGGGCTCAAAAATATTTCCCCGACTTTATAATTATTTTCTAGGATTTTTAATTAATTTTCCCAAATTTTTAATCATTTTTTCGTAATTTTTAAATAAATAAAACGATTTTAATAAATAAAATACCGAATTATGGCGTGGCGCGATCTGGACCGTTGATCTTGTGCGGGTGCGAACTTCTGAAAGATCGGATGGACAGGGTTGCTCGGCAGCAATTTCTCCGCTTTTGAGGATCGGATGGGCACTTGCTCGGAATCCGAGCGAAATGGCTCGGTTTTTCTTTCACGCGAGTGGCTCGGATCGCTAGTCACTCGGCTCAGAGTTCTGAGTGACGTGGAGTGATCTGAGCCGTCGGATCTCGGTGCGAATCTCGAGGTGGGCACAGTTCCCAAGAAAACACTATCTTGTCATTTAATGGACGTGGCGTAATCTGGACCGTCCATCATCTCAGGCGTGATTTTTGCAGTGATCCAACGGTTAGAGACGCTCGGCGGTGTTTTTCTTCACTTTCGAGGGTCGGATTGGCACTTGCTCGAAATCCGAGCGAAGTGGCTCGATTTTTCCCTCGCGCGAGTGGCTCGGTTCTCTAGTTGCTCGGCTCGGACTGCCGAATGTCGTGGAGGGACCTGAGCCGTCGGATCTTGGCACGAATCCCAAGGCGGACACATTTCCCAAGAAAACACTATCTTGTCGTGTAGTGGTGCTGGCATGATCTGGACTGTCCCATCGAAATCTTGTGCAAATTTTGAGGGAAAAGTAGTTTTTCTCCAATTCGCAGCTCGGATTGGCACTTACTCGGAATCCGAGCGATGTAGCTCGGTAGCCGATCGTATAGCTCGGTGGTTGAACTGTTAGCTCGGTGGCTGAGCGTATAGCTCGGTGGTCGAACTGTGAGCTCGGGAACGAGCGTATAGCTCGACAGCCGAACTATCGGTTCGGATCGCCAGTTGCTCGGCTTGGACCGTTGAACGTCGTTGGACGATATGAGCCGTCGGATGATGGTGCGAATCTTGATGCTGGCTCAGTTCCCAAGAAAACACTATCTTGTCGTTTAGTGACGCTGGCAAGATCTGAGCCGTTCGATCAAAATCTTATGCGAATTTTGAGGGGAAAGTCGTTTTTCTCCAATTTGTGGCTCGGATTGGTACTTACTCGGAATCCAAGCTATCCTCTTTGTTGCGGAGGTTGGATCGCCTGTCGCTCGGATTTTGGTTCCGATGGACGTGGGGCGATCGGAGTGGTTGGATGATGGCACAGATCTCGATGCTGGCTCAGTTCCCAAGAAAACACTATCTTGTCATTTAGTGACGCTGGCAAGATCTGAGCCGTTCAATCAAAATCTTACACGAATTTTGAGGGGAAAGTCATTTTTCTCCGATTCGTGGCTTGGATTGACACTTGCTCGGAATCCGAGCTATCCTTTTTGTTGCGGAGGTCGGATCGCCTATCGCTCGGATTTTGGTTCCGAGTGACGTGGGGCGATCGGAGCCGTTGGATGATGGCACAGATCTCGATGCTGGCTCATTTCCCAAGAAAACACTATCTTGTCGTTTAGTGATGCTGGCAAGATCTGAGCTGTTCGATCGAAATCTTACGCGAATTTTGAGGGGAAAGTCGTTTTTCTCCAATTCGTAGCTCGGATTGGCACTTGCTCGGAATCCGAGCTATCCTCTTTGTTGCGGAGGTCGGATCGCCTGTCGCTCGGATTTTGGTTCCGAGGGACATGGGGCGATCGGAGCCATTGGATGATGGCACAGATCTCGATGCTGGCTCAGTTTCCAAGAAAATACTATCTTGTCGTTTAGTGACGCTGGCAAGATCTGAGCCGTTCGATCGAAATCTTATGCGAATTTTGAGGGGAAAGTCATTTTCCTCCAATTCGTAGCTCGGATTGGCACTTGCTCGGGATCCGAGCTATCCTCTTTGTTGCGGAGGTCGGATCGCCTGTCGCTCGGATTTTGTTTCCGAGGTGCCGAGCTGTTTTACTTGGGTTGAAACGTCACTTCCTTTGTCAATAGTTGTGGCTCTTCGTTACTTAGCCGTTTGGGCTTTTGCAATGCTTCAAGGGAGGCCCAAGAGTTGCGCCTTTATGTTACAAAGCCCAAGAAGCGTCACTTTTACTATAAGTTTTCACCCCCTCAACACTTAACCTCATTTCTCACTTTCACTTTCTCACTCTTGGTTTTACTTCTTAGCGAAGTTTTTAGCTCTTGGGTGGCGCTGCTAGCTGTCGCGGCAAGGCATTTTAGGCTCCGGCGATCTTTTCCGGCCGTACTAGTCACTTCAAGGTCAGTCTCTCTCCTTATCTTTGTAAAATGGTTAAGTTTTCTTCCACGGATGAGACCCCCTCCTCGGACCTAGGCGTCAGCCAAGCGGTCAGGCCGAGCAAGGGTAAAGGGAAGGAGGTCGTGGAGCCGACCAAAGAGACAACGGTCAGGCCGAGTACAGATGAGGAGGTTGCCGAACCTCTTCAGGAGGTAATGGTCCAAGCCAGCAAGGGCAAGGGGGTGGAAACGATAATTGAGCACCCGAAGACTGCAGGGGAGTTGGGTCGGCATCCGAGCATTCAGTCGAGCGTTGGCAGTGTGCGGAGCTACTCCGGAGATCTGTTGGAGAAGGTGACGCAGGGCACCGCCAAATCGATCGAGGAGAACGAGCCAAGGGAAACTTCTGAGGTGGATCAAATCTCTTCGGTCCTGACCGAGGCAGATTTGCATCGGATCCGGAGTGTGTTCCGAATCCCCGCGGAGTACGGGCTCCTTCTCCCCGACCCTGGCTTCCGAGCGTGCACGTCGTCCTCGGCCGATATGTGCGTTTTTCCCACCGATTCCCTGAATGCCGGACTTCGACTGCTGCTGCACCCTTTCGTGATCGAGGTGCTGCAGTGGTACGGCTTGAGTCCGGCTCAACTAATGCCGAACACCTGGCGGCACGTTATGGCATTTGTTCTTCAATGCCAGGAGGTCAGCGCTCTGCCCAATATGTTCATCCTTCGGAGTCTCTACCGTCCTTGCCAACCAAATAAAAATGAGCAGAGGTACTACCTCTCGCCGAGGAAGGGTGTGAAGCTGATCGAGAACCCGGACTCGATCAAGCATTGGACAGAGAAGTACTTCCTCGTCCGAGCTCCCGAGCCATTGGTGATCCAGACGGTGTGGTCGAGGGACGGCCTTCCGAAGCGGGCGAAGAAAGAGCCCGTGCTCAGCAATGAAGAGGAAGAAATCGTGGAGAAGCTGCTCGGGCTTCCGACTCTTAGTTGGAAAGACATCACCGAGGAGGCCTTATTCCGATGGGGTCTCAGTCTGATCGACCCTAGTATGCTTCTCCTATTCTTGTTTTGTCTTTGAGGTTTGGAAAATTTTTCTAACTGTTTTCACTCGGTCTTTGCAGAAACTCGCGGCATGGACTATAAAGGTCTGATGGCTAAGGCCCGAGCGGCTAAGGAGCAGGAGGTGAGGAAGAGAAAGAGGACCGTGTCCGGGCCCCAAGGCGGCCGAGCGCCCAAGATCCCCTCAGTCTCTCCGACCCTCGAGCGGCAGGTTGTTGAGGCTCCTCCGGTCGAGTCCGATCAAGGCCTCGTCGTGCCGACCGTCCCACCTACCTCGGATGCGCCGACCCAAACGGTGCGAACAGATGTTCCAGGGTCTTCGGGCGGAGCGTTCAACGTGAGCATGGCTCTGGCTCTCGATGTCCTGCCCCTCACTGCCAAGGCAGAGGCAATCCTGACCGTGGAGCACAAGCGCATCTTCGTCCCCGATTGGCGGGTGATGAAGGTCGATGGGTTCCTGGTGGACGGCAACATCTGCATGCAGGCAGTGAAGCACCTGCCGACCCCGAAAGACCGAGCGGCGCTCAAGGCGGGCGAAGTTGGTGATGCCGCGATGCAGATTACTCGGAACACCATGTCGGTAAGTACTAGAGGACTTTCTTCAAAATTTTTCCAAGTTTTTGTGCTCGTGCTTAACTGTTTTTTGTATGGCTTGTAGACCTTCTGTCACTTCAATTATTTGCTCGAGGAGTTCGCGAGCAAGGAAAAGGAGATGACTGTTCTGAACGACCGGGAACGGTCGGAGCGGTCTAAGGCGGTGAAGCAGCTGGAGGCCGAGCAGTTGCATTCTGCTTCGCTCGAGGCCGAAGTTGCCGACCTAAAGGCTAAACTCACCGAGGCGCTGAGGAGCTCGGCCGCTGAGGCTTCCAAGGTCGAGACCCTGGAAAAGGAGACGGCTTGACTCGAAGGGGAGCTGTCTAAGGCCCTAAAGGCGTCGGAGGAGGCCCTGAGCGATCATGCGTCGAAGGTGTGAGACCCCGTATTTCTATATAGTATAATATACTAGTATGGTATATATATATAGTATATATACTATAGTAGAAAGAGATGGTGGAATGGAGGTGACGTGGAAGGAATGAAAGAAAAGAATGTGGAGTAGGCATTAAATGATGGCCTATAGATGATCCTATGGGATGCAATGGCATGATGAGCCTATGAGATACTCTATGGGGCTAGATGGTATTAATGAATGAATGAATGAATGAAAAGGAAGTGGTGTGTGGGTGTTGACCGGGTTGACCTTGGGGATTGATAATCCCATACCGGCCATGAAGAAGGAAAGAAAGAGAGATATATAGGAAAGCCCATGATGAAGGGTTACCCAACGGTTAACCACCCTTTTGAGGCAGCCTGTGGTGGGCGTGGCTAGAGTTTTGTGTCCGTTCTTTCGCGTGTGCGCACGTGTAGCCGCGTGCGCAGCTGAGCCAGGCTCGGGGCGTTACAAATGGTATCAGAGCCGACTTTCGACACCGAGTGTGTGCAAGATGTACGCCTGAGAGGGAGCTAGGTTGGGACAAGTCGCCCGGGTAGGGGACTGTACAACTAGCAGAATCAGGGTAATCCTCTCCACATCGGCTAGAAAAGGATCCTGAATCATGTTGTAAGTAAGTCCGGGTTCAGCGAGGACGCTGAATTCTTAAGGAGGGGTGAATGTGAGACCCTGTATTTCTATATAGTATAATATACTAGTATGGTATATATATATAGTATATATACTATAGTAGAAAGAGATGGTGGAATGGAGGTGACGTGGAAGGAATGAAAGAAAAAGAAAGTGGAGTAGGCATTAAATGATGGCCTATAGATGATCCTATGGGATGCAATGGCATGATGAGCCTATGAGATACTCTATGGGCCTAGATGGTATTAATGAATGAATGAATGAATGAAAAGGAAGTGGTGTGTGGGTGTTGACCGGGTTGACCTTGGGGATTGATAATCCCATACCGGCCATGAAGAAGGAAAGAAAGAGAGATATATAGGAAAGCCCATGATGAAGGGTTACCCAACGGTTAACCACCCTTTTGAGGCAGCCTGTGGTGGGCGTGGCTAGAGTTTTGTGTCCGTTCTTTCGCGTGTGCGCACGTGTAGCCGCGTGCACAGCTGAGTCGGGCTCGGGGCGTTACAGAAGGCGGCGGCCGCGGAGAAGGCGGTTCGGGATGAGGCCGAGGCTCACATGTTGACTAACATGGAGGAGGCGTACGGCCGAGCGCTGAAGCATATCGCCGCTCGAAACCCCGAATTTGACATCTCGTCCTACTACTTCTATGACCCCATGGAGGGTGAGGAAGTGCTACCCCTGGCCGAGCTCGCTCCTAGGCAGGAGGGCGAAGACTCCGAAGACGAGGTGGGTGCCGAGGGTGCGATTGTATCCATGCCAAACGATGATGAGGTCGACCCCTGACTTTGTAGCCTCTTTTCATTTTCTTGTTCTTCCCCCTTCTTTCTTTTTTTTACTTTTTGTAATGCCTAACTGCGGACTGGCCACCGCTTTTTGTAAATCTTGGACTTTTAATGAAACGGTTTTCTTTTTGGTGTTTCGGCTGAATATTTCGAAATTTCGCAAAGTGTTCAACTCTTTTTGCTCGGATTGTGTCCTTAAGTGTTGAAGACTTATTTTGATATTCCTCCACTTTTCAGGTCGAGTTGGATCCGATTACTGAGGTCTCCCATCTTCGTACTGAGCTGAAGAAAACGAAACGGGCTCTTTCTCGCAGTCGTGATAAAGCGTTTTACTACTTCTTGAAATTGGAGGACATCAAAGCAACTGCGAGAGGGTATTTTTGCGAGTTGAGGCAACTGCGGAAGCAACCTCGAGAGACTCGTCTCGAAGGCGAGATAGAGTTGCTCCGTAAGGAGCTCTTCGATGTCGACCAAAGGAATAGTGAACTACTGGCGGAGGTTCGTCATTTGGAGGTGACGGTGAAAGAACATTCGGCGGAGGAAGAGGAGTTAGCTTCGAGGGTGGAGAAGTTGATGTCCCAGCGCGATGAGTTAACGGCAAGAATTGACAAACTGAGGAGGATCACGATCAACAGGGGTATCGAAGTGACTAATTTCCATCGTATTGTGGCCGATAGCACTAACGTTGCAGGCTCGTCCAAACTTCTCCATTTCAAAGTATCGGCGGAGGGCGATATTCTGAGAGATAGGATCGTCGAGCTAGAGGAGGAGATTGCAACGCTGAAACCTCAGCCCGTAAGGATCAATGTTCGCAGTACGTCGTGTACTCGCGAAGAGAGCGAAAGAGGAATCTCGTTCTACGAACTTGCAACTTGTTCGCCTGCCGTTAGGCGGAGCCCACTTGATACTCAGAGCGGTGTAGCTGTTTCGTCTAGTGGCGCCTCGGTTGGGGCCACAGCTAGAATCAGCGGCGAAGGGGGTTCTCGCTTCGCTGGTTTAGAGTCGAGCTCAGAGGTAAGGCGACGCCGCCCTCGTGTGTCTCTGAATCGAAGCGTTCCCCTTCCAAAGAAGCGCTAAACAAGTTGTATTATGCTCTTCAAGTTATTGTAAAAACTCTGTTGTAGTGTCAGTCTTGTTTGAGCTCTTAATAAAAAAGTTTGTTTTGCTTATGATGTTTGAATGTTGCGTTGGCTGGTATTAGTTTAAGTATAACTCCTCCAACTTTTGACCACTACTCAAAATCAGAAGCAAATCTTCCTTCTTATGGGCGAACCACTTTTGCCCTGCGTAATAGTGATTGAGAAGTGGAGTCGAGCCCAGTGTTGGACTCCGAACTCGTCGCCAGAGTTTGTTCAACGGTTGTGAGAGCAATTCCAAATGGCGAACCCCTTCTAGCCCGCTTAAGAGTGAGCTTGCAAAGAGGAATCAAGCCAAGTGTTGGACTCCGAACTCGTCGCTATAGTTTGTTCAACGGTTGTGGGAGCAATTCCGAATGGTGAACCCCTTCTAGCCCGCTTAA
This sequence comes from Hemerocallis citrina, assembly GCA_017893485.1. Classification (NCBI taxonomy): domain Eukaryota; kingdom Viridiplantae; phylum Streptophyta; class Magnoliopsida; order Asparagales; family Asphodelaceae; genus Hemerocallis; species Hemerocallis citrina. Next base: position 208,649,671 of record CM030363.1, on the reverse strand, counting down.
GAGTGAGCTTGCGAAGAGGAGTCGAGCCAAGTGTTGGACTCCGAACTCGTCGTTAGAATTTGTTCAACGGTTGTGGGAGCAATTCCGAATGGCGAACCCCTTCTAGCCCGCTTAAGAGCAAGCTTGTGAAGAGGAATCGAGCCAAGTGTTGGACTCCGAACTCGTCGTTAGAGTTTGTTCAATGGTTGTGGGAGCAATTCCGAATGGCGAACCCCTTCTAACTAGCTTAAGAGCGAACTTGCGAAGAGGAGTCGAGCCAAGTGTTGGACTCCGAACTCGTCGTTAGAATTTGTTCAACGGTTGTAGGAGCAATTCCGAATGGCGAACCCCTTCTAGCCCGCTTAAGAGCGAGCTTGCAAAGAGGAGTCGAGCCAAGTGTTGGACTCCGAACTCGTCGTTATGGTGAAGAGTAAAGGCAGAGAAGTACAAGCAATTTTACAAGTAAAATAAGAAAAAATTTTCTTTATTGATAGCTAATAGTTGGCTGCTTCTAAGTTGCAAGTCGTTATTACATAAGAGAAATAAAGGAAAAAATACAAGTAAAAGGAGAGGAACGGTTCGACATCCCAGAATACTTAGAGAGGCGTTAATACTCTCTCTTGGTATTTAAAAAGATGGTCGGCATTCCAAGTCCTGGGGATCTCTTTGCCTTCGAGGTCTTCTAGACGATATGTCCTGGGCCGGACTGCTTTGGTGATCTTGTAGGGTCCCTCCCAATTGGGAGCTAGTTTACTCTTCTGACCGGGAAAAGAGATTGCTAACTTTCTGAGGACCAAGTCCCCTTCTTTGAGGTCGGTAGGACGGACTCTCTTATTGTACGCCAACTCGATCCTCCTTCGATAACTCTGTTGGCAGATTGACGCTCTTTCTCGTAGCTCGTCGACCAGGTCTAAGTTTGCCCGAAGTTCTCTGGCATTCTGTTCTTCTTCGTACGCAAGAAGGCGAGGAGAAGGAATGTCGACTTCCAATGGGATCACAGCCTCGGACCCATAGGTTAGGTTGAATGGCGACTCTCCTGTGGGGGCCCGTTTCGTGGTGCGGTAGTTCCACAGCACGTTAGGGAGCTGATCGACCCGTAAGCCTTTCGAGCACTTATGCAGCCTTTTCTTGATACCAGAGAGGATCTGCCGGTTAGCATTCTCCACTTGACCATTTGACTATGGATGGGAGATGGAGGAGAAACGTTGTTGGACGGCGAGGTCTTCACATAGAGCTCGGAAGGCAGCCCCGGTAAACTGGGTTCCGTTGTCTGTTATAAGGACTCGAGGGACACCGAATCAGCAGATGACGTTCTTCCAGAAAAACTGAAGTACTTTGTTCTCGGTGATTGTGGCCAAGGGCTCGGCCTCTATCCACTTCGAGAAGTAGTAGATAGCCACGACTAAGAATTTGAGCTGGCCGGGAGCTAGTGGGAATGGCCCTAGTAAATCCATCCCCCACATTGCGAAAGAGATAGGACTTGATAGGGAGGTGAGTGGAGCTTGTGGGAGGCGACGGACGTTGGAGTATTTCTGACAAGAGCTGCATTGCCGAACGTGTAGTTCGGCGTCTTGAAGGAGAGTGAGCCAGAAATATCCATAATTCAACACTTTCTGGGCTAGGGATCTGGACCCTGAATGTGCCCCGCCAATGCCTTCGTGGAGCTCTTGCAGGGCGTATTCGGCTTGTTCCGGGGAGAGGCATCTCAAATAAGGCCTTCTGTCTACTTGTGTGAAGGAGCGCTTGTATAGGATGCCCTCGATAAGTGTGTATCGCTCTGCTCGGGTTCTCACTCGGCGAGCTTCTTTAGGGTCTTCGAGGAGGAGCCCATCCCTTTGGAATTCTACCAGGGGTTTCATCCAGTTATCTTGAAGCAGGACAGGTAGCGACTCCATCGAGTCGGAAGTTTCATCCTCTATACTTGGCTTCAGGAGCACCTCGATCAAGACGGTCTGCTCTAGACCTTGGAGGGAGGAGGAGGCTAGCTTGGAGAGGGCATCGGCTTGGGAATTCTCTTCTCAGGGGATTCGGTGGATGAGAGCTTTTTCAAATAGGGCCATGAGATTCCTTACCTTGTCTAGGTACTTAGCCATTCGTTCATCTCGTGCCTCGTACTCGCCTAGGACCTAATTTACGACCAGCTGAGAGTCGCTAAAAATCCGGAGGCATTGCACCCCTGCATTGTGAGCCATTCTGAGGCCGGCTATGAGTGCTTCATATTCTGTTTCTTTGTTAAAGGCCTTGAAGTTGATCCAGAGGGTGTATTGGAGGATGAAATCATCTGGGCCGGCCAGAATGACCCCGGCTCCACTTCCCTCATTACAAGAGGATCCATCTACATAAACCGACCAGACAGGCGGTCCCTTCATTGCTTGGCTGACCTCGGGGATGGTACTTTCAACTATGAATTCAGCTAAGGCCTGAGCCTTGATCGCGGTCCGAGGCTGATACGTTATATCATGCTGGCTCAGCTCGATAGACCACTTCATAAGGCGACCGGCGGTCTCTGGTTTGTGAAGAACTTGCTTCAGCGGTTGGTCGGTAAGAACGACCACCGAATGGGATTGGAAATATGGGCGAAGCTTTCTTGCGGCCATGACTAAGGCGTATGCCATCTTCTCTATCCTGGGGTAGCGGAGCTCGGCATCCCGAAGTACCTTGCTCACGTAATAAATGGGCTTTTGAGTCCTATCTTCTTCCCTCACGAGGACGGCGCTGAGGGTCTGCTCGGAGGCTGCTAAGTAGAGGTACTTCGGGACGGCGCTGAGGGTTTCCCCGGGAACAGGTTTGCTGAGGAGAGGAGGGTTGACTAGGTAAGCCTTCAGCTGATCGAATGAGTCTTGTTGTTGCTGACCCCACTCAAAGCCTTTAGCCCCCCTGAGAGCCTTGAAGAAAGGAAGACACTTCTCCCCTGACTTGGAAAGGAAGCGCCCTATGGCTGCCAGGCGACCCGTTAGCTTCTGAACCTCTTTAACATTCTTCGGGGGAGCCATGTCCAATATGGCTTTGATCTTCTCGGGGTTGGCCTCGATTCCTCTTTGGCTGACCATGAAGCTTAGGAATTTCCCCGACGAGACTCCAAACGCACACTTGTTCGGATTGAGCCTCATATCGTGCTTTCTGAGTACATCGAATGCCTCCTGCAGATCGGCCCCGTGGATGCTCTTCACAAGCATATCGTCAACATACACCTCCATATTTTAGTCGATTTGTGCTTGAAAAACCTTGTTGACGAGGCGTTGATAAATGGCACCTGCATTCTTCAAACCGAAGGGCATTACTCTGTAGCAGTAGAGGCCCTGATCGGTTATAAAGGAGGTCTTCGAGATATCTGGGGGAAACATACGAATCTGATTGTAGCCTGAGAAGGGTCCATGAAGATGAGGAGTTCATGGCCCGAAGTGGCATCAATCAAAGTATCAGTACTTGGAAATGGGAATGGATCTTTGGGGCATGCCTTGTTGAGGTCGGTAAAGTCGATACAAATCCCCCAGGTCCCATTGGACTTCTTCACCATCACTACATTCGAGAGCCATTCGGGATAATTGACCTCTTTTATGAACCGAGCCTTCAAGAGCTTGTCCACCTCCTCTTTTATAGCTTGCTGGCGCTCGGGAGCGAACTTGCGCCTCTTCTGTTGGACTGGTTTGGACCCCGGAGCGACGTTGAGGTGGTAGACTGAAAGCTCTTCAAAAATTCTGGGCATGTCTGCGGCCGACCAAGCAAAGAGGTCGCGATTCCTACGGATGCACTGGACTATGTCGGAGCATAGGGCAGATGGGAGGGTCTTGCTAACAAAGAACTTTCAGCTCGAATCCTGCTCAGAGAAGAGCACTTCCTCCAACTCATCCACCCGCTCAGACGTCGGTCGGACAACATCTTGGGGGATTTCAAGAGTTTTAAGGGAGAGGACTGGACCCATAGTAGAGGTCATGTAGCATTTGCGGGCCGTTTCCTGATTGCCTTTTCCTACTCCTGCCCGGGTGGGGAATTTCATCTTGAGGTGATAGGCGGAAGGGACGGCTTCGAGAGCGGCTAAGCCAGGCTGACCCAAGATGACATTGTAAGCTGCAGGGACATCCACGACCATAAAATCCATCGACTCCGTTCGGGTAGTAAGAGTTTTGCCAGCGGTTACGTCGAGGGTGATAACCCCTTCAATAGTCACTGGCACTCCATGAACCCATGGAGTGTGTAGCCGGCGGGCTTAAGTCTGTCCCGGGATAGTTTGAGGCCTTTGAAAGCGGCGAGGAAGAGGATGTTAACGGAGCTGCCATTGTCCACTAGGATCCTTTCCACTTTGAAGTTCGCCATATGGAGGTTGATGACGAGTGCGTCACAATGGGGGGTTCGGACACCCTCAAGGTCTTCATCTGAGAATGTGACAGGCACTCCGAGGTCTTTAGGAGGAGGTGTGGTGCGAACCGAATTAACTTCTCTTATGAACGCCTTTCGAGAGGAGTTGGAGGAGCCCCCCATTGGGCCCCCATGAATGAGGTGCAGGATACGCTCCTCTTCGAATTCGGGCGTTTCATCGCGTTCAGGACGCTTGTTAGCCCCCCCAGGCGGGGGAGAAAGATCAACTCGGTCCTTTCTTATAAACTTGGTCAGCTGCCCTCTCTAGATGAGGGCTTCTATCTCGTTTTTCAGGGCCCAACAATCATTAGTATCGTGGCCATGGTCCCGGTGATAGCGGCACCACTTCTCTTTATCCCTCTTCTTACCAGGGGTGTTCATTTTTGGCGCAGGGGGCAGCACCCCTTCCTTCTCAACTTCCATGAGGATTGTGGAAATGTTGGCGTTAAAAGGAGTGAACTTTTCGAATCTGGGGGAAGGTCGGCGCTGTCCGCCGTTGTCCTTCTGGAGCTTCTTGGCTCCTTCTTCTTCTGTTCCCTTTCTCTTGGACCCGGAGGAAGGCCCCTCAAAGTTGGGGCGGTGCTCAGCTTCCTCGGCCCGAATATACTTTTCGCTCCGGAGGAGGAAGTCAGAGAAGTTCTGTTGGGGCTTCTTGGCGAGGGAGGAGCGGAGGCTGGAGTTGAGGATATTGGATTGGAATGCTGCTGCAGCGACCGACTGGTCGAGGGATGCTATGGACCTGGCTTCCGCTGTGAACCTTTTCACATAGTCTCTTAGCTTCTCACCCTTCTTCTGGTTAAGATAGAGTAGCGAAATGCTGGTCTTCTCAGTTCAGCGGCTACTCACGAAGTGGGTGACAAAGAGGGTCTCAAATTGCTCGAAGGAGAATATTGAGGGTGGGGCAAGGCGAGAGTACCATTCTCGAGCCGGACCCTTGAGAGTAGTAGGGAAGGTCTTGTACAGCAGAGCATCGGAAGCTTGATGGATGAGCATGAGGGTCTTAAAGCTTTCGATGTGATCGACGGGGTCAGACTCCCCGGAATAAGTCTCGAATTGAGGAGGTTTGAAGCCAATTGGTACGGGTGCCTCCATTATGGTTCGGGAAAAAGGAGGTCGACTCGGGCGAAGGGTCCTTCCTCTAAGCTCTTCTTCTCTGTCTAACTGACCCAAGTGCCTCTCCATTTCGTGGAGATGGCGGTAGACAGCATCATCTCTTCGACGGTAATCAACCGAGCCTCTAGACTCGTCTTCGTACGAGGGAGAGCGGGGGCTCCGACGACGGTAGCTCTTGGAGCGGTGATGACTAGGAATGTGCTGGGGGTTTCTAGGAGCTGGGGGAGGAGTTAAGGACCATCGGCGAGGACTTCGGACCGGAGGAGGAGTGGGAATCCTTGGAGCATTGGTGTTGTTGGGTCGGAGATTGAGAGCTTGTAGGATGGTTGCTTGGAATTGCTGGAACTCAGCACGAGTGATGGGTGCCTCATCGTTCCTCGGATGCTGCCGACCAGCTGGGGAATGGGGTCTTCTCCTGTGATGCTCGGGGAACTCTCTCCGCCTTCTTCGGGTGGGGGACCTTCTGTAGTCTCGGCGGTGAGGAGATCGCTCATCTGGACGTTGTTGGCGGGAGGCTCCCTATCGGGCCTGCCTCTCATCCAGACGGCGGTGAAGATCCTCATCCTTCTGCCGATTGAGGATGGTATTGCAAAGGTCGGAAGCTCAGGGATTGCGGGAGGCCATAGAATCCGTAGAGGCATTGTGTACTGAGACGTGGTCCTGATGGAGAGGTTGCTTCTGCGGGTTGGGACGCGAGACCCCTGCACCGGCATTTTGAGGACCGGGGGGATCCTTAGGAGGTTGCTGATTCTGAAGAGGAGGCTGGTCCTGTTGGAGAGGGTCCTCTGCTTGAGGAGGAAGTTGCCCCTGCTGCTGAGCGGGTTGGACGGGGTTGGGTCCACGGTTGGACCCTCTGGATCTTACTTTCCTAGGAGGCATGGCTGGAGAAGATCTGACCAACGGGAAGAGGGGAGGCTACTATTCATTTGTTTCCCACAGACGGTGCCAATCTGTTACCGCTAAATCTGGTGTGGGGGCAAACAGATAGTATTTGTGGATTCTTGGAAAACCTGAATAGCAAACCTGAACCTGTTCCACCGAAGTTTGACCGCTGACTCCCGCCGTTCACCTGCAAAAAGTGCGAGACACCGGGGTTGATCCCAGCGACGCACCCTCCGACGCTCAAGTCAGTAATCAGGAAGATTATGAAAGAGCGTAAATTGGCAAAAGATTGATTACCTCTTAATGGTGGTGGATGGGGGGTATTTATAGCCGCCGTTGGGGTCAGATTAGGAATGTAATCCCTGTGATCAGATAAGGAATGTAATCCCTAATCCCCAGTGAAAGGATAGATGTGAATCAGGGCCGTTGATTAATATTAATCAGAAACCCTAATTCTATCCTGCTGGACTGGGTTTATTTCGGGTTGGGACCCGTACCCAGTTGAGGTGGATCCGTTCGTGGGTTATTGGGTCTTTGGGGAAAAGATCCAGGACCCAGTTCGGACTCATTGGTAGACAACATTATCATTTTACCCCTAGGCTTTAAGATTCGTTCCTGATTTGGACGGTTCCGATTTAACCCCATTTTTAGCCATATCAACTGTAAATCAAGCATTTCCCAACAAAATAACAAACAGGATTATGAAGAATCAAAACATAGGTAGAACAACTGCTCAGTTTGTATTAAAGAAATTAAAGAAGGTTGTTTGTATCTCCAAGAAAATGAGAAATGACTATTTGTATATTCAAGAAATTAAAGGAGAACTAGATTTTTTATGGACTTATGCATAAAGGTACGGTCGGTTCGGTTTCATCGGTTATTTGAAAGCTCCATCCAACAACCGAACCGGTCCAGTCGGTTATTGAAGATCAAGAACCGGACCAATCCAAACCCCCGATTGGTTCGGTTAAAATCCGGTCGGTTCGGGTTGGATTGGTTTGAATTGGTCGATTCGGATAATAGTTGTCCACCCCTAGTTGACGTGGCCCAATCAGGACTGTCGGATCTACTTAGATTTTGCTCATCCCAGATCATCAGGTCAACAGCTCCAATGGGCCTTCTACCACCTCAGGCCCACAGGCCCACAGACAAACGGGTCTAACCCGGCCCGTTACGGTTATATACCTGCTTGCCTCCGCCTATCAATACCAGACCCCCTCTTCACTTCTGACGGTAATCTTTCTTTCTCCACCTGAACCCTAGCTGCTCAGTCTCTTTTCCAGCGACTAACTAGATCGTCGGAGGGTCTGTCGCCAGAATTTCTCCCGGTGTTTCTAGGTCTTTTGCAGGTACCCCGGCCGTCCGAGCTCCAGCAGCTCTTCCGAGCCGACCTCCAGGAACCAACCCGAGCTGAGGTTGAGATTCGTCCATTCCACTTCACAAATTACAAGAACTCACACATGTTGCTCCCGCACAGAAAACAAGCAGCATCAGGTTGGCACCGTATGTGGAAAACGACTGACTCAATCCTAGGCTGGATCTCTCTTAAAGACGACCCCTCCCATGGCTCACAAAGCCAGAAAAGCCTTCACCGCTGGATGCCATCCAGACCCTCCTCCCTCTCACAGCCATGTGAACACTTAGGGATCTAATCGACCACCAGCCAATGGTACGGTGGGACCAGGTCCGAGCACCTCTCACTTGGTTGACAGAGTCTTACGACATATCATCAACCACCTGCAGCCCGTGAGCGACCTTCGTCTCCAGCTCAGCCGATTAAGGAGCCCGGCGGTTCCTTCCGACCTAGCTCCGAATCATAGCATTCCCCCATCCCGAAGTAAGGAGCACAACCACAGCAGCTCCCCTAGGGGTGGTTCACCTCCGCCCGGCCAGGGTGAACAGGCTCCAGTCACGAGAGCCGAGTTCTGAGATTTCAGGAACTAGATCCTCCGAGCCATCGGAGGTGGCCTCGGATTCGAACAGCAAACCGATGGCCCGAGGCTCGAAGAGGGTCGAGGTCCCGAGTCTCACGGTTCATCCCAACCACCACGGTAGAATGAAGCCGTCCTCCACCACCTCCAGGAGATGGAGAATCGCCTCCCTTGCGAGGGAGTACCACAAACCGGCCGGCCACATCAGCCGAGCCGACCTTCATTCTCCCCCCAAATTCTAGATGCTGAGATTCCCAAGAATTTCAGGCCGCCTCAGTTCGAGATCTACAATGGTGAGAGTGATCCAGCTGATCACATGGAAGGGTTCAAAACCCTCGTGATGATTCACAGTGCATCGGATCCTCTCCTATGTCGTGCCTTCCCTGCCACCCTGTGTGGCCCGGCTCAGGAATGGTTCTCAAAGTTCGCCCCCAGTTCGGTTTTCTCGTTCGACCAACTCGAAGCAAACTTTCTTACCCACTTTGTAACCAGTCGGAAGGTCGAGAAGACGAGCGCATCCCTCCTGGACCTCAAGAAGAAGGAAGGGGAGCCCCTACGTGAATTTGTGCGGAGGTTCACAACCGAAGCAAGGGTAGCCTCGTCCCTCGATGCGAGTATCTCCTTGGCGACCTTTCACCACTATGTTCGCCACGACCAGCTGAAGGCCTTCTTGCTCAAGCAACCACCCCTAGACTTTCCCTACCTCCTCAACAGGGTCGAGAAGTACATCTACGCCGAGAAAGCCTTGCATCCCAAAAGCCTGAAAGAAACCCCAGGCAAGGAGAAGAAAGACCGAAGAATCCGAGCCTATGAAGAAGGCCCGGAAAGATGTGTCTGCCCAGAAACGCTCCCTGTCGGTCCCTCATTTCGAGAGGTACACTCCGCTGACCCAAAACGTGTTGGCCATCCTCCTGGAGATTGAGGATAAGGGTATCGTCTGCCTTCCTCCCCGACCTAACAGTAACAAGAAGAGCGATCGGAGGTTCTACTGTCACTTCCATCGGGACAATGGGCATGATACCGATAATTGCCACATCCTCAAAGACAAAATCGAAGCCCTCATCCAAAGGGGGTACTTAAGGGAGTTCATTCAAACCAACCCCAGAGACTAGAGGGATCCACGTCAATCACCTCTTCTTCGGACGACAAGCAAACGGCCTGATCCCGATCCTAAGCTCGAGGATGCCGGTGGGCAGGCCATCCTTCACTGCGTCCCGACGGACCTATGGGGGAGAATCTAACACCCCCGCAAAGCTTTCATTCGGAAAGTGAACTCAGTCCATAACTATCCGCCCTCCGTGGACCAGAGGTTGGCAGTCTCATTCTCGAACGAAGATCTCGAAGGCGTCCGACTGCCCCATTGTGATGCTCTGGTGTTCAGCCTTGGCATGGTGAACCATGAGGTCCGACGTATCCTTGTTGACAACAAGAGTTCGATCAATATCCTATTTTTGTCCGCGTTCGAAAGCCTCAAACTCTCCCGCAAAAAGTTGAAGCCGGCGGGGTATATGCTCCATGGGTTCTCTGGCATCCTTATCCAAATCGAGGAAATTGTTACACTTGACGTGACCGCCGGTACGGTCCCGACCCTCCGGACCGAAGCAATGGGATTCATGGTGGTCAATATCAAGACGACCTATAGGCAGACCCGGCCTTTACACACTCCAGGCGGTTCCCTTCGCCTACCACTTGAAGCTAAAGTTTCCCACCAATCTTGGGGTAGGCATAGTTTGGGGCAATCAGGAATCGGTACCTTCGTGCCACATGACCGCAGTGGGGGGCGGAGTCTTTCCTCTTGATGCGGTAGAACTCCCTTCCGAGCAAGGCTCGGAGCCCGTAGACGTACTGGAGGAGGTCTCTTTTTCCGAAGGAGACATGTCTAAATGGTTCTGAGTAAGCCAATCTCTGGCCCTGGACCTAAAGCTGGCAATCACTGAATGCATCCATCGAAATTCCAACCATTTCACTTGGACGCCTTCTGACATGCCGGGGATTTCCGAAGACATCATAATGCACCGGCTAAGCATCCGCTCGGCCTCGAAGCTTTTCCAACAGAAGCAACATAAGTTCACCTCCGACAGGCAGCAGGCAGTGAGGGAAGAAGTGGGCAAACTCCTCTCGACACGATTTATACAGGAAGTTGCTATCCAGAGTGGCTGGAAAATGTTGTGATGGTGAAGTAGATGAGCGGTAAATGGAGAATCTACATAGATTTCACAGACCTCAACAAGGCCTGTCCTAAAGATCCATTCCCCTCTCGAACATCGATGCCCTAATAGATGCAACCTCGAGGCAGAAGCTGCTGAGCTTCATAGATACCTTTTCAGGCTACAACCAGATAAGAATGTTCCATCCAGACATACCGAAGACCGCTTTCGTGACCGACCAAGGCCTCTACTGTTACCGGGTCATGTCCTTCAGGCTGAAGAACTTCGGTACCACATATCAAAGGCTCGTCAATCGGATCTTCAAAGACATGATTGGCCGGAACATGGAAGTGTATGTTGACGATATGCTTGTCAAAAGTCGCAGAGGGCAGGATCATGTGAGCAACCTCGAGGAGGCTTTCGAGGTCCTGCGATCTCACAACATGAGACTTAACCCCTTTAAATGCGCCTTCGGCATCTCCTTGGGAAGGTTTCTCGGATTTGTGGTGAGCCAGCGTGGCATCGAAGCGAACCCTGAAAAGATTCAAGCCATCCTCGACATGGCCCCTCCAAGAAACGTCAAAGAAGCCCAAAGGCTCACGGAGCGACTGGCAGCCATCGGCCATTTCCTCTCCAAGTCAGGAGAGAAGTCGCTCCCATTGTTTAAGGCCCTTCGGGGGGCGAAAAGCTTCGCCTGGGAAACCTATCAACAAGACGCATTTTACTAGCTTAAAGCTTACCTTGCCAACCTACCGCTCCTCAGCAAGCCAGAGCCCTTCTTCCTCTACCTGGCTGCCACGGAACACGTGCTCAGCGCCATGTTGGTTAGAGAGGAAGACCGTGTTGTTAATGTTGATTCTTGGTTTTGATAACTTCAACACAATACAAAGTTGTTCCATTACATATATCTTGCAGGGTGTATCAAAATCAATACCATGTTGAAATACACAAAGGCAAAACAATCTAATGAAGCTTTCAAGAAGAATTGATCAAGCAAGCTTCAAGACATAAAGACAAAGGCTCATGCTCAAGTCAAAGACTCTAGTTCAAGACAAGATTCAAGTGCTTCAAATGTTCTGTAAAAAGTATCTTGTAATATTGTAATTTTCATTCTTTCAGTCTTAGAAACTTGTAATAGCCTTGTCACACACACTCACACATACTTTTAATAATCTTAGTGTTTTACAAAATTAAAAGGTCAAAAGAAGCTTGAATAAGTTCAGCTATTGAGTACCAGTCGACCGTTCCTTGGAACCAGTCGACTGTCATAGTACGAAACTGTTTAAACTGATACAAGCTCTGGCCAGTAGACTCATTATGGCAACCCAGTCAACTATTCAAGCCGTTTCAACAGTTTTCTGATTTTAAAACTTATTTTTCAAAATCAAATCTTTTTACTGCCGTTGTATGGCAGTTGGGATTCAACCTCTCAACGTTCAAACATCTCTAACTCTATAAAAAGAGTATAGAGATCATTTGGCAAAGGTTCACAACATCTCCAAGCATTTCTTTATGTTTCAAGCTTTTGTTTTCAACTAGAACAAGTCTTTCAAAAGCATACAAACTCTAAGTCTTGGTTCTCTGAAATTCAGTCTAGTAGAACATCGAATTCATTTTAGACTGATTTCAAAAGTTAACCTAATAGCCAGTATACAAAATTACAAATCACAAACAAGGCTATAGGTTATTGTAAACTCTTTTTGTTGTTTTTTTTCACTCTCAGGTTGTGAGAGTGGTCCTCTTGGTTGTAGAGTCGGTTTTTCACTCTTGGGTGTAGAGTGGGTTTGCTCTCTCTAGTGGTGAGAGAGGTCTACGGGTTTGACATAGTTGTTGTCAAAACGTCGTAGGGTATTCTTGTACTTTTTCAAGAATAGTGAAAAATCTCAAGTGGGTTGTTTGGGGATTGGATGTAGGTCGGGAGGACCGAACCAGGATACATCGCTGTGTACTCTGTGCTTGACTCTGTGTGGTGGTTGTATTTTCTCAACTTGCATTTCTATTTTTCTGTGTTTTATTCGTAAACATGTCTGGTAAGTCGACTGAAGTTCCGCTATAAGTCGACTGATGAGATTTGTATAAAATACTCTTCTTTTCTGACGCTACAGTCGATTATACTTCATTTTTCAGTCGACTGGACAGTACGAAAAGTTCAAGTTCTTAATTATTTTTTTATACAACACTATTCAACCCCCTCTAGTGTTATTTACCTTGCCTACAGGATCCAACACTTGGTATCAGAGCCTGGTTGAGTGCAATGGCATTTACTTAAAATGCAAACAAATACCATGAAGGCCAATCCACACAAAGGCCACCCCTATTCGATGGAACAAATTACAACTATTGGAAGTGTATAATGAAGATCTACCTTCAGTCCATCAACTATGAGATATGGAACATGATCGAGACAAAATACACTGCTCCTACAATTCCTTATGCACAATGGAACGATGAAATGAAGGGCAATACAATGAACAATGCAAAGGCGATGAATGCTCTATTCTGTGATCTTACCAAAGAGGAGTTCAATCGTGTGTCCAATGCAACAACGGTGTATCAAATTTGGCACACTCGAGGAAACTCATGAAGGTGCTAATATGGTTAAAGAATCTAAGATATCTGTTCTTGTTCACAGGTTTGAGATGTTCCATATAAAGGAGAACGAGAATGTGTTAGACATGATAACATGGTTCACGGACATTACAAACTCTCTTGTGGCCCTTAGAAAAACATACCCTCAAGCAGAAATGGTGAGGAAAGTTCTTCGTTCCCTAACCCTCGAATGGGAGAAGAAGACCACCGCCATAGAAGAAGTCATTGATTTATCACAACTCTCTCTTGAGAATCTTGTGGGAAATCTTATTTCATATGAAGTACAACTTGAAGAACGCAAAAAGGATCTAGAACCTCAACAAGCAAAGAAGAAGATGCTTTCAAGGCCATGTCGGACACCGAAGATGATGAAGAAGATGAAGAAGAGATAGCCATGTTCACTAGAAAGTTCAAAAAGTTTCTTAGAAAAGGTAAATTTAATTCCAAAGTTAAAGATACTAATGAACTTCCCACTTGTTTCAAGTGCAACAAAACAGGTCATATGAAGAAGGATTGCCCACTAGAAAATGCGAAATCAAAAGGAAAGGCTCCTAACTTCAAGAAGGACAAGTACACAAAGAACAAGTATATGAAGAATAAGAAGGCATATCAAGAAACTTGGGACGAAAGTGACTCTTCATCAGAAGAAGAAAATAAGCAGTCAAACGAAGTTGCGAACGTATGTTTCATGGCCACACAAAATGAAGTAAGTGATAACTTTGATTCAAATGACTTATTAGATGCTTTCAATGAGATTTTTCAAGAACTCAAGAAGAAGAAAATTAGAGTTAAAAACTTGGAGAAAGTCAATCAAACACTTTCTCAAGAGAATCTTGACTTAAATGTTGAAGTCAAGTCGTTAAATTCTCGACTCTCTAATTTGGATATAGATCTTGTATCTCTTAAGAAAAATTATGAAGAGATATCCAAGAATGCATCTAAGTTTAACAAAGGAAAGAAGAATTTAAATGAAGTTCTCCAAAATCAAGTTCAATCCAATAAGAGATTTGGACTTGGTTTTCAAAAGTCTCTTGAAAAACATCATGTTTCTAAGAATACTAGTAGTAATAAGACTGATTCTTTTTCTAGTGTTAAGAACAAATTATATGAGTTTCTTTAGAAATCAAAAACTGTTGGTTTCCATGAAAATAGTAATTCTGTAGTTCAGACCAGTCGACTGAACCCTAATTTCAGTCGTCTATCCAGAGGTTTGGATTCTTATTCAAAGAGACGAAAACCTCATATAAGTCGACCTATTTCACCTCCCGGTCAACTGACTTCTCATAACAGTCGACTGAAAGGTACAATAAAGTCGACTGGACAGAGTAAGAAAATTTGGGTTCCAGTCAATCTGAATCTAAATGATAGAATTACTTATATAAATACTTATGTTCTTAATATATGTAAGTCTGTTAATTATATTCCTGCTTTTGGCGGTAAATCAAACTCACTTTGGGTTTGTTTCCCAAAAACTAATCTCTTTCGAACCCAATGAAAAGGTTACCATATTCACAATGATTATTTTATAGGTACCTAAAAGAGAACGTTGAATACTTGACAGCGGATGCTCCAAGCATATGACTGGTCATGCTAACCTTCTTTCTTCCATACAAGAAATAGATGGAGGAACAGTCACATTCGCTGACAACAACAAAGAGAAGGTTATTGGAATAGGCATGGTCGGTAAGAACACTACCCCTACTATAGAAGAAGTTTTTCTTGTTAGTGGTCTTAACCATAATCTGTTAAGTATTAGCCAATTGTGTGATAAGGGATATAAAATTATTTTTGAAAAAGATGCATGTTTAATTTATGATTCTTCCATGCAAAATGTAATTTTTCAAGGATTTAGGAAAAACAACATCTATGAATTATGTTTAAATGAATTCTCTAATGATTTTTGTTTAGTAGCTTCTAACAATGATTCTTGGCTTTGGCATAAGAGATTTGGCCATGTGAATATGAAAAATATTGCTAAATTGTCTAAGTACAGCCTAGTTAAAGGATTGCCAAGACTAATTTTTAAGAAAGATAAGTTATGTGATGCATGTCAACTAGGAAAACAAGTCAAATCTACTTTTAAGACAAAGAAATGATTTCTACTAGTAGGCCTCTTGAATTAATCCATATGGATTTATTTGGTCCTACTAGAGTTGCTTCTTTAAATAAAAGTAGATATGTATTTGTTTTAGTAGATGATTTTTCAAGATTTACATGGGTTTTCTTTTCAAAACATAAATATAATGCTTTTGAAGAATTTGCAAATTTTTGGAAACGAATTCAAAATAAAAAATCTCCAACTATTGTCACTATTAGAAGTGATCATGGTGGAGAATTTGAGAATGAAACGTTTTCAAAATATTGCAACAAGAATGGTATAACACATTCGTTTGCATTTCCTAGAGCTTCACCACAAAATGGAGTGGTCGAAAGAAAGAATAGGACATTGCAAGAATGTGCACGTATAAT
This sequence comes from Hemerocallis citrina, assembly GCA_017893485.1. Classification (NCBI taxonomy): domain Eukaryota; kingdom Viridiplantae; phylum Streptophyta; class Magnoliopsida; order Asparagales; family Asphodelaceae; genus Hemerocallis; species Hemerocallis citrina. The sequence goes on along the minus strand of CM030363.1, from coordinate 208,634,205 downwards.
GCTTGTTGAAAGAAATTTGCCTAAATACTTCTGGGCTGAAGCTGTTTCTGCAACATGTTATGTTTTAAATAGAATATTGATTAGGCCTAAGCTTAAGAAAACTTGTTATGAACTATTTTTTTGGAAAAATTCCTAAAGTATCTTATTTTAAAGTATTTGGATACAAGTGTTTCATTTTAAACACTAAAGATAATTTAAATAAATTTAATCCTAGATCTAATGAAGGTATCTTCATTTGATACTCAAATAGGAGTAAGGCATATAGAATTTTCAATAAGTCAACCTTGACTATTGAAGAATCTATGCATGTTTCGTTTGATGAATCCTTGCCTTCATCTACTGTTATTAAAGACGATGAAATTGATTCATCACCTTTAAATAACGTTATTAAATCACTAGAGCAAACTACCCTAGACAAGTCGACTGATAAGGATATTAAGTCGACTTATCCTGTTCTGATGACTCAAACTTTACCAAAATCGTTTGTTGAAGTTAGAGATCATCCTCATGACTTAATAATTAGTGACATCTCACGTGGTATTCAAACAAGATCTCATGTTAACATGATTTCTCATACGACTTTCTTGTCGGATTTTGAACCGAAGAATATACAAGAAGCTTGCGAGAATGAATTTTGGATGAATGCCATACAAGATGAATTAAACCAATTTATAAGAAATGATGTATGGGATTTAGTTCCACGACCTCCTGACCATACTATAATTGGTACCAAATGGGTATTCAAGAATACGTTAGATGAATCAGGACAAGTCGTTAGGAACAAGGCTAGGTTAGTTGCTCAAGGATATAATCAAGAAGAAGGAATCAATTTTGATGAAACATATGCTCCTGTTGCTAGACTAGAATCAATTAGGATCTTATGATCTTTTGCATGTTTTATAAATTTTACACTCTTCCAAATGGATGTCAAGAGTGTTTTTCTTAATGGTTTTATTAAGGAAGACGTTTATGTTAAGCAACCACCCGGTTTCGAACATTAACAATTCCCAAACCACGTTTTTTTTAAAAAAGGCTTTATATGGTCTTAAACAAGCACCTCGTGCTTGGTATGATCGGTTAAAGACTTTTCTCTTAGAAACAGGTTTTGAGATAGGTAAAGTAGATACTACATTGTTTATTAGAAAAATAGAAACAAATATTCTAATCATACAAATATATGTCGATGACATAATTTTTGATTCTACTAATAGTAATCTCTGTCAAGAGTTTGCTAATACCATGAAAAATGAGTTTGAGATGAGTCACATGGGTGAACTCAATTATTTTCTTGGACTACAAATAAAGCAGTCACAAAATGGCATATTTATTAATCAAGGAAAATATGCTAAGGAATTAGTCAAACGGTTTGACATGGATAGCACTAGTAGTAAAACCACACCTATGGCTACTACTACTACACTTGACAAAGATGATTTAGGTAAGAGTGTCGATCAAAAACTCTATCGAGGTATGATTGGCTCACTCTTATATATAACTGCTAGTAGACCAGACATTATGTTTAGTGTATGCTTGTGTGCTAGATATCAGTCGAATCCCAAAGAATCTCACTTAAAAGCTGTGAAACGTATTTTAAGATACATTAAAAGCACGTCGGAATATTGTTTATTTTATCCACGCACCGATAATTTTCAACTTTTGTCGTATAGTGACGCTGATTTTGCTGGTAGTAAAACTGATCGTAAAAGTACTAGTGGAACTTGTCACTTTTTGGGACATTTACTACTATCTTGGTGCAGTAAAAAGCAAAATTCGGTATCCTTATCTACTACAGAAGCTGAATATATTGCTGCAAGTTTGGCTTGTGCTCAAATTTTGTGGATGAAACAAACTTTATTAGATTATGGTATTTCATTTTCAAAACCTGCTATAATGTGTGATAATACCAGTGCTATTAATCTATCTAAAAAACCGGTTCAACACTCACGTACAAAACATATTGATATTCGACATCATTTTCTACGTGATCATGTTTTAAAGGGAGATATAACTTTGGATTTTATTTCTACTGATAAACAAGTAGCAGATATATTTACCAAACCACTTAAGGAAGACACTTTTATCAACTTTAGAAGAGAACTAGGAATTTGCTGTTTTCATGACATTTCTTGAAAATATATTTTGTTTAAGTCGACTTAAAAGTATTTTTCAATCGACTTATAAAGTATTTTCGTTGTTCTTATTATTGCTGAATCTTGTGTTTTGAACAGTCGAATGTATATGTAACCAGTCGACTGATAGCAAGTTTTTACTTGATGTTTATTTTGGTTTAATTTTTTTCTCGACTAAGTCGACTTATCTTTAAAACCAGTCGCCTGTCACGACATCAGTTTGTTTTTCTGATTCGAAATGGCACACTTTTTAAGGTAATTTTCTTTATTTTTTTAACCCGTTGGCTCATCCCCAACCCTTGGTTCACTCCAGACTTGATCTCATCCTTCACTCTTAGTAAAAACCCTAAATCTTTTACCCCTCTTTTTTCACTTTTGCTCTGAAAACCCTCAGTCGACTGCTCTTGGTGTGGTTGGCGATTTCAGAAATTGAAGCTCTTGGATTTGAGATCTCCATCCAGATTTGAGTTTCCTTTCCATTTCAAAGTCCGTTTCGAGTCTCTTGAAGCTATTTTGCTTCTTTCTCTTGTTATTTGGTATAAAAAAAATCTTGATCTCTCACTCTTTTTAAGTTTCCTAGTTTATCAACTATGCGTAAACCTAAGAGAGCTAGAGTTTCTAATGTTGAAGAAGGTCAATCTTCTCAGAACTATCTTCAATACTTAAGAAATCCCAACCTAGTTGAGAAAATCTTTCTCATATGTCAAATTACTATCTTTCCGGGGAGATTTGTCAATTTTCCAGATTTAGATAGGTTCCCCTTAGCCCCATTGTTTGAACAATGTGGATTATTTGACTTGCTTTCTCTTGTCAATAAACCTTATTACGATCCACAACTTATCTATTTGTTTTTCACAAATATGAAGGTTTCCACATCCGATGATGGTAACAAAATATTTTTACTACTACGGTAAAAAATATTCGTATGAGGTTAACTCTTGAAAAATTGGGAATTATTTTGGGTATCCCAAATGAAGGCTTAGATTTGGGCGAAATTGAATGGATAATCAATCTATTTTTTCAAAAATCTTTTTGCCTAATCGAGGTCCTCCTATGACCAACAAATCGATTACTCTTCTAGCCAAGCTTATTGCCCGAATATTGTCATTTAACATTATCCCTAAAACGGGTAGCTACGACCAATTCTCTTTTGAATTGCAACAAGCGGTGTATGCCATTTTTAGCAACATCCAAATAAATTGGAGTCAAGTCATTTTTAATCGTCTCCATAAGGCTCACACCTCTTTCCTTCCTTTTGGTGCAATACTTTCTCATGTCTTCAACTTCTATGAAGTTGATCTTACTTCTGAGTCTAGTGTTGTTACTCACTATGAGTCTTTTGATCGTGCGAGTTTAGCTCATATGAAGATCCTTAACTCTCCTCATCGGTCTCCTTAAAGGAATGTACCTCCTATTCCTTTAGCCACTTCTGGTCATCGGTCTTCTGCTTCTAGTTCTTCTCATCCTAGAGCTGTCTTTGCTGATCCCAAGAGTCTTTATACTTCGGTAAATTATCTCATGGATCGTACCGATCTGATCCTCACTAGACAGGATAATCTTGAGGCTAGTCTTGCTAACCTTACTCACTTGTTCACTCAACAATTTCCACAACCTCCTCCTGCCTCAGAGGTGATGACGAAGAAGAAGACGAATAAACTTGATTTATTTTCTGTTTTGTTTTTTTTTTGTGATTTTTCATGTTTATGTATTTCACTTCTATGTAGTATTTGCCACCCTGTCCTTCATTTTCTATGTATTAAGTTGTTATGGTTATGCAATGCTTCTGTTCGTTATGTTTTGTTTCTTCCCTCCTTCTACTTTTTTGTTTTTGTTGATGACAAAAGGGGAGAAATTGTTTTTTTTTGTGTTTTTGGTGCATGCTTTGTCTTGTACATGTTTTTGGTGCATGCTTTGTCTTGTACATGTTTTTGTGCATATTATTACTTGTGTGCTTGTTGTACATTAGTTAGGGGGAGCATTTCACATGTTTACATCTTTACATTACTTCATGATATGCAATTATTATTATTGTAAGTTATTGTGTTGTCATTATCAAAAAAGGGGGAGAATGTTGATTCTTAGTTTTGATGGCTACAACACAATACAAAGTTGTTCTATTACATATATCTTGCAGGGTGTATCAAAGTCAATACCATGTTGAAATACACAAAGGCAAAACAATCTAATGAAGCTTTCAAGAAGAACTGATCAAGCAAGCTTCAAGACATAAAAACAAAGGCTCAAGCTCAAGTCAAAGACTCTACTTCAAGACAAGATTTAAGTGCTTCAAATATTTTGTAAAAAGTGTCTTGTAATATTGTAATTTTCATTCTTTGAGTCTTAGAAACTTGTAATAGCCTTCTCACACATACTCACACATATTTTAAATAATCTGAGTGTTTTACAAAATTAAAAGGTCAAAACAAGCTTGAATAAGTTCAGCTGTTGAGTACCAGTCGACCGTTCCTTGGAACCAGTCGACTGTCATAGTACGAAACTGTCTAAACTCATACAAGCTCTGGCTAGTCGACAAATTATGATAACCCAGTCGACTGTTCAAGCCGTTTCGATAGTTTTCTGATTTTAAAACTTATTTTTCAAAATCAAATCTTTCTACTACCGTTGTATGGCAGTTGGGATTCAACCTCTCAATGTTCAAACGTCTCTAACTCTATAAAAAGAGTATAGAGATAATTTGGCAAAGGTTCACAACATCTCCAAGCATTTCTTTAAGTTTCAAGCTTTTGTTTTCAACAAGAACCAGTCTTTCAAAAGCATACAAACTCTAAGTCTTGGTTCTCTAAAATTCAGTCTAGTATAACATCGAATTCGTTTTAGACTGATTTCATAAGTTAACCTAATAGCCACTATACAAAAGCACAAATCACAAACAAGGCTATAGGTTTTTGTAAACTCTTTTTATTGTTGTTTTACACTCTCGGGTTGTGAGAGTGGTCCTCTCGGTTGGAGAGTATGGCTCTTAGTTGTATAGTCGGTTTTTCACTCTTGGGTGTAGAGGGGTTTGCTCTCTCTAGTGGTGAGAGAGGTTTACGGGTTTGACATAGTTGTTGTCAAAACGCCGTAGGGTATTCTTGTACTTTTTCAAGAATAGTGGAAAACCTCAAGTGGGTTGCTTGGAGACTGGATGTAGGTCGGGAGGACTGAACTAGGATACATCGCTGTGTACTCTGTGCTTGACTCTCTGTGGTGGTTGTATTTTCTCAACTTGCATTTCTATTTTTCTGTGTTTTATTCATAAACTTGTCTGATAAGTAGACTGAAGTTCCACTATAAGTTGACTAATCAGACTTGTATAAATATTCTTCTTTTCTGACGCTACAGTCGACTATACTTCATTTTTTTAGTCGACTGGATAGTACGAAAAGTTCAAGTTCTTAATTTTTTTTTATACAACACTATTCACCCCCCCTAGTATTATTTGCCTTGCCTACAGGATCGAACAGACTGGGTGCAGAAGCCCATCTATTATGCCATCAAGGTCTTGCACGATGCCGAGGTTCAATATCCCAGAACAGAAAAGGTTGTCTACACATTGGTGATGGCTGCACGGAAACTCTGATCCTACTTTCAGGCCCACTTCGTCCGCGTCCTTATGGATCAGCCTCTGAAAGCAGTCATCGACAAGCCCGAGAACTCTGGCCGCTTAATCAAATGGTCAATCGAGCTTAGCCAGCATGACATGAGCTACCATCCTCGGGCGGCCATCAAACGCCAGACTCTCATAGAATTTATTACCGAATGCACCATCCCCGAGTCCCTAGAAATTCAGGAGGACGCCCCAGAATGGGACTTCTACGTGGACGGATCATCAAGCGAGGTGGGGAGCAGAGCTGGTCTCATCCTTAGGGGCCCCGACGACTTCGTCCTCAATATTCTCTTAGACTCAATTTTCTGGCCACGACCAACGATGCAGAATATGGAGCCTTGATTGCGGGACTCACACTGGCCTACCGGCTGGGGCAAGACGAATACGGGTCTTCAGTGATTCCCAGCTCGTGGTCAATCAGATCACCGGGGAGTACGAAGCCCGCGACCTCAGGATGACCCGGTACCTGGCACGCATAAAACAGCTCCTGGAGCTCTTCGAGCTGACAGAAGTCAAACGGATCCTAAGAGAACAAAACTGCCACACCAACTCCTTGTCCAAACTCGCATCGTCATCCCTCGGAGGATTAGACCGCACTGTCCTAGTCGAGGTCCTCCTCAAACTCAACATCGAAGAACCTGAAGTCCTTTGCCTTGCCTCTGGCGAGCAAGCCGCTAGATGGATGGATCCAATCCGAAAGTTCCTGACCAACGGTGGGCTACCTCAGGCACGTGCCACGGCACAGACCATAAAATCTGGTCCGAGAGATTCACCCTAATTGAGGACGTGCACTTCAAGTGCTCCTACACGAAGGCTGAGTGGAGACCTTATCTCCATTGGCTAAAACCCGATGAAGCTAAGTATGCCTTGAAGGAGCTATACGAAGGGATTGGGGGATGTCACATGAGTAGCAGATCGCTGGCCCAAAAAGCGCTCAACCATGGCTACTACTGGCTCACTATGCTGCAAGATGCTGAGGATCTGGTAAAAGGGTGCGACCCCTGCCAAAGGTTCTCTCCCATCAGACGCTCGCCCCAAGCAGAACTGAAGTCGCTCGCCAACCCTACCCCCTTTGCCATGTAGGGGATGGACCTGGTCAGCCCCTTTCCATAGGCGACCGGTCAAAGGCGATTCCTCATCGTGGCTGTCAACTACTTCACTAAGAGGGTCGAGGAAGAATCTCAAGCCACGATCACGGAGCATCAAGCCCAACAATTCTTCTGGAAGCACATCGTCTGTCGGTTCAGGATCCCGCGTGTGCTAGCCACTGATCACGGTACCCAATTCGCCAGCAAAAAATTTCGAAAGTTTTGTGAAGACCTCGGCATTCAGCAGCGCTTCTCGTCGATCTCTCACCCCCAATTAAGCAGCCAAGCGGAAAATGCCAACCGGCAAATTCTTGACGATCTTAAAAAATGACTAGACCAATCCCCCAAGGATTTATGGGTCGAAAAGTTATCAAGCATCCTCTGGTCACACCGGACTACAAAGAGAATCCCGACTGGCGAGTCCCTGTTCAACCTAGCATACGAAATCGAGGCGGCCATCCCTCTGGAAGTCAGCTTCCCCTCGCCTAGGTACATGGGCTTCAACGAGAAATCAAACTCAAGCGACCTCAGGGCAAACCTGAACCTCACTGACGAAGTCTGGGAAAGATCCACCATCAGGTGGGCCATATACCAGCAGCGAGTTGAGAGGCTTTACAACAAGAAAGTCCGTCCAAGAAAGTCCGCCCGACCAACATCAAGGAAGGGGACCTCATACTCAGAAAGCTAGCAATCTCCCAGCCCACGGCCAGGGGCAAGCTCGCCCCCAATTGGGAAGGCCCATATAATCCCAAGTGGTACGTCCCGGTACTTACCGGCTCGAAGACCTGGGGGGTAGGATGGTTAAGCGGCCCTGCAATGCAGAGCATCTTATTATGTAACACCCTGAATTCCAAATAAGTCTGAATTCGAAGTTCCACAGGATGTTTACACTTCACTTTGTAGAATTTTACAAGGAATTTAAAACTTTTTATACAACAATGTTTACATCAACGCAGCGAAAATAAATTACAACATGATACATGATTAAAATAACAGTTGAAACATTTCTTTAAGGAGTATTCCTTCTTTAGTCCTTTCATTCATTTTATCCTGCATAGAAACTATAGGCACGTCAGTTGCATACAACGACGCTAGGATATAATACATCAATTTCTCTTACTTGGAAAGCACACACTTGATCACAAACAAAGCTAAGGGGGACTATCTTATTGATGTCGTGTGTGAATGTACACTTAGTCTTAAATGTTGTTACTTATTATTTCATGACACTAATGCACACTTGTTCGAACTTATGCATCGCATTCTACATAAATCCGAGGGCAAACCCTTAACCGTACTTCATCTTGTAAGGTTGAATCCATCGTTATGAGTTTAACTACTACGCTAACTACGGTAAGTATCCTAGATGTTTTATGAGTTACGAGCCCATGCCCAGACAGCCTGGAGGGGAATCCCACGTCATGACATGACCCATCATGCAAACAACCTATGGACAATTCGCCTTCGTCATGGAACGATGGCACTGCGTAGTCACCAAGCACCCCACAAGCATCGCCACGGTCCGATAATTCCAGAGATGTATCCACGTCATGACATGACGCATCATGCAGATAGCCTGTGAACACTCTCACACCGTAGATCCGAGCCCCTCATACTTGTATTTTCCTCTTACTTTCATCACATCTTCAATATAGTGTAGCCCTTAGATATTTGAATCATGAATAAATTAACACCCTAGAGTTAGTGTTACGTTTACACCGGTCTTAAACATCGTTTGTTAACCACGACCTTTGTTAACCACGACCCAATCTTGGTCTTTTATTACAACATTTCTCTTCAAAATTTCATTCATGCCGATGTAAGGACTTAGCTAAACTCTAGTTTTTAACATCTTTTCATGCTCAACAAAAATGAGTGTTTATACTCACAAAATTCCACATTTCATCATGATTTCACTTTCCATGCACACTTGCATATATTAAACATCAAATTTCATTTATTAACTTACTCAAATTTTCCATGTCGAAATCTCAATATTGATCTCTACACAAAATTCTTTACATTCAAAATCTTCCTTTTCTTTAATTATTCAAAGTCATATTCTAAGAAAATTTATCAAGTTCTTCTTCCCAAAATTACTTCTAATTCTCATTATAATATGTCAAATATTGTAGAAATAATTTTTTATGAAGTCTAGGTAATTTAAGAAGAATATTAGAATTTTTCCCAATTTTTTACACTCTTAAAAACTCTTACATATCAAAAATATCAAAAAAATTTTAAAAAAAGGACAGTGGTCGAATTCGAACCCAAGACCAACGCCTCTGCCCAGCTACAGTAACAGACCCAAAACGCACCCGAAGACCAAGAGTCCAAGAGTGACTAACTGCTATAAGGTGAACTCGATTTACATTTAAATATGTTTTCGGTGATTTGATTTAAAATCCAAATTTACTAAAACAGAGCCCTTTCAAGACTCGAACCCATGAATACTGTTACTGTACACAGCGCCCTGACTTCACACCGAAAGCCAGTATGCCCAAATTCACTTTCTGTTATACTCATGAGTTAAAATTGCTTTACTCTACTAATCTGTATCTAACTCCTTCATTAATAAACTCGATTTCTCAATCAAATTGTACTTATTTAAAATCTAGATCTTTTCCAGAATGTGTTCTTTTGAAAAACAGTATAGTATATTTGTTTAGATTTACAAAATTCTCATTTTTAACAACATAATAGAACTATTCCTCCTATTTCTTTTGAGAAAATGAAACATTAGTGTATTTGTTGACATTGAAATTTCTTGTATTGATAAATCTTTTATCTACTTATTCACACATTTATTCACAATGTTTTTGTACAATTTTTTCTCATTCTTTAACATAGTTAATTCTCTTAAGTTAATTTTATCTTTTACAAAACTAATTCATTTTCTTATGATTCTAAGAGACAACATATTTGACAATCAAGTGAATATAATACTGTTCATACAATATAATTAAAAATTAACACTTATTGTAACTTTCTATACTAATTAATTGATTTCATAATCTATGGGTGTTATTTTACATTCTACAATTCATTCACAAACACAATTCTCATACAAGCATGGTTCACTAAATTATATATTCTAGCATGAAAATATATTAATAAAGCATCATGATAAATCTTAGTTAACTAATCTCAATCCATTTTACTAATTTTCTCATATAGAAAAACAAGAGTTTTCTCTTTTTCTTACTAGTCTTTTCAAGCAATTATATGGCAAATTTTGCAATTTTCTCTAGCATGTTCATAAAATTAACCTATTAGTATGATATCTACATTAGAAGTAGAGAAATTGCCCACCTCTTTGGACAAACAATGAAAACTCCTAAAGAAAACTCCTTGAAAGCACGATTGTCTTCCCTTCTCCTCCTAGCTTGTGCAAAATCCGGGCTCCTCCTCCTAGCAAGAACTCGAGCCTTCTCCTCCTCTTTCTTGCCGGCCTTCAATGAACAAGAGCACAACTCTCTTTCTTTCTCTCACACAATTTTCTTCTCTCAATATTCTTCTCACAATGCCTTTTTCTATCTTTCTCTTTAAAATTTTCTCAGTGTAAGTGATAAAGAATGACAATGGAGGGGTATTTATACACATCTCAAGAGCAAATGAAAGGTTGAGATGAGTTTGGATGAAGGGCTAAGATACATTTGGGAGTTAGAAGAACCACCCATTATCAAGCAACCAACTCTCCACTCTCTCCATCTCCCCCACTCCAAGCATGGTCGGCCTCCCTCTCTTTGACCCATTGCACGTGCATGTGCAATGCACGAGCCATCACATGCACACCTAGTTATTCATTTAATTGTTAATTAATTTGTTACATGATCATGTCTACCATACAAGTTATCTTAATTAATAATAGAATTAATTAGTGGGCTACTTAGGTGGGCTAAAATCCATGAGCTCTTAATTAATTAATTAATTTTATTTTGGGTGGGCTAGAATTAAGCTATTAGGCCTAAGAATTAATAATAAATAATAATAGGCTTTTTAAAAGAGAATGAAAAAATGTTTGTACATGACATTAAAATAATTTTTAAAGCCAAAAACACAAATTAATTTGCACGTGCGAAACACATAAAAACAAAGGAAAAATTTTATATTTAATTATTTGAAAATTCAGAATGTTACATATTAAGTTCTATGAGAGGCCATAAGCACTGGCGGAGACGTCTGTGGCGGTAATAGGCGCCACGCCTCTTGTATTTTTAATATGCGCTACGCATTGTTGTATTTTGTACCCAAGTATTGGATAAAAGCAACGAAATTTCTTTTCAAAATGTGTAAACATGTCAAAAATCTAACATTGAGCAAGCTACAGGCTTTCGCTCAAGTTCTCGTCGCTCGGCTTGGACCTCACCCCCTATGAGAGATTTCTCAATCTCTCGCGTCCTCGGTGCTCGGCCCTAACTTCGAGCAAGCCATAAGCTTTCGCTCAAGTTCTCGGCGCTCGGCCCTAACCTCAAGCAAGCCACAGGCTTTCGCCGAAGTTCGCTCAAGTTCTCAGTGCTCGGACCTAACTTCGAGAAAGCCACAGGCTTTCGCTCAAGTTCTCAGCGCTCGACCCTAACCTCGAGCAAGCTACAGATTTTCGCAAAAGTTTGCTAAAGTCCTCGGCGCTCGACCCTAACCTCGAGCAAGTCACAGGCTTTCGCTCAAGTTCTCTGCGCTCGGCCCTAACCTCGAGCAAGCCACAGGCTCTCGCTCAAGTTCTCGCCGCTCGCTACCTGTAAAAGTTTTGATTCGAATTAGGGTCCTCGCCATCAGCAAGGACCCCAAGCTCCCACGCACCAGTTAGTCTTCCTTCCACCTGCTGACAGTCAGGGAGAGAGCAGTCGTTATCACCGCTACCCCTATTTGTCTGAGGGTGATAGGAGCACCACCAGCATTCAGAGCTCACAACAAGGCGGAAAGCGAGAAAGGGTGGGGGAGGGTTTATATAGCCCAGGAGGAGACACATTTATGGCATGGGAAAATGGAGCATCGCCATGCGCATTTATGGTATAGGAAAATGGAGCGTCGCCCTGCACATTTATGGCATGGGAATACGAAGCGTCACCCTACGCATTAACGATAAGAAAACAGACTGCCCCCACGTGCATTCATGGCATCGAAAGACGAAACTGCATCAAAACGAGGTATTTCTCAATCTCTTATGTTCTCGCCACTCGGCTTGGACTTCGAGCAGGCAGCCAGCTTTCTACAAGCTGCTCGACGCTCGGCACGACTTGTGCCCACCAAACGAGGAATTTCCCAATCTCTAACGTCCTTGCCACTCGGCTTGGACTTCGAGCAGGCAACCAGCTTTCTACAAGCTGCTCGACGCTCGGCATGACCTATGCCCACCAAACGAGGGATTTCCCAATCTCTTACATCCTCGCCACTATGCTTGGACTTCGAGCAAGCAGCCAGCTTTCTACAAGCTGCTCGGCGCTCGGCACGACTTGTGCCCTCTAAACGAGGGATTTCTCTATCTCTCAAAGTCCATACCACTCGGCTCGGACTCCTATACTAACGAGGGATTTCTCTCTCAAAGTCCATGCCACTCGGTTCGGACTCCTATACTAACGAGGGACTTCTCTATCTCTCAAAGTCCTTGCCACTTGGCTCGAATTCCTATACTAACGAGGGATTTCTCTCTTAAAGTCCATGCCACTCGGCTCGGACTCCTATACTAACGAGGGACTTCTAAATCTCTCAAGTCCCCAGTACTCGGCGTGATAAAGATTGGCGCAATCCTGTGTTCATGGATCAACCAGCAAAGCTATGAGATTTCCTTTATTAAAAACATATGAAAGTACATTAGTACGGCATGCCGGACTGCATGAAGGGGAATACAACGAAGTTAAGAACTACTAAAAGCTCGGTTACGCCTCGGTACGGGGGGTCGTCGGGTCAACACAAACCAGATCAAGGCCAATCGAGCGCGTTTGCTCACCCACGACATCAGGATCCTTGGGAGAAGCTATGGTGGAAGCTCCGACAACCAAACTTTGAGCATCACCCAGCCTCAGCGGTTGCTCCAACCTTAGGGTCGAAGACGGACCACCTTCGGAAGGCCAACCGCCCCCAAAGGAACGAGTTTGGGATTCTCCCATCCCGAGCACCCCTCGCAACCATCGGATTTCTAATTCCTTCTCCACTATCACTTCACAAAGGAACGACTCCGGAGAAGGATGTTGAATGGAAGCAAGAGACCTCGACCATCTGGATTCCGCGCCTGCTAGACCTCGGTCGCAAATCGCCTTCTTCAGGTGAGCCGATTCCAAACCTAGCTCTTTCAACTTATTCATGAAATATGTTAGGGCCGCCTTACGGTTCCTAGCTTCTTTGTGATGGCATGCCAGACGGTCCCTAAGGCGATCAAGCTCGGTAATCTGCCATATGAAAATAAAATCATTCCGAGCCTCATAGACTTGCCCAAAATCACAATAAAAAGGTTGGCCCCATAAAGGTTTTTCATTCATTTCAAAAAATGGTACAAAAAGTGCAGTGGCCAGTTCGCTTTCGGCGAGTACACAAAATGTAATACCCCAGATCTGGCAGCAAATAGTCGACTGGTTGGATTAGCAGTCGACTGGTCTGCGCGGATTTGAGAATTTGAGATTGAGATTGAAAAATATAGTCCCACATGGGAAGTATACAAAAACTAATTTGAGTATAAATATAATTGCCTATGATCAAGAGTCACTAATTCGGTTAACCACCTTCTGAGAGGCAGCCTGTGGTGGGCAGTTGTACTACATAGTATCTAATTTGTATTTCTAAAAATATTAAAAATTGTCTGAGTATTGAGGCGGGGCGTTACAAATGGTATCAGAGCCGACTTTCGACACCGAGTGTAGAAGAGGGCCTATGATCTAGTTCACGGCAGGGAGATGATTCTCCGGATAGGCAGGGTGCATTTGTATGTACCGGGTGTTTCTACACATTTCGTGAGATCAAGGACTATTCTACAACGGCTAGAAAGGCGGATCCTACACTAGATGTGTGTCCCGTACTCAGCGAGGACGCTGATTTCTAAAGGTGGGGTGTATATAATACCCCAGGTTTTCGACGAACAGTCGACTGGTGGTTTGAGCAGTCGACTGCTACTGAATGACGTGTACGTGAGGTACACAGGATTTGTAAAGGGATTTGAAAAATATAGTCCCACATGGAAAGTATACAAAAACTAATTTGAGTATAAATATAATTGCCTATGATCAAGAGTCACCAATTCGGTTAACCACCTTCTGAGAGGCAGCCTGTGGTGGGCAGTTGTACTACATAGTATCTAATTTGTATTTCTAAAAATATTAAAAATTGTCTAAGTATTGGGGCGGGGCGTTACACAAAAAAGAAAAAACAAGAAAGCTAGTGCTGAGGGGAGTGAGGCACCTCTTCATTCCCCGTGGCTTCTACCTCGGGCTCGGCGGCCCGCTACTCCTCCTCCCCTTCATTTCCCCCGGGGGTCGGTGGGGCCTCGTCAAATTTCATGGAGTAATGGAAGTCCTCCAAGTCGCACTAGGGGTACCGGCGAAGCATGTGCTCGATGGCGTGGTTGCAGGTCGTGTTTTGTGACACGATCACCTTGTCCATTGCGGCGACCCTAACCTTTTGGAGCTTCCTCTCGATCTCTGCCTCCACCTTCTTCTTCCTCCAAGCCTGACACTCGGTCAATGAGGTTACTTCCACACAGAGGGCCCGTTCCCGAGACGTGGAGGCGTTGAGCTGCAGCTTAAGATCCTTCATTTCTTGCTCATACCGTTGAGCATTCCTTACTTCACACTGGAACTGATGGGCGTGAAGCCTCCTCGGCTCGGCTCCTACGATCATGCCTACAAACGGGGGGCCAACACTTAGAAGTTTTCAGGACAAATTATAACAAAATCTTTCGAATTTCCTTAAATACTTATCACCATGTCGGCCTGAGCCCATCGCATATAACACGACTTGGTCGTCTTGGTGGCAAATCTCTCCCGGTCGCGTGGCATGGCAAGGTACCCCACTGCCTCTACTTCTATGGGCCTTGTGGAGACCTGATTTTGATGACTACAACACAATACACATATCTTCTATTTTATATATCTCTTGCAGTGTGTACTCAATGATTTCTAGGCTCAAGATAGAGCTACAAGACAAATAAGCTTTCAAGACTCAAGATCAAGATACAAGACATAGATTATTCATAGCTTCAAAGATTCTCAAAGTGGTCAGCTAAAGAATAAGTGATCGGAACAAAAGAGTGTCTTGTAAATTTATTGTAATATTTGATTTGTCTTAGGAAATTTGTAAAAGCCTTGATACACATACTCACACATCCCCTAGGATTAAAATAAAGATTATTAAAAATCAAAATGTCAAATTCAAGTTTGTCTTAGTTCAGCTGTCAAAGTACCAATCGACTTACTTTGATAAGCAGTCAACTGTTCAAGTACGAAACAAACTGAGCTTACTCAAGCTCTGACCAGTCGACTCCCTTGGCAACCCAGTCGACTGTTCGAGCTATTTTGATAGTTTTCTGAAGTTTAAAATTTGATTTTCAAACTCAAACTTTTTCTGCCGTTTGTTGGCAGTTGATGAACCTTTTTCCAACGTTCTTGGAGTTCTTACTCTATAAATAAAGTTTAGAATGAACTTGAAAAAGGTTACCCCCATTGTTTTAATCAAGTCTTTACTTATTTTTGTGAAAAAGAACTCAAGCTTTCAAGTACTCTGATTCTCTAGACTTGGTTCTCTAATTTCAGTCTTGCATAACTAAGATTAAGTTCAAAACTGCGATTAGAAGTTGACCTATAGGCTCTATACAAAAAGCCCACTCAAAAATCAAGGCTTTAGGTGTTGTAATCTTCATTTTTTTGTTGTTCACTCTCGGGTTGTGAGAGTGGTTCTCTTGGTGTAGAGTCAGTGTCACTCGAGGTTGTAGAGTGGGGTCTTGCTCTTTTTAGTGGTAAGAGAGGTCTACGAGTTTGGCATAGTTGTTGCCAAAGGTCTAGGGTATTCTTGTACTTTTTCAAGAATAGTGGAAAATCTCAAGTGGGTTGCTTGGGGACTGGATGTAGGTCGGGAGGACCGAACCAGGATATATTGCCGTGTTAGCATTGTTGATTCTCTGTGGTTTGAATTCTCTAACTTGCAATTTTAATTTTGCTGCACTTTATTGTAATCTGTGTCTGATCAGTCGACTGGTTTATGTATTAAGTCGACTTAACAGACTCGTTGTTCTATTATCTTTTATCTGGCATTTCAGTCGTCTGGCTTTTCGCTTCAAATCGACTTAACAGTTGTGCCAAGTTTAAATTATTATTTATTTTTTACATAACAATATTCACCCCGCCCCCCCTAGTGTTACTTGCCTTGCATATAGGATCCAACACTTCGGTCAGAGAGTTAGCCACTTTCACCGACCAGTTGGGTGCCCACAGTAAGAGCCCCGCCTCGCCAACCATCTCTTGCACCGATGGCTTCAGGGGCGGGATGCCCTTCGATAGCAACTCCGCAACCTTAAGACTGCAAGAGCTCGGCACCGACTTTGCCGCAGAGGGGGTCCCCGGCACTCGGGGAGCTTTCGCCTTCCTGGGCCTCAGGTCCAAAGTCCCCTCCGAGCTGTCATGCGGCAGCATCCTCTTGTGCTTGGACTGGCTGGCGGCCTTTTTCTCCATCTCGGCCTCCTCCTCTTGATCGCCTCATCGTCCATAAATGCGAAGAAAAAATCTAAATTATGAGAACGAAGGAAAAAATATGGCAGGAAAAAGGAACAAAAGACATACAAGGATCTGCAGGGCTCAGTCCGATCCGGGCTAGGTGCCTCTCTTGGACGGACAGCCACAGAATACTCTTGCCCCCAGTGAACCGTTTCACGTCGACCCACTTCTCCTCTGTTAACTCCTTCCCTCTTGGTGGCTTCAGGTTCGGTCGATAGAACGCCCACGTGGTCGGGATATGCCAAGGGGTCGGACTCCTGATGATGAAATACTTGTTTTTCCACCCTTGATAGAATCCGGGTGACCATGAACGACCCTGTTATGAGGATGGGGGAGATGTAATATATACACTCGTGCATCGACGACGAACACACGCCAAGATCAGCTCGGAAGTACTTCAGCTTCAGCGGCACTCTTCTCTTCTCGCTGAACAGAATATAACACACCAGCTATTTCCAAGAGTTGGGCCCAAACTGCATAGGGCATAGACCGGCCCAGTTCAGGACCTCCTTTATGAACGGGTGTAAGGGCAGCATCAACCCCGAGTCGAAAGCATCCACTGGGAACATGCAGAACTAGACAGACAGAGTGTCTGGAGGTCGGATCCTGGGGTTCGACACCATCAACTCATACTCTAAAGGAATGAAGTATCTCGCCCTTATCACGGGAAGGTCGGTGTTGTCCACCGAGCTCTTCTCCTCATCGATCTTCAGCTTCGGTCGGCTTGGTGAGGAGGGTTATACCCCATACCGAATGATGTCCTCCAGATCATCCGGGTACGTCCTGATCGAAAGTGGTTGCGAGAGATAGGGAGCGTCTAACCCATGCTTCGGGAAGAATTCATATGGTTCTTTCGGGCTGCTTGGAAGGGTCCACTTTAACTTTGCCTTCCGAACGACCTTCGGGGCAAAAGGCTCGGTTTGAGGCCCCGGTGAAGTACCGTCCTCCTCCGCATCTTCGCCCTCTTCCTCTTCTCCGTTGCTATTATCATCCACCTCCCCTCCTCCAACCGCTTCCACCTCTTCCACACTATCCTCGGAATCACTCGACTCGGGCCAAAAGGCTCGGTTTGAGGCCCTGATGAAGTACCGTCCTCCTCCGCATCTTCGCCTTCTTTCTCTTCTCTGTTGCTATTATCATCCACCTCCCCTCCTCCAACCGCTTCCACCTCTTCCACACTATCCTCAGAATCACTCGGCACCACAACGGAAGGTTTGCGAATGTGGAGCGACACGTGGTTGTACACCCTTGTCCTATCTTCAAAGCCCTCCGAACAAGAAGAGTCGCTGGCATGATCGACACTGCCCGAACCAGACGTAAAGGCCGAAGAGTTGGACTGAGCCATCGGCATAATGAAAAAGTTATTAACCCGTTTCGCCTATCGAAGAGTACGCCTGAAAAATTCACCGCCGATTACTGGACAGAACCTAGAGAGAAAATCTCTGGGAGTTAGCGAGAGAGAAGGCAAAGTGAGAAATGAGATGGGGGTGGCGGCATATCTAAGCAAGGGAAAATGCCTCGAATTTCACAAAACCATCTCAACCCTCAGATCTTGATCCAACGGTGGATAACATCCACACGCCTCGATTCCCACAACCAATGACGTCACAAGCTTACGTGATGGGCACGTGCCAATCATGGCCCACAAACCGTGATGTCAGCTGGCTTTCTCTCAAGTACAGCTCGCTCGACGCTCGGCAGGAACCTCGAGCCACCTACTAGCTTTCTCTTAAGTACAGCTCGCTCGATGCTCGGTGTGAACCTCGAGCCACCTACTGGCTTTCTCTTAGGTACAGCTTGCTCGACGCTTGGCAGGAACCTCGAGCCACCTACTGGATTTCTATCGAGTTCAGATCGCTCAACGCTCGGCGTAACCCTCGAGCCACCCATTTGCTTTCTATCGAGTTCAGATCACTCGACGCTTGGCGTGACCCTCGAGCCACACACTGGCTTTCTATCGAGAACAGCTCGCTCGATGCTTGGCGTGAACCTCGAGCCACCTACTGGCTTTCTATCGAGTTTAGATCGCTCGACGCTCGACGTGAACCTCGAGCCACACACTGGCTTTCTATCGAGTTCAGATCACTCGACTCTCGGCGTGAACCTCGAGCCACACACTGGCTTTCTCTCAAGTATAGTTCGCTCGACGCTGGCAGGAACCTGAGCCACTGACTGGCTTTCTATCGAGTTCAGCTCGCTCGACGCTCGGCGTGACCCTCGAGCCACCTACTGGCTTTCTATCGAGTTCAGCTCGCTCGTTGCTCATCATGAACCTCGAGCTACCTACTGGCTTTCTCACAAGAAAAGCTAGCTCGACGCTCGGCATAAACCTCGAGCTACCTGCTGGCTTTCTCTCAAGTACAGCTCGCTCGACGCTCGGCATGACCCTCAAGCCACCTACTGGCTTTCTATCGAGTTCAGCTGGCTCGATGCTCGGCATGAACCTCGAGCCACCTACCGACTTTCTCACAAGAACAACTCGCTCAACGCTCGGCATGAACCTCGAACTACCTACTGGCTTTCTCTCAAGTACAGCTCGCTCGACGCTCGGCCTGACCCTCGAACTACCTACTGGCTTTCTCATAAGAATAGCTCGCTTGACACTCGGCATGAACCTCGAGTCACCTACTAGCTTCTAACAAGTACAGCTCGCTCGACGCTTGGCATGAACCTCAACCACTTACTGGTTTTCTCACAAGAACAGCTCGCTCGACGCTCGGCGTGAACCTCGAGCTACCTACTGGCTTTCTCACAAGAACAGCTCGTTCGACGCTCAGCATGAACCTCGAGACACCTACTGGCTTTCTCACAAGAACAGCTGACTCGATGCTCACCGTGAACCTTGAGCCACCTACTGGCTTTCCCTCAAGTACAGCTCGTTCGACGCTCAACGCTCGACGCTCGACATGACCCTCGATCCACCTACCGGCTTTCTCTCAAGTTCAGCTCGCTCGACGCTCAGCGTGAACCTCGAGCCACCCACTGGCTTTCTATCGAGAACAGCTTGCTCGATGCTCGGCATGCACCTCGAGCCACCTACTGGCTTTCTCTCAAGTACAGCTCGCTCGACGCTCGGCATGAACCTCGAGCTACCTACTGGCTTCCTATTAAGTTCAGCTCGCTCGACGCTCGCCGTAACCCTCGAGCCACCTACTGGCTTTTCTCTCAAGTTTAGCTCGCTCGACGCTCCGCGTGAACCTCGAGCCACCCACTGGTTTTCTCTCAAGTATAGCTCGCTCGACGCTCTACATGAACCTCAAGCCACCTCTGGCTTTCTATCAAGTTCACAACGCTCAACGCTCGGCATAAATCTCGCACTGCCTCCTAGCCTCCCATCAGAAAGTGCCTCGCTCAGCGTGCTCAGCATCGACCCTCCTAGCTCGATGCTTGCCACCGACCCCTCATGCTCGTCGCTCGACACTGATTTCAATCAGGATGTATACCATGCTAGGCTCGGAACTTCTATCCCAAACATAGTTCCCAGGGGCCCACCATCTCATCTTCACGAAAACATCCCCTCCTCTCCTCACACGAGGGCAAAACTACTCCTCAACGGCTGTTGCACACAGCCCTCTAGGAGTGGGGGGCTTATAATGTGGGTATAGTTGACGTGGCCCAATCAGGACCGTCGGATCTCCTCAGATTTTGTTCATCCCATATCATCAGGTAAACTGGTCCAACGGGCCTTCTATCACCTCAGGCTCACAGACAAACGAGTCTAACCCGGGCCGTTATGGTTATATATCTGTTTGCCTCTGCCTATAAATACCAGACCCCCTCCTCACTTTTGAAGGTAATCTTTCTTCTCCACTTGAACCCTAGCTGCTCAGTCTCTTTTCCAGCAACTAACTAAATCGTCGGAAGGTCTGTCGCCGGAATTTCTCCCTATGTTTCTAGGTCTTTTGCAGGTACCCCGGGCGTCCGAGCTCTAGCAACTCTTCCAAGCCGACCTCCAGGAACTGACCCGAGCCGAGGTCGAGATTCGTCCATTCCACTTCACAGATTATAAGAACTCACACCTGTTGCTCCCGCACAGAAAACAAGCAGCATCTATATCCAAAACAAGATCTGAAACTGTAAAACTAGTTTGATCAGATACTATAAAAGAAGGGGGGTTCTGTCCATTAATCACCGGGAAATATTCACCTAAATGTATAGATTCCTATTTTTATTCCTCATATACAAATGAACAAGATTAGCACGGTAACAACCTTTACCAGAGAAGTATGGACAATGACAATAATTATTGCACTTGTTGGAATGACACAACAGATTATTTATTTTGGCTCTGACATCGTGAATTAGTTGGACACGGATGGGGATATATAATAATAATCGGAATCTCATCCACTAGTCTTGCTACCGTGCCTTAGGTATTACATCTATCTATATAATAAAATACAAAGAAATCTATCAAGTGGCTCTCGTTCAATAAAGTTGAAATTAATGGTTCGGATCTAACCTCACAAAATATATTTTCCCGCCCAAAAGTTTTCTCCCAAAACTCAAAATCAAATCCCCAAAACAACTCCTTTTTTATTTATTTATTTCTCTCTCTCTCTCTCATTCTCTCTCTATTTAGAAATTAATATTTTCAGATTTCAGGTTTGTAAATTTTCAGATTTTTATACATTTTTTTATTGCTCATGTTACATTGAAAATAGCAAATATCTCATCAACAGTTAAATTTTATCATTTTCCACACTCAAAGTTCTAAGAAGTTGGATTTTACACCCCCATTTATAATTATTTTTCAACATATACTAATGGAAACATAGACTTTTATTTACAACTAATTATTGTTTACTATTCAAACTTGAACTACGTAATTGTTGTTTTACTGTTTACAAGACTTTCATATGTTGTATCTTCCGAAGACATGTCGTAGGCACGAGCCCACGGGCAAATCTAGTTATTTTATAAGTTACCATCAACTTATCATATCAGAACTACCAAGACAAGGTTGTTAGAAACAATAAATTATTTTAAGTCCCTTTACAGGGTCTAGTTTCTTCAAAATAAACAAATTATGCCATAGATTTTCATTCAAACTTTTTCTTAATCAAACATAATAAGAAGATTAGATCTTGACAATAATAAACACTATATCCTGACAATAATAAATCATTTTGTTGAAAGATTAAGATGATTCTTTCCTTATAGAAAGGTAAAAGACTTACATACCTTTCTTCGAGTTGCATACCTCTCTTCGAGCCGTTGCACTGATAACGTGTTATGAAATGAGAGAGATGGAGAGATGTAGCCGCAAATCCATTACCTATCACTCTTTATTCATAATATATATATAGGGAGAAAGTTAGGGTTAGGGTGTGGTAGTGGACTTGGGCCATCACCTGAATAGGTGAGCTTAGGCCACCATCTTAATAGATGGAGATCCACCTAATTGGTGGTCACTATTTCATAAACATTATCAAATTTAAGATCATACTATGTCAAATTTTTTTACTTTAAAATATATATTTATTAAGACGTGCATTGATATGTAAATTATTAGTAAATTTTAAAGAAGTGATGCATATCTCTTTTATACAATTTAAGAGTTATAATTATAATAATTATTTTTATAACTAAAAGGTACATTGATGCATGTATCAATATTTTTTTTATTTAAAAAATTTATAGATATTTGACCCAAATTAAAGAAAAATTATACATGTAACAGAAGGGCATTATAGGGTTTCCCCCCAAAATCGGCCACTTTTTTAAACTAATTTCAAAACAAGTTACATTCGAAACTAATTCTCAAAATAGACCAATGCAATATCCAACTGCGACCTCTTTGATTTCGATGTTGTTGCTGCTGAATTCGGGTGTGGGGGCAATAGATGGGATTTGTAGGTTCGTGAGGAACTCACACCAGTTGACCCCTTCTTCTTCCTTGGTGATTTGTTGTCTCCTTGGTGCTCCCTTGAGACCTGCACAAACATTCGAGACACCGGGATGGATCCTGGCGATGAACCCTCCGACGATCAAGTCAATACACAGAAAAAGTTAAGGAAAAAGAGCTCAAGTGTGCAAAGTGTGATCACCTTTAATAGTAGGAGGTAAAGGGGGGTTTTATAGTCGCCATGGGGATCCTTTTCAGGATGAGGGTAGATCCCTACTTTCCGGTGTGGCTGGTTGGGGTTGGTTACAACCATCCCCATAAGATAGGGACAAACTAGGATTTGTTCCTATCCTGTTGGACTGGTTCCTAGTGGGTTGAGACTCGTTCTCTGTCTACCAGATCCGTCCATGGGCTAGCGGGTACAAGAGAAGAGGCCTGGTGCCCGATTCGAACCCGTCTGTAGATGAAATTACCATCCTGCCCCTACGACTTCAAGATTCGTGCCCACTTTGAACGGTTCCACTTTACCCCCATTTTTAGCCATATCACGAGCCCCCCACTCCCAAAGACTGTGTGTTACAGCCTTGTGGGAGTAGTTTTGTTGTTTTAATGGCGTAAAGGGCTTTATCGGAGTTCTCAACGGGTGTTCGAATCTTGTCTGAGGGGTGATGTTGCTCTTCTGAGCTGGTAGCATGCTCAGAGTGGCTTCTAGGTTGCTCTGGGTCTTTGGTGATTTTCTCTCGATTTTTATATCATTTGTTCGAACCATTTATTCTATTTTGCAAGGCAACGATTTACTCTCCGGGAGCATTAATTAATCGTTTGGGCAAGAATTATTTATCCCGGGACTCAAAAATGTTCCTCTGGATTTATAATTATTTTTCAAAATTTTTAATTAATTTTCCAGGATTTTTAATCATTTGTTGCAATTTTTAAATAAATAATCCGAATTAATAAAATAGAAAAAGGGATTAATTACCGTATTTATGACGTGGCCAAATCTGAGCCTTTGATCATGCGCCGGCAAGGAATTCTGGGTGATCGGACGGCTAGGAGAAAAGAGGTTTCTCGCGTCTTCGGTTCGAAATTACGCCTGTACAGCGATCTGGGCGTACGGTAAGGCGAACGCGCCGAACGGGGCGCTGAGCTTGGAGGATGGTGCGCCGAACATAGCAAACGTTATGTGGAGTTTGGCGAACAGTGGGAAGGTGTTGACTGGTCAACGCTATTTTTGGTGTTTTCAGCTCGGAAACACGTCTGCTCGGATGTGATGGTGAGCTTGGCGAACGGGGTGTCGAGCTTGGCGAACATAACGGCGAGCTCGAAGAACGTTGACTAGTCAACACTTTTTTTGGTGTTTTTAGCTCGGAAACACGTCTGCTCGGATATGATGGCGAGTTTGGCGAACGGGGTGTCGAGCTTGGCGAACGAAACGGCGAGCTCGAAGAACGTTGACTGGTCAACGCTTTTTTGGGTGTTTTCAGCTCGAAAACACGTCTGCTCGGATATGACAGCGAGCTTGACGAATAGTGTGTTGAGCGATTCAGACAAAGCGGCGAACTTGGAAAGCATTGACTGGTCAACACATTTTTTGGTGTTTTTAGCTCGGAAACATGTCTGTACGGATATGACGGTGAGCTTGGCGAACGGGGTGTCGAGCTTGGCGAACGAAACGGTGAGCTCGAAGAACGTTGACTGGTCAACGCTTTTTTTGGTGTTTTTAGCTCGGAAACACGTCTGCTCGGATGTGATGGTGAGCTTGGCGAACTATGTGTCGAGCGCTTCAGACGAAGCGGCGAACTGGAAGGGCGTTGACTGGTCAACACATTTTTTGGTGTTTTCAGCTCGGAAGCACATCTGCTCGGATGTGACGGCAAGCTAGGTGAACGGTGTGTCGAGCGATTCAGACGAAGCGCGAACTGGGAAGGCGTTGACTAGTTAACGCATTTTTTGGTGTTTTCAGCTCAGAAACATATCTTCTCGGATGTGACGGTGAGCTTGGCGAACTTTGTGTCCAGCGCTTCAGACGAAGCGGCAAGCTAGAAGGGCGTTGACAGGTCAACGCATTTTTTGGTATTTTCAGCTCGAAAACACATATGCTCGGATGTAACGACGAGCTTGGCAAACAGTGTGTCGAGCGATTCAGACGAAGCGGCAAACTGGGAAAGCATTGACTGGTCAATGCATTTTTTGGTGTTTTTAGCTCGGAAACACGTCTGCTCGGATGTGACGGTGAGCTTGGCGAACAGTGTGTCGAGCGATTCGCGAAGCGGCAAACTGGGAAAGCATTGACTGGTCAATGCATTTTTGGTATGTTCAGCTCGGAAACACGTATGTTCGGATGTGACGGCGAGCTTGGTGAACTGTGTGTCGAGCGCTTCAGACGAAGCGGCGAGCTGGAAGGGCGTTGACTGGTCAACATTTTTTTTGGTGTTTTCAGCTCGGAAACACGTCTGCTCGGATGTGACGGCGAGCTTAGCGAACGGTGTGTCGAGCAA
Source organism: Hemerocallis citrina (assembly GCA_017893485.1). NCBI lineage: Eukaryota > Viridiplantae > Streptophyta > Magnoliopsida > Asparagales > Asphodelaceae > Hemerocallis > Hemerocallis citrina. The sequence continues at coordinate 208,609,340 of CM030363.1, read as the reverse complement.
TTCAGACGAAGCGGCGAGCTCGAAAGGCGTTGACTGGTCAACGGGTTCAAGCTGCTTCTGGTTGCTTCTTTTTTGTCATTTCGTATTCTGACCGCCTAGACTTCCGTGCTTGTTGGGCCGCCTAAGCTGTGCAGCCCAAGCCCATCAAATTTTACCATAAATCCCCATCCCCTCTCTTTTTTACCTCACTTTCTCACTTTCACTTCACCTGAGATTTCTTCTCTTCGTAGCTTTGAGCGGAGCTTCCGGTGATCTTTTTCGTTCTCCGACGAGCATTCCGACTGCGGTTGTCACTTCTCAGGTAATTTATTTTAATTTTAAGAGATGTCTAAGGTGTCTTCTGGCGAAGAGGCCTCCTCCTCGAGTCAGCCCGAAGTAGCCCCCCGGTCCACTCCTTCTTTGGTCGATAAGGGAAAGGCCCCCATTGTCCTGTCCTCTCCGAAAGTAGAAGAAGATCTCATCGTCGAAGGCAGAGGCGGTGAGGCGAATCTCTCTTCGTCGGTAGTGGAATCAATAGTGGAGAGCGATCAGAGGATGGGTGCGTTCGGGAGACATTCGATCGCCGTGTCTACCCTTGGGGACCCGACAGTATGGTGCAGAGGAGTTACGGCGGGTGGAGCAAAGGTTGGCACTATTTTATAAGGAGAACACTCCTAGGGAGCGCACCGAGGCGAACGAAATCGTTAGTATCCTGAAGGAGTCGGACCTGCGAATCATCCGGATGTGCTTCATGATCCCTATGGAGTTTGATCTCGTCGTCCCTGGGCAGGGATCAGGTCTTGCTCTTCGCTCCCCTCCGATACTTGTATTTTTCCCTACGACGCTTTCCATGCGGGGCTACGCCTCCCTCTACACCCTTTCATAAGGGCAGTGCTGCAATGGTATGGGGTACCCCCATTCAGCTGATGCCGAACATTTGGAGGCACATCACGAGGTTTGTCCTTCATTGCCAGGTTGCCAGGATCGAACCTAGGCTCAGTGTGCTTCGCCTTTTGTACAAGATCCATCGAAAGATAAGGACGGAGTACCGCTTCATCTTACCGCTCGGAAGGGCATTAAGTCGGTCGATAATCCTGGCTCCGTGAAGTGTTGGCGAGATAAATACTTCCTTGTTCAGGGTAAAAATCCGTGGGACATCCCCACGGTGTGGAGCGAGGATGTGCCGAAGAGAGCGAAGATGGAGCCGACCTTGAGTCCCGAGGAGGACGGAATGGTTGGCATCCTCTTGGACCGGCCTACTATGCATTGGAAGGAGATCTCCGAGGAGAGCCTCTTTGGGGGAGGCCTTTGCCTGATGGACCCTAGTACGAGTTCTCTTTCATCGATCGTACTTTCAAGTATTTTAGTAGTAATAAAATTCTAATCTTGTCCCCTTTTTTATCTCTTTTTGCAGGATCTACTACCATGGACTTTGAGGATATTATGAATAGGCGATTGGCACTGAGTGGCAAGCGAGTTGAGGAGAAAAAGTGAAAGCGCGCCGTTGCCTGGCCTACTCCGTCGAAGGCAGCACGAGTTGAGAGTGCCACCGCCCCCATTGTGGACTTGGAAGCCGTCCCCAGTCCTGTTGCTCCGTCGACGAAGGAACTCGACTGTTCGGCTATGCTTGCCCTGACAGCTCCGCCTTGCATGGTGGCGGTCGAGGTGATACTGACGGACGAGCTAAAGAGGATCTTCGTGCCGGATTGGCAGGTTCTTAGGCACGACGGTTTCCTCGGAGACTCGACGAGTTGCATGGATGTCGTCCGCAGCCTCGCCACGCCCAAGGATAAGGTGGCGATGGAGCACGGGATAGTGGGAAACTTGGCCTTGGAGATCGCCAAGGCACAGATGATGGTAAGCCTCAATCTCCCACTCGACCTTTGTCTTCTTTATTCGCCCTTCTCTTGAACCACTGCTCTTCTCGCAGACGATCTGCTATTTTAGTCACCTGATGAAACAAGTGGCGGAGCAAGAGAAAGAGCCGAAGGCTTTATAGGATTGAGAGAGGGTGGAGCGCTCGAAGGCCAAGAGAGAGCTAGAGGCGGCCGCACTCAAGGTAGAAACACAAGCCACCAAAATCAGGCTTCTGGAGGAGGTGCTGACGAAGGCGAATGAACTCCGCTGCCGGGGAGAAGGAGGAGATGGCTCGGGAGAGGATTGTCGAGAGGGAGAAGGCTGAGTTCGAGATGGACATGGCGGTGAAGGAGGCCAATGCCTCGGCAGAGAAGGAGGCGATCGGCTATTTGGAGCAGAACATGCGAAAGGCCTACGCCAAGGCGCTGAAGGATGTTGACGAGCGTATCCCCGACTTCGAATGTTCGGGGTATTTCTTGTTCCCCGACGAGGATGGGGCAGAGGCTGAAAGAGGAGACGACACTGCCAATGAGGAGGACGTAGTGACCAAGCCTCCGTTGGCGATGGCGCCGGCGTCAGAGACAGCTGAGGGCGGCGAAGGTGACTTAGCGCTCGTGGTTCCATCCGCCGAGGTGGACACTCAACTCCCTTAGTAAATTTTCTGTGTTTTAGTCATGGTTCTTCATCTAGGGTCTTTTGTACTCATGCCTAATAGCGGACTGGCCTCCGCTCTTTGTACTTGAGTTTTTTAATGAAAGACTGACTTTTGGTGAAAATCAACTAAGTGTTAGGGCCTGAGTTGTTTCATATGTGAGCCATTACTATGGGTGTTTCTCGAGTTCAGCGTTGTTGTGTTCTTGCTTTTCAGATCGCCGAGTCGTGTCAAAGGGTCGAGGCATCGCCGAAGATGGTAGCGGCTGAGGCCTCTCGTCTTCGGATTGACTTCGGAGTGACGAGGTTGGCCCTCTCTCGTAGTCGAGAGAGGTTTCTCAAGAGCAAGGCAGAAATAGGTCATCACAAACTAATGCTGGTGCGGCGCAACTCCGAGTTGAAGCGACTAAAGAAATGAGCTCAAGAAGCGCCCCCTGAAGGGGAGGCAGAGTCACTTTGGCAGACCCTATTCGACGTCAGTGCGGAGAGAGATGGTCTGAAGAACGTGGTGCTCGAGAAGAGCCTGGAGACGGCGCAGCTTCGGCGAACTATCATTGAAGCTTCTCGTGTGGGTAGTACGAGCAGAATTCCTCGCCTACAAGTCAAGGTAATGGATAATTCGCTGAAGGAGCGCGTCGTTGAGTTAGAGGCGGAGGTTCACCAACTACGATGTTTTTCGGAGGGGAGCAACGTCAGGACCACATCTTGCTCTCGAGACGAGTACTCGCAGGGACGATCGTTCCACGAGTTAGCATTACGTTCGCCTCCCATCCAGGGCATTCTGGGGATGCTCAAAGCGGAGTTGTTGGTTCGTCGAGTGGAGCCTCAGCTGACGCAACGCTCCGAGACACAACTAGGCTCACCAGCTTGGTGACCTCAATGGGTGCGGGGTCACAGCGACAAAATGTTCGCCATCCTCGTTTGTCGCTCAAGAGGAGTATCCCACTTCCTAGGAGGCGTTGAAGTAGTCTTGTAATTTTGGCTTCTCAAGTTTTGTAATTTGTCGTAAAGATGAGTAGTTGGTCTTGTAATTTGACTTGTTCCTCAAATTTTACAGAAATGATACTTGTTTTTCGCACTTGTGTGTTTTGTTAGCATCTATGGTTCTCGATAGTTGTAGGAGCACTCCTGAATGGCGAACCACTTGTTACTTGCTTATGAGCAAGTAGTAGAAGCGGAGTCGAGCCAAGTGTTGGACTCCGAACTCATCGTTTAAAAGAGAGTCAATGGTTGTGGGAGCAATTCCAAATGGCAAACTACTTCTTACTCGCTTATGAGCGAGTAGTAGAACCAGAATCGAGCCAAGTGTTGGACTCCGAACTTCGTCGTTTAAAAGAGAGAGTCAACGGTTGTGGGAGCAATTCCGAATGGCGAACCACTTCTTACTCGCTTATGAGCGAGTAGTAGAAGCGGAATTGACCAAGTGTTAGACTCCGAACTTCGTCATTTAAAAGAGAGTCAACGGTTGTGGGAGCAATTCTGAATGGCGGACCACTTCTTACTTGCTTATGAGCGAGTAGTAGAAGCAGAATCGAGCCAAGTGTTGGACTCCGAACTTCGTCGTTTAAAAAAGAGAGTCAACAGTTGTGGGAGCAATTTCGAATGGCGAACCACTTCTTACTCGCTTATGAGCGAGTAGTAGAAGCGGAATTGAGCCAAGTGTTGGACTCCGAACTTCGTCGTTTAAAAGAGAGAGTCAACGGTTGTAGGAGCAATTCCGAATGGCAAACCACTTCTAACTCGCTTATGAGCGAGTAGTAGAAGCGGAATCGAGCCAAGTATTGGACTCCGAACTTCACCGTTTAAAAGAGAGAGTCAATGGTTGTGGGAGCAATTCCGAATGGCGAACCACTTCTTACTCGCTTATGAGCGAGTAGTAGAAGTGGAATCGAGCCAAGTGTTGGATTCCGAACTTCGTCGTTTAAAAGAAAGTTTTTTTTTTGCAAATAGAGTTAGACTACCCCAAAAATAGAGAATTTTCTAGGTAGAGTTTGTTTAATCAAAAGATAGGGAAGTTGTGAGGAGAAATTTCTCTTTATTGGAAATTACCGGGCGGCCGCTTCTAAGTTGCAGACCGCCTTTACATTTTGATTAAAAAGAAGATACAAGTAAGGTTTTTGCAATCCTGGGGAAGTTGCTTGGAGCAGCATTTAGGCCCCTCTTGGTACTTCATCAGGTGCCCGGTGTTCCAAGTCCTTGGCATCTTCCTGCCCCCCAGGTCTTCGAGTTGATACGCGCCCGGGCGTATAACTCTGGAGACCTTATATGGTCTTTCCCAATTGGGTGCCAGCTTGCCTCTTTTGCTTGGATCCGAAATTAATAACTTTCTCAGCACTAAGTCCCCTTCCTTTAGGTTGGTTGGTCGTACCTTCTTGTTGTAAGCTTGAGTGATCCTACGATGGTAAGTCTCCTGGCAGATTGTGGCTCTCCTGCGGATCTCATCAATGAGGTCTAGGCAGTTGCGAAGCTGGTTCGCACTCTGCGCCTCGTTGTAAGCTATGAGTCAAGGTGAAGGCAGACCCACCTCCAAAAGGATAAGAGCTTCTGATCCGTATGTGAGGTTGAAAGGGGACTCTCCCGTCGGAGTTCTTTTGGTGGTGCGATAGCTCCAAAGAACATTAGGGAGTTGTTCGACCCATAGCCCTTTGGTGGATTTGTCGAGCCCTCTTCTTCAAACCTGAGAGGATCTGTCGGTTTGCATTCTCCGCTTGGCCGTTGGACTGGGGGTGCGCCACTGAAGAGAACCGCTGTTGAATCCCGAGGTTGGTGCAAAAGTCGTGGAAGGCCGCTCCCGTAAATTGGGTCCTGTTGTCGGTTACGAGAATGCAAGGTACCCCAAACCGACAGACAATGTTCTTCCAGAAGAACTTCTACACCTTGTTCTCAGTGATCGTTGAGAGAGGTTCGGCCTCTATCCACTTGGAGAAGCAGTCTATTGCTACCACCAAGAACTTCAGCTGGTCTGGTGCCGGAAGGAAATGTCCGAGCAAATCCATCCCCCACATTGTGAACGGGATTGAGCTTGCCAAGGAGGCAAGTTGTGCTTGGGGCAGGCAACGGATTGGGGCGAACTTCTGGCAAGAGTTGCACTGGCGGACGTACTCCTCGGAATCACTTAGTAGTGTGGGCCAGAAGTTCCCGTAGTTCAAAAGCTTCCGGGCAAGGGATCTCGCTCCCAAGTGCGCACCACATAGACCACCATAAGCTTCCCTTAGGGCATAGAGCGCTTCTTCTGGGGAGAGGCATCTCAGATAGGGCCGACCATCGACCTGGGTGTAGGAGCGATTGTACATGACCCCGTCCGGGAGTGTGTACCGCTCTGCTCGTATCCTGATCCTCCTTGCTTCTTTTGGATCTTCGGGAAGGACTCCATCCCGGAGGTAATCAAGGAGGGGCTTCATCCAGTTTTCCCCAAGTGTTAAGGGGTAGGCTTCCATTGGCTCCGAGCTATCTTCGTCGATGCTTGGTTTGAGAAGGACCTTTATTAAGACGGTCCGTTCTAGACCTTGGAGGGACGAGGAGGCGAGCTTAGAGAGGGCATCCGCTTGCACATTTTTCTCTCGGGGAACCCACTGGAGTTGAACATCTCTGAATAGAGCTAGAAGCTCCCTCACCTTCGCCAAGTACCTAGCCATGCGGTTGTCTCTCGCCACGTACTCCCTGGACACTTGATTGACGACTAACTGAGAGTCGCTAAAGACCCTTACTTGTTCGGCACCTGCCTTGCGAGCCAAGCAGAGCCCCGCAATTAGGGCTTCATATTCTGCCTTATTGTTTGATGCCGGAAAGTTGAGGCGGAGGGAGTACTGGAGGACGAAAGCATCGGGGCCAGTTATGATGACGTCGGCCCCGCTTCCATCTACACAGGAGGACCCATCCGCATAGACGGTCTAGACGGAGGGGTCGATAGGCGACTCACATGAATCGGGGATGGTGTTCTCCACGATAAACTCGGCCAGAGCTTGGGCCTTTATCACCATACTGGGCTGGTAGCTAATGTCGTGTTGACTCAGCTTGATGGAGCACTTCATGAGCCGTCCGGAAGTCTTCGGCTTGTGGAGAACCTGTTTCAGCGGTTGGTCGGTAAGGACGACCACCGAGTGGGATTGGAATTAGGTGCGGAGCTTTCGGGACGGCATGACCAAGGCATGTGCCATCTTTTCCAGTTTCGGATAACAGAGTTCGGCGTCGCGGAGCACCTTACTCACGTAATAAATGGGCTTTTGCGTCTTATCCTCTTCTCTCACGAGGACCGCGCTGAGCGTCTGTTCCGAAGCTGCGAGGTAGAGGTAGAGGACCTCTCCTGGTGCCGACTTACTCAGGAGCGGGTGGTTGGATAAATACTCTTTGAGCTTGTCAAAGGACTCCTGTTGCTGCGGCCCCCACTCGAAGCCTTTAGCCCCCCTGAGGGTTTTGAAGAAGGGGATGCACTTTTCCCAAGACTTGGAGAGGAATCGCCCGATTGCGGCGAGGCGCCCCGTGAGCCTCTGCACCTCTTTGATTTGGAGGGGGGAGCCATTTTGAGAATGGCTTCATCTTCTTAGGGTTGGCCTCTATGTCCCTCTGGCTGACCATAAACCCCAGAAATTTGCCCGATGAGACACCGAACGCACACTTGTTCGGGTTTAGTCTCATATTGTGCCTCTTGAGCACCTCGAAGGCTTTTTGAAGGTTGAGGGTGTGCTCCTGCCCTCGAGTGCTCTTGACCAACATGTCGTCGACATAGACCTCCATGTTTCGGCCAATCTGGTCTCGGAAGACCTTGTTCACCAAGCGCTGATAGGTAGCCCCTGCATTTTTCAAGCCGAAGGGCATAACACGGTAGCAGTAGAGGCCTTGGTCCGTCACGAACGAGGTCTTCAGGATGTATGGAGGGAACATCCTGATTTGGTTGTATCCTGAGAAGGCATCCATAAAGCTGAGGAGCTTGTGCCCGGAAGTCGCATCGATCAAGGCGTCGATGCTGGGAAGAGGAAAGGGGTCCTTCGGGCACGCCTTGTTTAGATCAGTGAAGTCAATGCATATCCTCCAACTTCCATTGGCCTTCTTGACCATTACCACGTTGGAGAGCCACTCAGGGTAGTTAACCTCCTGAATAAAGCGGGCAATGACGAGTTTCTCAGCCTCCTTCTTGATCGACTGTTGCCTCTCGGTGGCAAACTTTTGCCTCTTCTGCTGGACAGGCTTGATCCCAGGGGTGACGCTCAGATGGTGCATTGAGAGCTCCTCCGAGTTCCCGGGCATGTCTGCTGCAGTCCATGCAAAGAGGTTGCAATTCTCTCGTATGCACCGGGAGATATCTTGCTTTATGGAGGGGGAGAGAGCTTTGCTGACGTGGAACGTCTTAGTGGTGTCTTCTTCGGGGAAGGTCACTTCCTCCAATTCGTCCACGGGCTTGGAGATAGTTTGGCCGCCTTCTTGAGAAAGTTCGAGCGCTTCCAAAGAGAGAACCGGACCCCCCATCGAGGTCATATAGCACTTTCGAGCCGCTTCTTGGCTTCCCCTCACTTCTCCCACTCCTGAGGGGGTGGGGAAATTCATTTTCATGTGGTATGCTGAAGGGATGGCTTGAAGCGCAGCCAAACCTTGTCTACCCAGGATAACATTATAGGCGGCCTTGATGTCAACCACCAGGAAATCCATTTGCTTCGTGCGAGTTGTCGGGGCCTTTCCAGCCGTTACGTCGAGGGTTATAATTCCCTCGACTGTAACTGGGACCCCGGTGAACCTGTGGAGAGTGTAGCCGACAGGCTTGAGCCGGTCCCTGGACTTCGAGAGGCCCTTGAAGGCCTCCAAGAAAAGGATGTTGACGGAGCTGTTGTTATTTACCAAGACGCGACGAACTTCAAAGTTTGCCATGCGGAGATTGATGATGAAGGTGTCGCAGTGGGGCGTGCGGACACCCTCCAAGTCCCTATCGGAGAACGTCACCGGGACTCCGAGGCCCTTTCGGGGAGGATGGCTTTGCACGGAGTTAACCTCCCTTACGATGGCTTTTCGGGAGGAGTTGGAATCTCCCCCATTGGGCCCCCTGTATCAGGTACAAGATGCCCTCTACTTTGGCCTCCGGAGTCTCGGTGCGCTGCTCATTTTGCCTGTTAGCCCCCCGAGGCGGCGGGGGCGGATCGGCTTGGTCCCTTTTTATGAACCGGTTGATTTGCCCTCTCTGAATGAGGGCCTCGATTTCATCCTTCAAGGCCCGACATTCAACTGTGTCGTGCCCGTGGTCCCGATGGAAACGGCACCACTTACTCTGGTCCCTCTTCTTTACCGGTGTATTCATCCTTAGGGGAGGCGGTAGGAGGCCATCATTTCCAATCTCCATGAGGATGGCCGATACACTCGCATTATGCGAAGTGAATTTCTCGAACCGAGGAGGAGGACGTCGCTGACCCCCATTGTCTTTTTGGAGCTTCTTAGCTCCTTCTTCTTCTGCACCCTTCCGCTTGTTCGCGGAAGATGAGGCCTCGAAGGTGGGGCGGCGGACGGCTTCTTCTGCTCGGATGTACTTCTCGCTCCGAATTAGGAGCTCTGAGAAGTCCCGAGGGGGCTTCTTGGTGAGGAATGCCCTGAGGTCAGCATTGAGGACGTTGGACTGGAAGGCGATGGTGGCGACCGAGGGTTCCAAAGAAGCAATGGACCTAGCCTCGGCAGTGAAGTGTTTGGCATAATCCCTTAGTCGTTCGCCTTTCTTTTGGTTGAGGAACAATAGGGTGTCGCTCGTCTTCTCAGCGCGCCGACTGCTCATGAAATGCGTGAGGAAGAGACCCTCAAATTGGTCGAAGGAGAAGATAGATGTCGGTGCAAGCCGAGAGTACCATTCCCGAGCCGGCCCCTTGAGTGTGGCCGGGAAGGTATTACAAAGGAGGGAGTCGGATGCATGGTGGATCATCATGAGAGTTTTGAAACTCTCAATGTGATCTGCGGGGTCAAACTCCCCGGTATAGGTCTCGAAATGTGGAGGCTTGAAGTTGTTGGGAACTGGAGCCTCCATAATGGTACGGGAGAATGGGGCCCTGTTCGGACGAAGGTCTCTTGCATGTCGCCCCTCGTCTCGGTCGAGCTGGTCGAGGTGCCTCTCCATCTCGTGGAGGCGGCGGTAGACCGAGTCCTTCCTTCGGTCTTGTCTGGCCGAGCCCCGGGACTCGTTCTCATGTCGAGGAGGGCTGGGGCTGCGCTGGTGATGGCTCAGAGTAGGAGGCAGACTGACTGAGAGACGGGGGTGACTTAGGGTAGGGCGTGGACTACGGGAGCGGCGGTGGTGATCAGGAGAAGGATGGCGATGTCTTATAGCCTGCTTAGGACTTCGGGAGCGGCGAGGATGGTGAGGAGCTGGTCGAGGACTATGGGAGCGACGAGGATGGTGAGGAGCTGGCGGAGGACTGGGAGCCCTACGGCCATTGTTTGGGGCAACGTTGAGAGCCCGGAGGACCACCTCCTGGAATTGCTGGAATTCCGCCCTAGTGACGGGGGCCTCCTGCTCATGATGGTCTCGAGGTGCATGGCAGCCTACCGGGGAACGACTCCGTCTTGGGTGATGTTGGGGCGACTCTCTCTGTCTACGGGGAGAGTTAGAACCCCCCCCCCCCCCCCCCCCCCCGGTTGGATCAGCGTGGCGAATGGTCCCTGGCCTGCTCGCGGTGAGGGTTCGACTCTTAGGCCCGCTTCTCCTCCAGATGGGTACGGAGATCGGGTCCGTGCTCGGTCTGCTAATTGTTGATAACGTTCCGCAGATCCTTTGGAGTGGGGGGAGTATGGGAAGCCATGGAATCGGTGTCGGCATTGTGGATGGAGACTCGAACCTGATGGACAGGTTTCATGTGGAGACTCCGTTGAGAGGGTTCCCCCACTACAGCCTGGGGCCCCAGAGGCTGCTGGATGGACTGCGGAGCCAGAGAATCGAGCTGTTGGGTTGGTTGGTTGGGATGGGGGAGATCCCCCTGCGGAGGAGGAGGAGGATGAGAAGAGGTTGTCCTTCAGTTGGAGTTTGCGGGTCTCTTCTTGGGAGGCATGGTTGGGAGTAACGTGGGTTGAAGAAGGAAGACGAGTTTGCTTGTCGAGTGAGTTCCCACAGACGGCGCCAATCTGTTGCCGCTGAATTCGGGTGTTGGGTCAATAGATGAGATTTGTAGGTTCGTGAGGAACTCACACCGGTTGACCCCTTCTTCTTTCTTGGTGATTTGTTGGCTCCTTGGTGCTCCTTTGAGACCTGCACAAACGTTCGAGACACCGGGATGGATCTCGGTGACGAACCCTCCGACGATCAAGTCAATACACAGAAAAAGTTAAGGGAAAAGAGCTCAAGTGTGCAAAGTGTGATCACCTTTAACAGTAGGAGGTAAGGGGGGTTTATATTCGCCATGGGGATCCTTTTCAGGATGAGGGTAGATCCCTACTTCTCGGTGTGGCTGGTTGGGGTTGGTTACAACCATCCCCATAATATAGGGACAAACTAGGATTTGTTCCTACCCTGTTGGACTGGTCCCTAGCGGGTTGAGACCCGTTCTCTGTCTACCAAATCCGTCCATGGGCTAGCGGGTCCAAGAGAAGAGGCCCGGTGCCCGATTTGGACCCGTCTGTAGATGAAATTACCATCCCGCCCCTGCGACTTCAAGATTCATGCCCACTTTGAACGGTTCCGATTTACCCCCTTTTTAGCCATATCAGATGCCGCAGTTCACAACTGCGGTCTAGTATATATCATACATATTTGGCTAATTGACTAGGAGACTTGAAAAAATAATTTCTCCATGTGAAGAATACGAGGCCGCAGTTAGGGACTGCAGCCTCGATACTACAGAGGCCGTGTAGCACCCCAAATTTCCAATATGATATCTCAGAAATACGTGCCACAATTTCCAGCATCAACTTCAATCGCAATAGTAAACATAGCCAAAAACACAGATAATTTTTATTTCAACTTTTATTACAACACTTGTTTACAAAACACAGCGGAATACAAAACACCTTAAATTACAAAACTTTCTTTTACAATTTATATAAGCCATAACATCAATTCCATCCCAAGCATCCAAGTCCAAGCTATAAGCACCTATCTGTAAAACATGAGGTTAGAGATAACCCTAACCCCCAAAACTACAGGGGTCAGCCATAATGGTGTGAGTGACATAAAAAGAAAACAACATAAATAAAACATAAAGCATAGAGTCATAAACAACATGTATTAACAGTAAGAAAAAATGAAATGAGAAATAACAATAAGTAAAGCATGAAAACATCAAGGAATATAAGATAGTAAATAGTAGAGCATGAAAACAACAAGTGAAACTAGACTAAGTGTCAAGTGTAGAAAAAACAGAAAACAACATGCATAAAACCAAGTCAAGAAGCATCAATGCTATATGCTGACTCTCTAATGCATACTTGTTGGATTCTATGCATTCCACAATACATAGGTCTGGTGCAAGCCCTTAATGACCTCCACTTTATAGGTTTAGATCCCTCGTTATGCAACTAATTCTACTACGGTGATGGAAACAAGATCCAGAATACTTCGCGAATAGGCACCATAGCTCTCGACACGCAAGCATCATGTAAGATTAGCTCTAAAACTGGAGACTCACCTCCCAACAGTGTACCCCATGAATAGTCATGCGAGAGCCTCGACGTGCAGATACACCGAGTACATCCCATGAATAGGCCCACCGACCCTCGACACGCGAATGCACCCTGCACGCTCCGTGAATAGGCCTGCAGACTTTCGACACGCGAACATATAAATGTCCTCTCGAGACAGGACAACAAACAGTCATGGAATGCATCTGTTGGATTAAACAGACCAAGAGCATATACTCACGTTTTCCAAGTTCCATCACATCTCCACTAGTGCATGTCCTTAAGTTGGTTATTATTATTAAAACACAAAATCCTCCTCTCTAGAGTTAGTATATCCTACCGGACTTAATTCCACAAAACAAAACCAAGACCCTGCAGGTCTAAATCCACAAATCTCATCTGCCGGTTCACAGGACTCCTACTCAACTCCTAGAGAAAATCACAACCCATCCATCAAGACCAAAACTTTCAATAAAACTCACAAATCCATCATCAAAACGGTTATATGAAGGAACTTCTTAAATCCACAAAAATCTAAATCTTATATAAAATTCCAGAATCGAAATAAATATTAAATCTATTAAATAACTGAAAATCATATTTTTAAGTTGTAGAATATCACAAAACATCAATTCCTTTGAAAACACGTATAACTCAAATAAGGTCCAAAAGAATTCATTTAAAGCTCCAATATAAATCTCTGTAAAACCTTTTTAATCTGTAGCAAAACATCTTTTAAAATAATATAATATTGAAGGAACAATCGATCAAAAGAAGCATCAGAAAAACTCAAGAAAACATCAGTCAGAGTGGTAGCAGTCGACTTCATAGGGTAGTCAGTCGACTGTCCCGCGTGAAATCCAAACTCAAGAAAATATCTAGCGGTGCAGTGGCAGTCGGCTGCATACTGTAGCCAGTCGACTGTCCCGCGTAAAATCCAAAGCTTTGAGAAAACATAAATCAGAGCAGTGGCAGTCGACTGTGTAAAGTGGTCAGTCGATTGTCCTGCATGGAAATCCAATACATCAAGAAAACACAAATCTGAGCAGTGACGGTCAACTGTGTAAAGTGGTCAGTCGACTGTCCCGCATGGAAATCCAATACATCAAGAAAACACAAATTTAAGCAGTGACAGTCGACTGTATAAGGTGGTCAGTCGACTGTCCCCCCTAAAAATCCAAAACCTCGAGAAAACATTGCACCCAGGATCGCGACGGTCGATTGTCAAATACCAGTCGACTGCCGTACCTACAGACTGCAGTTTTAGTTTGTGCACATTTTCAACCGATACAGAGTTTTACTTTATAAAAACGAAATATGTAAAAAGTACATTTCTGATATGGTCAAATATGGCTTGTAGGGTATATAAGAGTCCACAAAAACAAATCCAAATCACTTCAAATTAATAAAAGTATCAATTTGTTGAATTTCTTCAAAAATAAGACATGAATTTATACATCTTCAAAAATAGAGTTTTTAAGAATCAATTATACATCAAAATAACTTCGTATTATGTTCCAAAGCATATCAATGCCAAAATAAGTTAAGATATAATAAAAATCCATAAAACACACAAGAATTCAATTTCTTCAAAAACCACAAAATAGGATATTCATATAAAAATGTTTGTGCATGTTTGTGCACTAAGAAAACTTCGCAAATCCATTAATTAAAAATAACAAAATATTCAGATTAAGACTTGGTATTTGAGCAAATTCAATTTCAAGTAAAAACTTTACAAAATCACGAAATCCCCAAATTGATCATAATGCATAGATCCAAATCTAAACCCCTTTCTCAAACTCCAAGACTTGATTCTTAGATCCAATAGCCATTAAAATCATCCACAATCATTCACAATAATTATCCATGCATATAAGCATCATAACAGTCACTAATCAAGTTTTTACTCAACGAAAGGCCCCCAAATAGAGTTTATGCATTTATACACAAGTAAAGGTAATCTTTTTATCCAGTTTTATGCGATATCATCATACAATACATCATGATAAGTTAAAACAACAAGTATATGAAGGAAAGCATCCTACTCATGATTTCTATTCAGTTCTTTACAAATCTCAAGTCAACAAATTAGGGTTTCAACTATCAATAATATAGTTTCATGAAAGGATTCACTTTTAATTCATCTACTCATCAAAACTTCACATATCATCATACAAACTCCTAGCATGATTTCTAATTGATAGATCATCACATGCAACATGCATAAAACAAAACATGTCACTCACCTTGTTGAAGAGATCAAATGAAGATAATAAAGCAATACGAAAAATCATCCTTCGCAAGAAATCCAAGATCTTTTGCTTTAAAACTCCAAGAAAATAAAATAATGAAATCCCTTGTGTTGTGCAGCGAAAGACGGCTGCACTCCACCCTTAAATAGGCCGGGATCCAAGGTTTTAGGGTTTTGAACACATTTGCAAAAATACTCCTTTTAAAACACATCTTTACATATATAGATCCATATACTTGGAAACTTGATAAAACAAATTTATTTGAGATTTAAAAACAAAAAATACTATCATAAAGCCAGCCGGCACTATTTGAAAAACCCAGAAAACGAATTTATACTTTTACCCCTCAAAATGACAATTTTGCAAAAAGATCATCTTTTATCAAAACTTGTAAAATAAATCAAATTCATCAAAACAAAAAGTAAACTTTTTAACCTTGAGTTGACTAGGCATTATACCTAGCCCAAAAATCCAAAAATCTGGAGTTTTTACTCCAAGTGATACTTTTTGCACAAAAGTCCATCTTTTTGTAATATTTGTAAATAGGTCCAATAATTATCAGAAAAATCCAGAAAATTCACAAATAATAACTAATAATAAATATGAGTTTCCTCAAAATAATTTTTGACTTTGAACTTCCCAAGAAAATATTTGCACGTATTTTGTACGTGTAAAAAGATAAATTTTCAGAAAAATATTTATTAAATCACCAAAAATCATTTTAATTTATTTATTAATCTTTAAAAAAATATTTAAAAATTTGGGGTATTACAGGCCGCAGTTCACAACTGCGCCCTCAGTTATATGGTCGGAGTATTAGAAGGTTTTAAGAACTAGACCTGATCAACTATGTAAACTGCGGCCTCTGTATTATCAAGGTTACAGTTCCCAATTGCGGCCTCCTATTTTTCACGTATGTATGATATATACTTGGATCGCAGTTGTGAACTGCGGCCACAAAATTGAAAGGCCGCAGTTCGGTACTGCGACCTATGTAGTTTCGAGGACGCAGTACCCCACTGTGGCCTCCTATTTCTTACATTTTACGTTTGGACAATTTTTTCCAAGTCTCCGAGTCTATTAGCTAAATATGTATGATATATACTTAGGCCGCAGCCACGAAATCAAAGAAGTCGCAGTTCGGTACTGCGATCTATGTAGTTTCGAGGCCGCAATATCCAACTGCGGCATCATATGTTTCACATTTTACACTTGAGCAGTTTTTTTCCAAGTCTCCGAGCCTATTAGTAGAATATGTATGATCTCTACTATTTTAATGGGAGAGTTGGGGTTTGTAACAAACAAATCCTAACTTTGTAACTATATAAACACGTATAATACACGTTTAAATTATATCCAACAAATATAAATGTGTATCGTACGTGTAGCCCAAATCAAAACATTCAAATATAAAATATTTTTTTCTTATTCAATATATATTCATTTAATTTGATGACTTTACATTTTTTAGACGTGCATCGCACGTAGATTATACTAGTATAATACATGTTCAAATTATATCCAACAAAAATAAATGTGTATCGCACGTGTGCCCAAATCAAAACATTCAAATATAAATATTTTTTTCTTATTCGATATATATTTATTTAATTTGATGACTTTACTTTTTTAGACGTGCATCGTACGTACATTATACTATTATATATCTAGGCCGCAATTGTGAACTGCGGCCTCGAATTCAAAGAGGCATCGGTTAAGTATTGGAAATTAGTTTCAAAAGTGGCCTATTTTGAGAATTAGTTTAAAAAAATGGCTTATTTCGGAAGAAAAAAAAGTCCATTTTATAGGTTTAAAAACCTTAAATTATCATTTCAATTTAATTAATTAAATAAAATAAAATAACATCACAAGTACCCTATTTCTTTGCTCTTTCTTTCTTCCCTTTTTTCGAGCGGGTCAAACTTTCCCCTTTCTCATCCAAATTCGATCCCTTTCTCGTCCACCTTCATCCCAAGATTCCACCTTTTTCCGGCAAAAATTACCCAGAGACGAAGAAGATCAAACCCTTTTAATTTCAGAATCAAAACAGGTATTTCTCCGATTTAATTCTGTAATTGTTATCATTTTTGTTCATTTATTATGGCTGTTTATTACCGTCCTAAATTGAGAGAAATTAGGCCATAACATGTCATAGATCCGATTAAAATGCCCAAATTCGTAATCATTTGGATGTCAACACTTTGAAGAATTCAGGAACAGATGGAATGAATATTGAATTGATTGGGGCTAGAATGGGTTTAAAATTTGATAATTTATGTTTATGATGGAATTACGCATTTTCAGCACATGTGATGCACGTGTCTACTCTGGCTTATTGGATGGGGGATGGTACAATGGTCTATTTGTTTTTGGTGGGAGATAAAAAGAAGTATTCTTGTTGAGTTTCTTTGCCGAATTAAGATTTCTTGAACTGTTAAACCGTGCACCAAGTGATAGCAATAGCGAATAAAATGAACACATTAAATGGAGAGTTTTGATAAGTATGTCTGAAGTGGAAATTGTGCGGAATGGTATTTTGGGATTTTAGCAAGGTGCTTCAACTGTCATAATTGTGCGTATGATTTTGTTTAGTTATATGGATGTGCTGCCCCTTTTGCGGAGTGGTTATGATCTGCTAATATTTTGTTTGATGATATTCCTGGGCTTTAAAGTATCGTCTACTTAAATGCAGGGCTTGGTATGTGGATTGCTTAAACTCAGTTGGTGAGTGCATTATGAGAAGTTATATATAGTTGCACTCTAGACTGCCATCTATCAAGTTTCTTCTCTCTCTGTGCTGAGGAAGTTACGTATCACGTTGGGTCAGGTTGCGACCTGAAGTTCTTAGTTGCATTTGAGAAGCATGAAGGTGCCTACTTGTGTGCATTATTTGTTGTTTTTGGTGTTTAATCTAAAAAAGCCTTGTTTCCTGAAGATATATATATTTTTTTCATGCTTTGTAGGGACCTTTGTTGTAAAGATATTAGACATGCTCGTGCTCTTGTTGAGTCTTGAGCTCCATACTTGATCTTGTGGTAATTTGCAGTTTATGTCGTCATACATATCTAGTTCAAGATGTTTGATTGTGGTTACAAGACAGAATATATGGATGGCCAGAGAGAGAAATTTGTAAGGTGTGATTTGTTCATGGCCTAAGCACCTTTTCAAATATTTTTATCATTTTATAGAATGATTATGAACCTTAAGTTGTTTGTTGAATCCATCCCTACAAACAAGAAATTTTTTCGATTGCCATCAGCATGAATCACCCTTATTTGTGTACTCTGATCTTCTTACTTTTTTTCTGTAATGTCCTTTTGATGAGATATACTCACTGATCTTAATCCGAGAACTTGGCATCATGTAATCGTTTGTGTTAAAGAGTGGATTGTCTACATAATTGCTAATATTGCTCCGTTCATTTAACGGGCAAGCCATAACCTAATGGATCTTATTAAAAGAAAAGGACAAAAAACCCTATGTTCTACCCCAGGCCCCAGCACCTTTCCAAATATTTTAATCATTTTATATCTATGGTTCACCATAAATTGTATGTTGAATCCTTACCTGTGAACAAGAAAACTTGGGATTGCCATCGGCTTGAAGGATCGCCCTTACTTGTTGTAGTATGTGCTTATAGCATTTTCCTCCTTTGTCCTTTGCTTCAGATACAGTCACAGCCTTATATACTGTAGAACTTGGTTGTTTGTGCTAAACAGTGGAATGTGGATTGTCTGTATAATTACTAATACTGCGTACCATCCACTAAACCTGCAAAAGATCCCACATAGTAGATCAAAATAATTAAAAGAAAATGAAAAACAGCCTATGCTCTACTCCTTCAAGATCTTTTAGAATGAAACTAGAGATGAAATAGGTTCCACGGTGTTACTGCTTACATCTAGTATCTGTGGGTTTCAAAGAAACCGGGATTGAAAGCCTATTTATCATAAGTTTGCTTAAATGCTGAATGTGTTTTATTGGTTAAATAAAGTGGGTCAATAGGAAATAGCGCAATTTTAACCTGGCCCTGCCCAACCGGATTATGGAAAGGACTAAATGATTCAAGTTCGGCTTGCATCTCTTTTGATGTGTCGTTCTAGAACATCAGGTTTCTGGTTAGGTTGAATTGTCTGTATCTGAGTCTCAAGACAACACCGATGTGCTTATTGTTACTGGCTTTGGATATAGCTGAGGGCCTACTTGTGGTCTTTTTATACTTACTTTTAGTTTAAGCACTTCTACTTTGTGCTTAAAGATTAGCTTCCATAGTGATCTCATTGTCCTGCTCATTCGGTCTTTTCTTGTCGTCTATTCAGGACTTCTCGAGAATTGCAAAAAATGAATGATCTTTAATGACTAGCTATAGCAAACTGGGGAAAATTAATTTGCAAACTATGTTAATTGCATTTTCCAGGACACTGAGAATTATGGCAGATCATCAAATAACTTTGTCTTCTAGCTCTTTTAACTATATCTGGAAGGCAAATTATATAATCTCAAAGCCAGTCATAAATTACAGGAGTTGAAAACACGTCTCCGGCTTCATGGTTTGAGTAGTTTATTTTGCGAACAATAAACTGCTTATTTTGTAAATTCTAGATACATATAGATATAGATAGGGAACTTCCATTTTCAATTGGATTTTGTTTTTATTCAATAATAATTTTGTAGTTTATGGTGATTACTATGGACTTTTCAGCTTTAGATGATATGATAACATTAATTTGGAAGTATTGGGAATTTGGGATTAAATCATTTGATGAGCTGCATTTAATGTTGATTAGTCATTGTCTTCATTTTCTTATACAAACCTCCTCCTTTGTCAGTCTCTCCTATACTATTATTTTTCTTTTGTTTAGTGATATGTCAATGTGTCTACAGTTGTGAGTTGTTTTAGCCTTAATGGGATTTGTAAAAGTTTCCTATCCAACTGTGAAGACTGAATTAATTATCATGGTTATGTATTTTCAACAATACAGGCAAAGCCCCTACCGGTGTTTCCTACATAACAGTGAATAATTGGTTAATTATCGTATGGTAGTAGCCAATAGAAGTATCATAATTTATTTTCAACAATAGAATATGGCTCCTTTTCTTACATAGTGAACTTGTATCTGATCTTAGTTTTTTTTTCTTTTTTTTTTCATTTCCAATTATAAGATTGGAAGAATCCCCAAGGCTATCCTATACTTCTGATGCTGGAAGAATGAACAGGTGTGGGTTCAATATTGAAGGATTTAGTCATGGATCAAAAAACCCATCAAAATCCTTTCGAGGAGTGCTGAAGGGATCTGAAAGACTTAAATCACTGGGCAAATCTCTCCAGTTTGGTGTTACCAAAGCAGTTTTCCCTGAGGATCTAAAGGTTTCTAAGAAGAAGATATTTGATCCTCAGGATATTTTTCTTCTGAGAGCAAACAGGCTTCTTGTCATATCATGCCTTCTTTCAATATCAGTGGATCCTTTGTTCTTCTATCTTCCAGTAGTTGATACAGATGAAAGTTGTCTGGGTATAGATCGAAAGCTGGCAGTCACATCGACTACAATGCGAACATTAATTGATGTGTTCTATCTTATTCGTATTTATCTTCAGTTTCACACTGCATATATAGCTCCATCCTCCCGAGTTTTTGGTAGAGGTGAACTTGTAATTGACCCTGCGATGATTGCTAGCCGGTACATGAGACGGTTCTTCTTTGTTGACCTCCTTGCGGTTTTACCTCTTCCACAGGTTTGAAGAAGCTCCATCCTTTTTGTTATTCTAAGGAAGCATGCCAACTTGTGTTATTTGGATACATTATCTTTATTTAATATGTTCATGAGTTCATTATAGATCAGTATACTGTAAGAATGGTGTAACAGGTGCGGATATGTGTGTATTTGATGGGAGATACAGAATACTATACTAGCCTGGTTGTGCCTGCTTGCCAAATTGTTTTGTAGATAATCAAATTTGATAATGACTACATTCATTGTAATTTATATATGCTAAGAGGTTTAGAATAAAAGAAATATGTATTTCCAAAAATTATGACACTGGCATCAAGCCAAATGAAAGGGGTTCAACAATATAACTAAAGAAACATCAAAGTTCATGTGACGATTCTTCAAAATCAAATTAGGTTGCCCATACTGGTGATCTGGCAGGCTTCAATCAATGTATGGTTGGTTGCTTTAGTGATCATGTTATGTTTTCGGAGTTTTATAATTTTGTTTCTGAAGTCATTATCTGTCATGTTCAAGAACCTAGCATGCTACTGCCCTCAGTTTGACATCTGCTTTTGGCTCGCAAAGTTTTTTAATCACACATAATCAAGGGGAACAGTCTTTAATGAACTCTGAAAGAAAGAACCAGTGGGTAGCGAGATAAATGACAATATTCGTCATGCAATCAGATATTTCTTAAATTCCATTAAAGAATCTAAACAAAGATTAAGCTGATATCTGAGCTACATCAAAGTGTCAACACAGTACTAACCCATTGCAACTAACCTCTAGTTCTGTTTACATTATAAGAGTTTCCTGAATAGATAATTTCTGTAATGTATATTTCTTGTAGTGTTTGCTTTTATTGAATGGTGAGGTTCCTTTTACTCTATATTCTACATGTTTTTTATTTTCTTCGAACTTGTGCAGATTATAATTTGGAACTTTCTTTATAGTTCAAAAGGTTCTGGTGTTCTTGCAACAAAAAAGGCAATGCTTTTTCTTGTCATGCTTCAGTACATTCCCAGATTTTTGCGGATTATTCCTCTGACGTCAGAGCTGAAGAGAACTGCTGGTGTATTTGCTGAAACTGCTTGGGCTGGTGCTGCATATTATCTCTTGTGGTATCTACTTGCTAGTCATGTAAGTCCAACTCCTTTATTTTGGCTCTCTCTCTGCGTGTGTGTGTGTAACTCCATCTCTTTTTTAAATTTCATTTTTCTTTATAAGCCCCCCTTCAGCTATATTATTCTTACACAACATTAAGTCTCTTCATCTATACACTTCTATGATATATCGATCTTTATTTGATGTCCTTTTTGCTTTAACTACCTTTTTGGTATCTGCATCCTCCCAACTCTTTATGGTTAGCAAAACACTGAAGGAACCCATGTGCAATAATGCATGTGTTACTTAGATATTTTCCCGCTTTGTCACATAATTTAATTGGTGTCATTTTATTTTTCTTTCCTAGTATATTCAGAGAGATTTTTTTTTCCAATTGATATTAATTATTATTTTCCTTTTGTTGATATTTTCTTACTGAATTTGAATGTTTTCTCATGCAACCGAATTTGGTAAGATTCCCTTATATTACTATCTCCTTTTTTTGGTTTTCGCAACATATGTTTAAAATATTTGACATATTCTTCTTCTTCTTCTAATTTTAGTTTTTTTTCAAACGAATATTCCTTTAGGCTATTTTCGTCCTTTCAAGTGTAGTTGGTAGGCAGTGGGAACAACATCCCCTCATGCTTAGTTGTATAGCATAGTATACTAGTATACGACCTTTAGAGTTTTGAAGAATTTTGTTTGCTATTTTTTGGAGTACAACTTGATTTATAGTTCCTCATAATATTGGATCATATATATATGGGGGCAATTTATTTAAATAGTACTGTTTTGATAAATAATTAACAAAAACCAACCTTGTTTAGAAATACTTATAAAATGGGACTCCATTTTGCCACATCAATATTTTTGTTAAATTAGAAGGCCCCATATGTTGGTTAAAAATGTAGAACTCACTGCCGAATTTGATGTTGGCAACAAAAACATCATCCAAGCTCTTGAATCCTTTTTTTCTCTCAAATTATCCTTTAACCCTCAACTTTTCAAGTGCAGGAACAGTTCTCTTTAGAAAAACATTAAATAGACATTTGGTCTGGCATATTAAACAATGTACTTAGAAACAAAAGTTACTTGATTGGCATTTAACGATACAAACATGAAAAACAACGCTCAAAGACGCCTAGCTGCGATCAAATTAATGGATTTTAGGATATTAGCATGTTTTGTGCATGTGTTTTCTTCTTGATTGATCTGTTATTTATTTTTTCCGGAAGGCTGTAGCAGTATCCCCCCTCCTCTTTCTAAACACATCCCCCTGATAAGGGATTGCTGCGAGCAGGGGCTCGAACCCCCAACCTCTTGCTACTAGCGAGGAGGCTTACCACCAACTAGACTACTAGGGCACTTGTAACTCATCTTTTTTTGAGTACGAGTCAACTATTATCATTCATGAAAATTGTCATCAATCTCCAACAAGTATGATAAATTGAGATGAAAGCACATGCACTACATATATGAGTCCACACAATCAATTCTATACAATTATAACCCCTGCTATTTATGTATTAAAGTGAAGAAAAAGAGCGACAAATACAACCAAATATCATGCATTATAATATAAAAATAATAATGTCACATTACTTTGCAGAACAATGAAATATATCTTCTTTCCGAAAAAAAAGGAAAAGAAATATATCAATGTGTTGAAAGATAGAATTCAATCTTAATTCTTTAATAATTAGTCTTTCTTGATGAATCAAAAGTAGAAACTCACAAACAATGTATTCAAGAATTAAAAAACGAAGCCAGTAAAAGTAGTAGAGTAGGGACATTAATCTGCAAAAATGTCAAAACATATAATGTAGCACTGCCTTCTTGCAAGCCCCTCTTACTAGTTAATTGGAGTTCATACCAATTGCTTATTTTTTTTATTAAATTAATTGTCCTTTCAGTTAGCAAAAGTGCTGATGTGGCAAAAATGGAGTCCATTTTGTAAATATTTTTAAACCAGGGTGGATTGTTAATTATTTATTATAGTAATATTATTTAGATAAATTGTCCTATATATATTATAACTTCATTAGTACCTGCTCTAGGCCTCTAGACTTACAGCATAACAAGTTATCTCCTTTTTATGTTCCACCATCTTGGACTTAAATTCATTGAAGTTGTTTTCAGTCATTTTTTAGTTCAAGTCTCGGATAATATGAATCTATCTTGTTCTCTCCTTTTAAATTTTCAGTTTGTGCCAGGTTGTTCATCTATGCCCTATCAATAGAATAATTTATTTAACTATTATTTAATCCACTTAATAAAATGTTTATCATTTTGGCCATATACAAAGTAACATCACTTAACCTTACATTTTGGGCTTATGTGGTCATTTTGTCCATTTCCAGATAGTTGGTGCTTTCTGGTACTTGTTAGCAGTTGAACGGCAAGATGATTGTTGGCATCTAGTTTGTAAAAGTGTATCTGTATGTAATTTGGATTACTTGTACTGTGGAAATTCAGATCCAGTTGGTCATGAAAAATGGTTAAATGTCAGCAAGAATCTCCTTGATACGAAGTGTTCTGCAGATGATGATAGCCCTTTTAATTTTGGAATCTATAAGCAGGCATTAACATCTGGAGTTGTCGCTTCAAACAAATTTGTCTCCAAGTTTTTCTACTGTTTGTGGTTTGGCTTGCAAAATTTGAGGTAAGGCTCTTCTGTTTGTTTGGTTTTTCTGTCATGGAACTGAGAACGTGATGTAAATTTAACCCTAAGTAGAGAATTTTTCAAGAATATTAAAAGATTAAGTTTACCAACAAGTAGTGCCGATTAAGTCAGAAATTAAAATTAGTATTTGGTTTGATGGATTTTCAAGAAATGAAATAAATTTAACAAGCCAATTAAAGATTCAATCCTAACAATCAATAATTGTGCCTAATCGTTCTTAGCAAGTAAAATATTCAATAATGATTCGTATGCTAATTGGCAAGTATAAGCATACACACTCAATATTTGTGGACGATTGTAAATTTAGATAATATTCTAGAGATGATATGCAGTTCTACAAATAAAGGAGAATGGATAGAAATTATCGGTGTTCGATGAACGTGTTGCCACGGATGAAGGAAGAAGATGCTAATTGTCGCAATCAATAGCACCGTACTCCTTCACAAATCATTCTCTTGATATGAAGATTAGGGTTAGGAATTGAATTGGAGATTTAGAAATTAGGGTTTAGGATCCGAATTGAATTTGGGGATTAGGGTTTAGAATTTTGAATTGAAAATTTGGGGATTTAGGGTTTCGGATTTTGAGCTGGATTTGGGGATTTGGAGTGGGGTGGTTTCGTTGGTGAATGGAGAGGCTGATAGGGTTGGTCGGAGGTGAGGGAGTGGCAACAAAGGTGGTCGGGGTGTAGATGGAAGGGTTGGGGTGGTCGGCAGGTGGTGAAGGCGTCCAGGGGTTTACGGGGGTGTGGATCTGCCGTCGAGGAAGGAGAAAGGGGCATCAGGATGGTTAGGGGAAGGAGAAGGGGGGTTTGGATGTCGGCCGAAGAAGAGAGGTTTCGGGTGATGGGTTTAGGGTTACAGGATGAAGGGAAAGAAGAAGAGAGAGAGGAGAGAGAATGGCTGCTGTGAGATGAGGGGGGGATAGGGTTGTGTAGTTAGGATTTGTCACAAACCCAACTATTATCTCAGGGTCTCACACGAGATGAATGAAGAGCAAAAAACTCAATCACAATAATTTTTAGTCAATCAAAGCATAACTTCTCATTAGTCTAAAAGCCTATAGATAGGCTCAAAACAAATCTCAAAACAAATCTCCAAAATTCAGAAAATAAAGGGTGCAAACAACAAAACTACGACATATGCCAAAACAACTAAAAGTGCCGAAATAAAAATAACTAGGCTAATAAAATAGCCATTCTAGACAATGTCTGTGCTGATAGAAGCGCCCAAATCGTCTCGAAGGACATCAGAATGTTTCCTTGTTTTCAATAACTTTCTTGTAGCTTTAATCGGTAGTAATGCTTGAACAGTTGAGCAGTTCATCCTCTAAGATAGTGATGCAGAACACCGGAAAGTAACAGTTTCTTGTGCATTATATTTGCCTCAACTCTCAAGGCAACTTTTGATCCTTGACTGTCTAATCTTCAACATCTTGCTTAGGATTCATGGCTGGATAACTTTTGCTTGTTCGCTGCACCTGAAATTTTATGGAAGCTACAACTTTGCTTCATGCAAAATAGAAGAAGCAAATTCACCCTAACTTCTGTGTTCTTTAATGATGCTCTTTCTGAGTACATGCGTTATATTTAAGATGATGCTTAATATTTAATATTTGAGTATATGCTTTATATTTAAGACGATGCTTGATGCTTGATGCTTTATGTGTTCTTCATTTTTAGAGTAATAGATCAACTAGTTGTGTTTGGTAGTGTATGATTATGGTTTCCTTTTACGCCTTATCAGTTTGGTATGATAGGTTTTTCGGTCATGAATGTTTCAATATTGTGAAAAAGACTGAGAAATGCAAAGGTGACCTTTTGTTTAATAAGCCTTTACATAACATAGCTTCTCGGTGATAGAATACTGACTGGATCAGCCACAGAGCATGCTTTGATTTTAGTTAATATGCAACTTGATGATCCTCCAGAACAGGGGTGGAGCTAGGATTGACATTAAGGAGTGGCGAAAGAAAGACTAAAATGTTATTCAACTTTTAGATGATAAAGATAAAGAAAATTCATGAGGTTTAATTTGTCAAATTTTGCACCTCAAAATTGTACGTTACTAAATAACATTAAAGAAAATAATATAGTGTATGTTGTTTAGAGATTCAGTCTTAATACAAATTTCCGGGTTAAAGTTATGATTAATATGAAGATGAGGGAAACATACTATTTACGGATGAGGGAGAGAGACAAAAAATCAAAGTTCGTTTAGGAAGGAAATGATAAATATCGTTGGTTAGTAAATAAACAGAATCCGTATATAACTAACACCTGTTTATTTACTGCTACTAATTGGTTGTGGGGACGAGAATCAAGGGATATATAAAGTTGGAGAGAATTTAGAAGTGTGATCAGGGAAAAAAAGAAGTTTTGCAGGGGCAAGCGACCCCCAGACTCCCCTTGCCTCCTCCCCTACCAGAAAACAGTCTAAGCAGAACTACACTTGTTATATGTTTTGGACGCAAATTTATAGATATCTTTGTTCTTAGCTGTTTCATATCATTTCTTTTCTACCACCTTTACACTGCATATCAGCCATCTACCTGTTCTACTTAACGTTGGTATCAACATTGGCGAAATTTAAGACCTGCTACCAATAAGACATGCATTTTTTGTGGTGATTGTACTAGCAGTTCGTGATGTTTTAAAAGTATGGGTTTAATTGGATTTAGGATTATATAATAACTAACAGCTAACTGTACTACTTGTTACACAAATGACTTAAACTGGTTGTTACTTTTCTAACATCTTTTCTAACATATTCTCCTATTTGACAGTACACTTGGCCAGGGATTTCAAACAAGTACTTATCCTGGAGAGGTTATCTTTTCAATATCACTTGCTATTCTTGGACTCATTCTCTTTGCCCTTCTTATTGGCAACATGCAGGTGAGTTTTATCCTTTCCACATTTACTTTCTATATGTTAAGTTGATTTGATATTTTGATGAAAAATTAACATATGTAGGCACCTTTACCAAGACTGGTACAAATTTGGGTCAAGTTATGGGCGTAGGAATTTCAATTAGAATACCAGTTCCACAAAAATTTTATACATAAAGCTGTGATGAGTGGCAAGTTGTGTTAATCCAAGATGAATAAAAATAAAAAAGAGCCTAAACTTCACAATATATGACCAACTACAATCCAAAAGGCTATGTCTCACTATCTTCATTTAAATCCCTGAATAAAAGGAACTAAATATTAATATTGACAAAATTTTATAGTTCATGATTAACTTTCATCATGTTATGAATGGAGAATAATATGGACCAAGAGCCACTAAGGAAGGTTGTCTTAAGCTACGATGCTAATGAGTTCATCATTTGTCTCTCTTTCATCCCTTTGTTGATTATCTCACAATCATCGATGACACCGCTAGAATTTGTAGAATCTTTCAGACTTTTAGTTTACCCAAATTATCTTTCTAAGAAGTATGACCAGCCATGCTTTATGAGTCAGTGTGTTGGGCAGTTAAAGACAACACGTCCAAGAAAATGAGTGGGGCCAAAATGAGGATGTTAAGGTGGATGGAAACACATTATAGGACAAGATAGAAAATGAGTGCATACGGAAGAAAGTAGAGGTTGTCCTAATTAAAGATAAAATGCAGGAGAGTCGAATGAGGTGGTTTGGACATATACAAAGAAAATCGAAAAATGCCCTAGGTAGGAAAATTGGTGGGATTGAAGTTAGGGGAGCAAAAAGGACTAGGGGTAGACCAAAACACTAGGGATTTGGATGTGTTAATTTGACAAGGGAAGTGGCCCACAATAGAGTTGAATGGAGGAGAAGGATTCATGTATCTGACACCATAAATTTGGGATAAAGGCTTTGTTACTGTTGCTGCTGTTGTTATTGTTGTGGATTTGTAAGAAGTATAATTAATAGGATCATTGTTGATGTTGCCTCTGCTATTGATGCAGATGCGATTGGAAATTGCAGAGGCTTTTGACTTCTATATTCAAGATATACATACATACCACAAGTCTTATATAGGAACCTAGTAACTCAGTAATTCAAATGCACGGTCAATTATGGACAAATAGCTCAATTATGTATTAAAGATGTTGATTTTGCACACAAGAATACGCAATTATCTGGTATCTTTGACTTAAAAATAAGATCGAGAGCTGCTGAGGGAGGCAATTCTGTAGTAAGGCATCTAAAGAATTCTCTGTGTACATCACGTCAACCATTACACTTCATTTTGTACATATCTTCTCTATATCATAATTGAGCAATCCACTAGCTTATCAGTTTTAATCATTATTAACTACATGCTCCAATAATTAGATCTCAGTGGTCTCAAGCCTATTCCATAATCTCTGTAAGCATAATGAATAATTAATATAGCTAGACACAAAGTGAGGATATGTGTTTTTTTGCATTAAGAGCTCTAACCTTAAACATTTTGTCAAAATTCTAATGTTCCATCCACCATTATATCGTCCAGCAAATGCTAATACAAGAAAATTATTAGTAACAAAAATATTAAGGCAAAATTGTTGTTCTATATTCAGTTACTTTGCCCAAGTCGACGGAAGTATGAAAATAGTAATTATTGTGAACATATAACTGAATGAAAACTATAGGAATATGATACATTCGTAAGAAAAGCAATAAATGAACCTCACGAATTGCTTGGCGGTGGTGAAATTTGACAGTAAAAAGAGGCATTGCCATTAGACAACCTAGAAACCACCTGAAGGTTCACAACCTGAACACAAAAGGTACAATTTCTGAATGGATACACCCTGAGAGCCTACATTTTCTATAAACTACAGTTCAAATTCAAAGTGGCAGATTCACAATTAAACCCAGAGTATTCGGACCCACCCCTAGATAAATTCGTATAAAGTCACCAATCTAACATATGTTGGTAAAAACTTTGCATTCCAAACTAAAACTTTACTATAATATTCAGTATCTCTGGATACATTTTTAATGTGAAAGAGAGTATGTGTGTAGGTAGGTGAGCTCCTAAGGCCTAACTCACCTTTTATCTCAAAACTCATATTCGATCATCCAAAATGCAAACCATTAGATGTGATATACATCACAAAAACTATTTG